>CM043016.1:70546161-70794325 GCA_023690525.1 Holotrichia oblita | reverse complement strand
AAATATGTTGCAAGAAATTCTACATCAATTCACATTAAGGTCGGATATACCTATCTTTATTCATTCTTGAGTTATTAGAAATTATTGAATCCAACTATGGAAAGTGTACTAATATCTGTTATTTTCTTCTCAAGGCAAAGACAAAACTATTGGTGGTAGGTTATGTTAAGCATGATAATGTTACGCAACAAGAAGGAATATGCATATTATCGAAGCATTCAAATATCAATAAGGGTATTAGTAAAACGATAAAAATAAATGCATATTCGGCTAATTCACCCTTTCCACCACGTTGTTGAATGTGGAAGTGAGATAAGGATAAATTATTGTAGACGTATGGTTCGATTTAGATTTTACGTAGACTGAGATGCAGATGTGCATGATGTTAAGCTGCAGAATAAACATTATTTCGCATGCCATTTGTGTCAAAAGGAGTATCCACTAAAGTTTTTGTTATTCTCACCAAATGCTATGTACAACAAATTTTCAAACTTCCTTCTTGTGTGACATTGTGTGAATTATACAAAATGATAATGTTAATTTTGACACGCTCATTTTTAACCCCTCATATAGTTTTGTGTAAACGTTTGAAGGTATACACTTCCTGTAGCCAAAAACGTTTACTGTAGTAGTCGATTTCATTCTGTTCTAGACAATGAACTTAAGCGAAACACCTCTTACAAGCTGTTGATTGATATAAATACATCAAACTGACCGTCCATGGTAACTTGACCTTACAATAGACGAAACAACTGTGGTTTTATAATAACTTATACAAACCGTATACCGTGCTTTACCACCAACAAAAATTAAGTAGGTAATGTTTTTATAGTCAATATTGCTCGAGATTTTTTTTATATTTAGAATAAAGTAACCACAATTTTTACTGTGCTCAACGATACGTGATATGAAAAGATTCATTGTTTTTCTGATGAAATTGTTGTACAAGCAACAAAACATCTTCATAGATATGAATTACCTCAGACGTTAAGACATAGTGTAAAAATGACTTTTGTACAAAGTAGTGAATGTAACTTTCAATATTGAAACAAAGCATATGACACCATGCATTATCAAACAAGTGACGAAACCTTGTTTAACAATATACTTGCCGTCTATAAAGTGCCAAACACAAAATCTATGAGAAGGGAGAGAGTACTAGAATGTCAAAATTAGCAAAAAAAAAAGTGAACATAAAAAATAGTAGAGTACAACACCTGTTGCTATGGGGAAAGATGTTATAGTCTAGATAAAATATAGAATATGATGAGATGTATTCCAATCAAATGCTCTCATGCAATGAATAACTTAAAAAAAAAAAACTTTATGCGACCGTTAAATTGTAAATAAATTGAAATAAAACTGTGACAATTTCTTTTTATATTTCTGTTCAATTATTTATATGATTTGAAGTACTAAGTATGTATTTTTATTTAAAATAAGACCAACATTTCTCGCTGGAGTCTGCATCATTGATGTTTATAGGAGATTAGCTCTTTTTCGGTCAATATCATTCATACACACAGAGAAAAATGTTCTTGAATTAAGAAAATATACTGTTTTACCCAAATATTTTTAATGCTAGAATATTTCTGTTTTGATTCAAACACATTTTCTTGGAATAAGTAAATGCGTTTAATACAATCTAGACTATATTTGTTGTAAAATACGTATTTGATCTGAATAACTTCCCTATTTGTGAAATAGCTGAATTGCAAATTTCGAGCAGCTGCGTTCGAGATTATATGTGTATATGAAGCGTTTATACGTGCATTTTTATCTGCGTGCACCATTTCGCAAGAATTAGATACATACATATAGGTATAAGTTTCTTATAGTTAAGGCGTGGACATTTGCAGTAATAAAAGTACATATTTAATAATGCATTATGTGAAATGTATTTTAGCTTCATGGGAATTGGAGGAATAATGGAATAATTTCAAGCAAACATTGTACTTGAAGTACCTAAATAATCCATTGGCTAAACTTCCGAATGTCGACCACTGAATTGGCAATTTATAAGCAAGTTAACGGAAAGTACAGGTTTTACCCCGTTTCTTGCGGAGATCAGTCTAAGGTACCTAAAAATCGTTCTAAAAAGTGTTATTTCTAGGTTATGTTTCGCTAGTATTTTGACATTTCTGCTAGGATTTCAGTTGATATCCTGTCAGAATTACGAAATATCAAATAATTATTTTAAAAATAAATTTCATACATTAACATCAAATTTCACTGTGTAAATTTAATATAAAAGACAAAAGAAGATATGTTTTTTAGTCACTGAAATATATATTAATTATTAATTGTATTAAGAGATACTGCAAAATAAAAAAAATGATTATTATTTTTATATTGCTGAACGAAGTTTTTTTTTTAAATTGCCGCTCGATATTTCGTAATTCTAACTGGATATCAACTGAAAATCCTCGGAGAAATATCAAAACACTAGCGAAACATAACCTAGAAATAACACTTTTTATAGAACGATTTTTAGGTATCTTAGACTAATCTCCGCAAGAAAAGGGGGGTCGTTTTGGACTCAGTAAAACCTGTATTTTCCGTTAAATTGCCTATAAATTGTCAATTCAGTGGTCGACATACGGAAGTCTTACAAATCCATTATATTCTTACATTAAAACAATGTTGTTTTGCGTCAAAACAATTTCCTTAGAAAATAATATTCTTGTGATAACACAATATAGTTTTGCGGATATACAAATACGGGATTGTTTTGAACTGAAGCAGTCTGTTTTAACTCAAGATAATATTTCTCTGCGTGTAGTATTTCTCTATAGTACACTCAATCTAATTCCAGTGTTTAACGCAATAACTTACTGCGTCTATAATCACTCATTAGTTTCATCAATATCTCTTTCAAGTTCTTTTAATTGTTATACAGCATTAACTAAATTAATTGTTTCAGGTAAAGTTATATCCCCTTGTTAAAGTAGCTACTGTGCCTTTTCAAGATAATTGATTTTTTTTTAAGTATAGATTTTAGTTAGATTTAAACTGACATAATTAATGCAACTTAACTTTTGGTTAGTAATGTACAAAACATCACTTCCTCTATCTCTACCGCAACATGAGTTTTATACATAGATAACAGTTAGTGGCAACAACTTCACTTTCAGTATCTATTGTACACATAAATTTCATCCTTGCTTGAAACTCTCCAGACTGATAAATGCCAAGGCTTTATTTTAAGCTTCGCCTATCTTATCTTTTACATACAACAGCACAGATGGTAAAGTATTTAGTAACGAAAAATATAATGACAGAACGTCCAACTTTATTAGCATTTAGGTACGGTTAGAACAACGGTTCTTAATAGCCTTAACATACAAAGTATTTAAGCATAAGTATACACAAGATACACAAACATTTAGTACACGTCCTTCTCTAATGATAGTAAGAGGATTGAGCTGGAAGAAGAGAGTCTTTACGAGCAAGAATTTCTTAAGTGAGCTTCCATAATATATCGATCGATATCTTTTAGATTGGGTAATTGTGCAAGTATCTACAGTTTTAAATAAATTAACAGCTTCAATTAAAATTATATACATAAATACGTTGACACTAAAATGGAAAGATATACACAACTTATCCCAAGTCATGTAGATACATATATTTCAGTAATATACATTATTCCATCATCATTTAATGATAAACAAAGTAAATTTATTATTGCACCTAAATTTAGAGCGTGTTTTCATATTAATTTGAAGAGACATTAATTTGGTATTAATAAACCAAATGATTATCGATGCCAAGATTATATCGCAGTAGCTCGAGTTGAGTAGTTAATTTATCAAGCTCGTTTTGTATTTGGCAGGATTATTTTTTGATTATAATGTAATACAGAAACAATATTAATTTCTGCTTTAAATACATTAGTAACTTCTCCATGTAGATATAGTTAAATAATTAATCTCAATATGCTAAGTGGGTAACCAAAAAAATCTACCCACTTTTAAACGCAATTTTAACTAAAAACCAATCCATTGTCGCAAATCTAATTAAAAACTTGTACTTGTTATATTTTTCAAAAACACAATGATCCCAAACACATATCATATGTTCTTGAATCATTTTTCAAAAAATGTAATAAATATATTAGAGCATGTAGTGGACAACCTGGTCATGAGCTTTATTAACACTTTATGATATAGTTTATTATGACAAGATAAGAAATATAATTACCATCAACAATTACTTTCAAGATATATTACATAAAATTGACACAAGATAGGTTAGCACTAATTAAAGAAGTGTACGCTGGCATAACAGCTTTTATTTTTTCGTCTACTCAATTTTGTCACAGTCTATATAATAGAAACGTCAAAGCCTGAAACCACAAAGAAAATTATTCCGTGTTTTTCCTCTGAAATCAATTTCATACGAAGCCACGACATCCGTGATTTTCCTAAACCATAAAAATAAGGTGTTGATATCAACATCACGACCTCGAAAGTTGAGCGAGTCTATAAGAAAGGTTGTAATAAATCCACACTGGGTAAGCACAACAACAAAGCAATAAAGGCCTTTTGTAGAACATATACATAGACGATATCTCGTATTTTATTTTTCCTTGTTCTACGTAACCTGTTCAGATGTTTAGCTATATTTAACCACATATGGAAGTATTGACCTTTCTACGTGCAAAACTAGCGTTACAATGAAATGCCTGCTTGCGTGGCAATAGTAGTATTGAACTCCTGCTTGTGTGCGCTTACGCGATACCAGTGGATTCCATATTACCGATAGCTCCGTTTATTCAATGTTAACATTTATAAATGTTATCTGTCTGGCATCACAATTCCTCCAATATTACTCTTAAATGAAAATGGTAAAAAACGTGCTTCTATTGTAAATGAAAAACCTTCATTTTTGTACACGCGCAAACACTTTTTTGCATTAACGATTGATAATTAAATTAATAAATTGAACCAATCTATAGTCGCAGTAGTTAGGAGGCTACCCAGTGTTGTGGGAGATCGCTAGGAACCGTCTCCGAAGAGCTGGTGATGTTTTTGTCGAAGAATTGTATCCCGATCAATCTACCGTTCGCTATTGGGAGCCAAGTGATTAACAGCTTTGCAATATAAACAACGAGATAGTGCTATAACAAAGCCATTGAACACATTTACACAGACACACACAAATTGCACAACTTGAATTGCTGCGGTAGGCAGACCCACCACAGATTAGATTAGATTAAATTAAATGTTAACTTGATCATGGGAAGTTTAAATCATGTTGGGTTGGAAAAATTCTTAGCGTTGTCATTCTCCGATATTAACGATCAAATGAAATTCATGCCCTTAGAAGATGAATCACAAGAAAAATACAAGTTTAATAAAAAATTCCCAAAATTCATTCGTGAAAATAAAAGCTATGGAATAAAGCTTTTATGTACAAAATAAATCGACGCTGACTTTTAATATAAGTATTTAAAAGACTACGTTTTAAATACCATCGAAACTCACGTTCAAGGACTCTACCGCACTTGACAAATAAAATGTTTTTCTTCGAATTACATCAATAGCCAATGTAACGTTTTAGTTTCTTCTAGGGACACCGATGATATGTTTTTGAAAATATTCTTATAAGAACTTCATGATTAACACTAGTTTTACAGTTAAACTCTATAACGCATTTTCCAGCTTATTTTTGAGGACATCTGTATAGCGTATAGACAAGACAAAGATTTACGACAGAATCATTTACTGCATTTTTTTTATCATTATTACTCTGATTTTCTGGAGGTAATCTAGACAAAACTCGCGCTCTGTTAGGGGACCATAGGAGGAACCACATTTGTCAAATCTAGATTTAATGTTTTGTTTGGAGCTTTCCTCGATTGCGCTAACAAGACATTTTAGTAAGGTTAGAACATGTCTTTGATATTGTCGCCTCTTTTCTGCTATCGTTATTCCTCTATTTATTCCATATATGCTCCCAAGTTATTTTCACTGCCCGGACGGGGCCATATCCAGTAGCTGGGTGAGATTCGTTGTCGGGTTAATTGATAGGAACATAAACAAGGTATTATATATGCTTTTGAAATAGTTGTATGCTATTCACTAATAAGTGTAAAGTCAGATTGAAGCCTATGAGTGCCTTTGAACCCATAACTTTTTTTGCAATATGGCACTATTATTGTGGTTATTCAATCTTTGTAGCAGCTGGCGTCAAACCAACTTAACCGTCCAAACAGGCACAAGAGCTCCATATCTGGGACAGGTAAACATAAGCAATGTTGCCAATTTAATTTGGTTAAGTATTCTGTTATGATAT
Organism: Holotrichia oblita; assembly: GCA_023690525.1. Classification (NCBI taxonomy): domain Eukaryota; kingdom Metazoa; phylum Arthropoda; class Insecta; order Coleoptera; family Scarabaeidae; genus Holotrichia; species Holotrichia oblita. Next base: position 70,788,025 of record CM043016.1, on the reverse strand, counting down.
TTCAGACCTTTCTTGACAATAACTGTTACATTAAATGAATAGACATTTGGACTAGCTAAAATTCTTCATAAATTTAGAAAATTGAGCTTAGAACAAACAAACTGCTTCTTTAACGACTCTCGCCAGAGTAAAACAAACTTGTGTACCCAACCGGCCCCTCCACAAAAGATTGTTTGATTCCCAGTGAGACCGTTAGTCAGTCACTCTGTGACGACAGACCTTCTATATGTATAAATTTCGATAGTTTAGGTGTAAGCTTTTCAAAAGAAAATAATTGCTCTTATCTGAAAAGTTTTAACCAGAAATGCAGCGAGTATATTTCGTGAGCAAACTACAAATGAAGAAAACATATCCTTATCTACTGCGAACAAACTAAGTAAAAAACATATCTACTACTGCACACCTCTTTCGCAACAAATTACGTGAGAGCAATGCAGAACTTTTTATTGATTGGAAATTCGTACGTATCCCGGCATTTTTCGCGAAAACTTTCCAAAGAAGGAAAAATTTTGTGTTAAAAATTTTATGCGAATTTCTAAACATTTTAATATACGTCGGTAACGCTAAAAATTCCAGAACTGACTTCAGCAACACTTCGATATTTTTGGAAAATACTCCCTGTGTCTTCAAACTGTGGGAGAACCTTCTACAGTAAGGAACGTTATACAGTGCGCTATTCAATTTCCGTAGCATCTGCCATCATTTTGAACCAGTGACAGTTGCACAAATAAAAATGCAGAGGCGACCCTCCGCATAAAAGTTATGCCTTATCACCATATTTTACGTTTTTTTTTCTCATGAAGAACAAGTAAACAAAGCAGTCTACAGAAGAAAAGTAAAATATTTGACTCTTACGAAAAGACTGCTTGAAATGTCGCCCAAGAACTCCGTATTTTTATCTGTGTATAAGAGCTAATTAACGTAGCGTATATTTCTGTCGTTTTTAAAGTTAATAAGACTCGAACCAGAGTGTTATTAAAATTTTCACCCTGTGCGATAACTGGATCCCTACCATAACCGGAACAGTTCAAAGCGAGTAAATAGGGGCGTAAGCTGTACAAAACATGTTATAAATTCTTGCGACGCGTGTTCACCATGTACGCCAACGGCAGGTACTACTCTTTTGAAACATGTAACGCACAAATTATTTTGGAAACTTACTTAAAGTTTCTAGATCCATAAAAAAAAATATATGAAATTATACACGGCGAGAAGAGTGGTTAACAGATAATTTATGAATTCTTAAGATTTAACATGAACCTTTTTCTAACTAATGTAATTTTATACTGAGAGATTGATTGTGGTGGTTCATTAGATGCTTTAAGAGTACTACAATATATTCCTTTCTGAAAATTTTAGGATAGGTACAGTACATTAGGGCTACATACAGAGGGTGTTGTTTCTGTGTTTTTTGCCTTGAAGTCCGACAAATTCTGAGATATATTGTGACACCTTAAATAAAGTGCGTTGTGCTACTCAAAACAAACAAACAACAATGACTTCAAAATGACTGCTGCTATGATTGACAAATGAAACGAGAATTTTTTATGAGGAGGGTGGTTCTACCAAGTATGTGATAAGTTCCTTAATATTGGTGATAATTGTGTTAACAAGTACTATGTTACATCAAAACGCAAGCCCTCTTATAAAGATAAAATTGTTGTAAAAGTTTGAATTGTATTCTTTTCATATTAAAACGGTGCCTACTTAAAAGGCACCCTTCGTATATGTTAATCTTTCTTATGATAACTTCTAAAGGTGTCTGTAAATAATTTTTCGCCTCTATATTGTTCCTGTTGCAGAGATACCTATACATTTTCTTAGTGCCTGACATTTAGTCGCGTCTAGATTAGATTAGATTAGATTAAATTTGTGGGCAGTGGCACTGCTGCCTTTAGTCACCGCGACCTACATGGATCTATTGTAACATTGCCCTTCTAGTTGTTAGACTAATTGAAGGCTTTTCATAAACGTTAGAATTAGCCTAGGATTTCCGTCCCGGATGTCAGTAGGCGTTAGAAATGGCCTACTGAAGTGTTGTTGTCGTGTGTGACTAGCAGCAACACAGTTACACAAAATGTGTTCTGACGTCTCTAGATCTTTTTGACATAGACGGCAGATTTGATCTTCAGCTGTTCCGAGTTTATGTAGGTGATACTTCAGGGCCACGTGACCTGTCAGAAAGCCTGCCAGCAGTATAAGGTCTCCTTTGCTGAAAGATAGCAGCGACTGTAATGTCTTAGGCGATCCGGATAACAGTGCCTTCGCCTGCATTTGTCCTGGCGTATTCTGCCAGTGAGAGACCTTCCTGTTGACCTCCCATTTGTTGACTACTTGTTTTAGGTGGCTCTTTTGCAGCCCACAACAGGGATAGGGTCCAATGAAAGGCATTTTCGCTGCCTCTTTGGCAAGCTTATCTGCCCTTTCGTTCCCTTCGATCCCTTGATGGCTTGGGACCCACTGAAGCGTTACGTGGTTATTGCGCGCCAATTGCCTTAAATTGCATATACATTCATGCAACAGACTGGACTCGTACGTGTAGGCACTCATAGCCTTCAACGCCGCTTGGCTGTCCGTTGATATACAAATTGTTGCGCCACGTATACCTGACTCGAGGTTCTTTACGTCGCATAAGTTAATAGCAGAAATCTCTGCTTGAAATATGTTGGAGTGGAGTCCCACTTGGGCACTTTGAGGTAGTAGTTAGGCCTACTGACGCCGATGCCCGTCCCCACTCCTTCTATTCTAGAGCCATCCGTGTACCATACCAGGGTTCCTCTTTTAAGTTGAGGCTCACCGGAGGTCCACTTAGTACGGCTTTCGATGACCACTTTGTAGGGTTAGTCGAAGTTGTATTGCATAGAAATCTTGTCCTTTCCAATGTAAACTAGGTAGTTGATGTTGGGATCATCAAGGAATTTGAAATGTCCTCTAAAGTCCCCAGGTTTTAATTCCTTTAGTCTGTCCAGAGACAGGGCACTTAATATAGCCTGCTTTTGGATGTAAATGTGCAGCGGCGTGATTCCCAGCAGTACTTCAAGCGCTGCAGTGGGACAAGTTCGCATCACTCCTGTGACAGTTAGACAAGTGAGTCTTTGGATTTGTTGAAGCTGTTGTTGTACAGTCTTCTGTGTTGTTTTTGGCCACCATACCAAAGCGGCATAGGTGATCATGGGTCTTATAATTGCCGTATATGACCATAGGATCATTTGAGGCTTGAGACCCCAGGACTTACCGAGTAGCCTTCGGCAGATAAGCGATGCCTTTATGGCTTTTTTCCGTAAGTAGTTGATATGGGGGTTCCACGTCAATTTGCTGTCCAACATAACCCTCAGGTATTTAGCTTCATTGCTGAAGCTAATGCTTTTACCCTCTATGGAGGCGGGGATTTATACGCAGGTTATGATTTTTGCACCAACTATGCCTGTAGTCGAGAGCTCTTTGCATAACCTGTGATATGATTTGATCATACTTACCACGGATCATGATTACCAGGTTGTCAGCGTACCCTTGCACCTCATGTCCGTCTCTGGTAAGGTTACTAATGAGATCATCAACAACAAGACACCAGAGCAGCGGTGACAAGACCCCTCCTTGGGAGCAGCCTCTGCTGGCACTGACTGTAGCGGTTTCTGATCCTAGCGTAGCGCTTATTCGTCGACTCCGTAACATGGCTTTAATCCATTCAGTAGTCGACGGGTGAAACCCTTTGGCAGAAGCCGCCCTTTCTATGCTCTCGAAGGAGGTGTTATCAAAATCACCCTCTACATCAACAAAAGCGCAAAGAGCTATTTCTTTTGCCATTAGTGACTCCTCCACTTTACTTGTGATGTGGTGGAGGGCCGATATCGTTGATTTTGCCTTCTGGTAGGCATGTTGGTTAGGGTGAAGCGGGTATGTTACCAGTACTTCATTCCTAAGATATTGGACTAACACCTTCTCCATTCCCTTGAGAAGAAATGATGAGAGACTAATGGGTCTATACGCTTTAGGCTCAGCGGGTGATCGCCTCCCCCCTTTAGGTATAAACACCACATTTACGTCTCTCCACCGTGTTGGTATGTAGCCGAAGCTGTAGCTTGCTTTATATAAGCTCACTATGTAGTATTGGAAGGAGGACGTCTATTCATTTCTGCAACAGCATAGGAAATACTCCGTCTCCTCCAGGTGATTTGTAGGGCTTGAAAGTCATTAAAGCCCATCTGGTTCTAATTGTTGTGAAGATTTTGCTTGCAAGACTTTGTACCTCTTTTGATGGGCGATTTAAGCCCGTTTCTATGTACTGGTCTATGCAAGCAGTTTTGCAGGCAGGAAAGTGAGTGTTTAGCATTACCTCGAGCGCCTCATTAGAAGTTTCTGTGAAGCTACCGTCAGCTTTCTGTAGGTGCCCGAGTTCATTCGCATGTTCTCTGGCAAGGACTTTTTGCAGGCGGGTTGCCGCTGGCATATTATCTACGCCTTCGCAGAAGCTCCGCCAGGTTCTCCTCTTTGCTTTCCGAATTTCGGAATTGTATTGGGTTAGAGGTTGCCTATATGCTTTCCAATTGTGTTCGAGCTTGGAGTTTTTGGCTTTATTGAATAGCCTTCTGGTCTTCGCTCGTAGTACGTCAAGTTCCCTGTTCCACCAGGGCACACTTTACCTGTGCCCCTTTTGTTTACTAGGGCAGCTTGCTTCAAATGCTTTGTGAATTAAAGCATGCAATTGGGTTGAAGCTATTTCTAAGTCTTCTATGTTTCCTATATTTGTGCGGATTTCATCCGCTTCCTCCCTGATGTGTCTTTCATAAGAACACCAATCGGTTTTTCTGGGAATTCTTATCATTGGTGTTTGGCTTGCTCCCGCCTCAATCTCAAACCTTATGTGTCTGTGGTCAATAACGAGGCTTTGGGGGAAACATGCCAGTGTGTTAGATATGTACTAAGACGAAGAGAAGCTAGAGTGATATCTAGCACCTCCCTTCTGGTCTTAGTTACAAAAGTTGGTTCTTTACCTTTATTGACTATGTCCAAGTTTGTACATGACAAAAATTCAAACAGGTACTCACCTAACTGTATTAAGCAACTTTTAAATTCTTATACCATTCTACTAGTCCACCAGTCGGATTTTCTTGCTGAATCTACTAGTACTACCTACTGACTTACATTATGTAGATGTAGATGTTGCCAAATTACTATACTATGCTAACACATTCTAACATAGAATGGACCAAGTAACAATTTTATTTATTAAACATGTCGTCGATTAGGGTGAATTGTTTTGTTCAAATAGAGAAAAAAGGGAGTGTGGTACCTTTTGACTCCCCATATTTTTGACAAACCGTAAGCTGATGACATCAACTTTTTGCGTCTTATTAAATCATAGTTTGATGCTTCCTTTACGAGGTATTCTTACTTATTTGAGTCTTGTTGTAATTTCTTAAGAATCTTATTTATTTTATTTTTATTTAGACACTATTTATACTATAAAAACACATTCAAATAGAAAATGACTTAAGAAAAGTTCTATTACTTTAGTTCAAAGAAGATATGGCTACTATGGCTACACCCTGTATAATCACAGTAATAATTCTATTGAAATATATAAATATATATGTATATGACACATTTTTGCGCTTTGGTTTCTTCCTCTCATCTAATCAAACCAACTTTTATTCGTTTATTTTTCTTGAGAGAGAAAAATCCTTTCAACCTCTCATTCTGAGGTATTTTAAATCTATCAATGCACAAATCCACCAACGTTTATTAAAATTGAAATTCGAACATTAGAACTGTTTCCTCATAAACGGTTACGGAACCAGTTTTACTATTAAGGTTAAGTGAGTGAAAGAAAATCAGTAAAACCGAGCAACCATCTTGAAATAACGTTTTATCGCGTTATTCGCTAACACCAGTCAAAGTAAGCTTAAGTAAAACCACACGCGTTATAATCTTGATGATTGTACGTCCGTAATACTCGCTTCTACATCCAACCTACGTCGTTAATCTGACGTAAACGGTATAAAATAGCAGCGCATGCAAGAGAGCAACTACAACCACATAATCGCACAGTTTAAGATCTAGGCTAAGAACCTCGCCTCGTTACTCGGAATCATTCTTCAGCGGTGGCATCGATTTGCAATTAATAATCTAGAGAATGCGAGATAATCGCCTTTAGTGCGGGATACATCTTCCGAATCGTAAGTATTCGGATAGACGATCGTTCCACGCACATATCGGGAATTTCAAGGGATTCCAGTCTCGATTAGGAGGAAATCCGTTGACGGTAATGAAATGAAAACCAAAGGTTTAGTGATACGCTCAGGAATTAGTTTCCGAATCTATATATGCAAATCCATTAAATCTTTGCTGAAGCGCTATACAAATCATGGTAGTTCTAGAACTGAAGTTGTTGGCTAAGTCTAAACCTGATAAATTTCTATTCCAGAGGGAAATAGTTTTCGGACTAGATATTTGCGGAGTTATAAGTTATTTAAAGGCTGATCTAAGGGGATTTTATGTTGGCAGAATACCGGATACTGTGCAATACATCTACATAATGTTTTAAAACTGTAGGAAACACGCTCTTAGTGAACTTAATAAGCATAATAAAGCAACTACATACATACTCGTATATAGCATTCATACAAATAATGCACCATTATATCGTCTAGAACGACTGTGTGACGTCTGGGAATATAGTACTGGCATAGGTTAAATAAGAATTGATATTACATAACCCATCTCTGGGCGCATCTTCACAATATTGTCTTGGTGTGTCAGTTCTCGTATTCCAATGTGTTACGGAATTTAAATGTCTGCGGCATTTTGTTTTGGTCAAGGCTAATACCATTTTCTTTACTATCCATCATTTAGCACTTTAGTTGTTATATGGTCACTTCTACAGCTCTCGTATAGCTGACTAAATTGCTATATGAACAGTCCATACCGATATGTTTGCTATATAAGTATCTCACTGCGCACTACTGTGTTAACATATTATGATGAGCACTTTTACTTCAGCAGTACGTGCAGTTTGTTGTTATACAAAATGCTGGAAATATGTGAAACATAACATCAGCTTCCTTCTTTTAAATGAAAATATATTTAATACTTTCTTTAAGATGTAATGTAAATTGGATGTACGCAGCTGATACTTATTACAAAATTTATAAACGTAAATTGTTGGTTACCTTTCTACATGGAAGACCCATTCTAACAGCAAGCCCTACCTCGACCTCTTAAAACAGCGATCCAAGAAAATGTAGTTGGCACTTCATATGCGAGAATATGAATACGGTTCTAACGTGCAACTGTTGTATTGACGTTCCTAATTAAAGATAATTTCATTGATTGGTTCATTGAAGTAATCATTCAGATTACGTATACGGTGAGATCATAAAGTGCGAAGTAAAACTTATAAACTAATACTAATTTGGTCAAAGATATGGTGATACATTTATGATGTCACCGACATTCTTTTAAAAGACCATTTATCATCACATACTTCATATTTTGGTCGATAAAATGTGAAACGGAGGGTGTCATACTAATACTTTTTCCAAAAAATTCAATGATCAAACAATTGAGGCTGGAGACCTTTCATGCCGATCAATTATGGAAAGAAAAGCAGAAGGAATTTAAAGAAATTTAGGTTGACATTTAGTATGTATCGGTCGAGAGGCTGAAAAGAAGAATTCTGACATTCGAAGCAACAACATATTACAACAACAGAAATCAATATATTAATTATTTAGTTTAAAAAATGTTGAGCAATTTTGCATTTTTCTTTTTAAAACATTTTTGAGTACTTATACTTATTTAAATAGCTTGTGACTATTCCATGTTGATTTGTGCTTTAATCATTTTAACAGTTTTAAATATACATACACTGCCGAGCATAAAATTAGGGTCACCCCGTATTTTGAAGTTATTTCAGATATTCTTTTTGTTTTCGGAACTTTTTCGATTGTAACATAGTGTATTAACTTTATGCGATTGTTTTGTCGTGTTTGCGTGAACAAGAAAAACAAGGAAAACACAAAAACAGAGTCGAAATATTCAATAGGAACAATAACTCGTATAATTACAATATCAGAGAAGAGGGGATACATCCAGCAAAATTCAATTTACAAATAACTGCAGTAAGCCCTAGTATTTACTGCATTAAAATTTATAATCATCTTCCGAAAAATTGGAAAACACTTACTTTTAAGAAATTTAAGAACACTGTAAAGTCATGGCTACACACTCAATCACTGTATTCATTTGGTGAGTTTTTTAATTTAGAAATAAGATAGGTGTAAGTTAGTTTCTAAGTATTAGGTTACTTTCACTCTATTTTACTACTTTTTTTGGATAGATATATGTACTTGCTTTCTGTCGTTTTTGCTTGTGACGATTTTCATACCTTGTATTTGGTCGCTGAAATAAAGATATATTATTATTATTATTATTATTATTATTATTATTATTATTATTATTATTATTATTATTGTGGTTTTCTTTCAAAGTGTTTGTGATTTAAGAAAAGTTTGATAAAAACAGAGTCCCTCAATGAATTCCTGAACACCAATATCAGAATATTTTTGGTTTCTATGGTTTTATCTGTCAATTGCAAATTACAATGAGAATAAATCCTGTTGTTGCGGCAAGAATTGTAGCCGCTACAGAAGATGGTGGCGGTCAGCACGAAACTGCGAGAAACGTTGGTGTAAGTCCTTTGAGTGTGCAACGAGTATTTCAGCGGTATGAAGAAACTGGTCTACTCACTCGAAGACCTGATTCAGGACGAGGCACGACTACAAAAGCTAGAGATGATCGCTTTCTCGTTTTTAGTGTTTTGAGAAACCGAACAGTCACAGCAGTTTCCCTTTGAAATCATCTACAAGAACTGAGAAATGTAAACATAAGTGAGTGGACAGTTACGAGGCGACTCCATTCTGCTGGATTATCTTCTGGAACAAGAGCTACTGGACCGCCGCTTTCCCGTGAACATCGAATTGCTAGGTTGAATTTTGCACGAGAACACTTAGCTTGGACAATAGCGGATTGGACTCGCGTTTTTTTTTCCCGATGAATTGAGATTTTGTCTTACGGGCTCAGATAGACGTGTTAGATAGAATGTGGCGACGACAAGGCGAGAGATATGCTCAAGCGTGTATTGCCGAGAGAATTCCATTTGGTGGAGGGTTAGTTATGACGTGGGGAGGCATACCTTTTGACGCTCACACGGAATTAGTCTTTATCGAAAATCGGACATTGAATACGCATGTATACCAGACACAGCTTCTAGAAGACCATGTTATACCGTTCATGGTTGTTCTTAGAGACGACGCAACCTTCATGCATGATAATGCATGGCTCCACACTGCTCGGATGATTACTGAATATCTCGACGAGGTTCAAATCACACGATTTACTTGGCCTGCTCGCAGTTTGAATATGAATCTAATTGAAGATGTTTGAGATGAGATGGGAAAATGTTTACGAAAACATGTGCCGGCCCCCAGAAGTTCTGGAGAGCTTCGCAATATACTGGTGCAGGAATGGGACAATCTTCCGCAGAATGGGATCCAAAATCTGATCCAAAGCATGCCTCGTCGTTTGCAAGCTGTTATCACTGCCAAAGGAGGGAATACTCGCTACTAAAGTCTTTAAAATTCCTTTTGTTTCAACGAAAAGCATATTACACTAAAATTGTTCATTTTTATTATTTTCAATAAACTTTGAAAAAAAAACCACAAAAAGTTTTTTTTGTTCACGCAAACACGTCACATCAAGTTAGTAAACTATGTTACAATCGAAAAAGTTCAGAAAACAAAAAGAATTTCTGACATAACTTCAAAATACGGGGTGACCCTAATTTTATGGTCGGCAGTGTAATAACTTCTATCTACTTTGATAATTTATTGAAAGCATTTTTTAATTGTAACATTAATGTTTTTTCGCATATTAAGCTTTGCTACAGCTGTTAACATTTCAGTCCCCCACTTTCTTGCAAATTGAATTAATTTATTATTAGACTCGGCAAAGAGAAACAAGTTTCAGTGTAGTGCGAAGAACAATGTACAAAGTTGAAATTCGTGGCGGGGAAACTCGAGCAACTCTATCAAAGCACACTTGTTCAGTATTATTCCACTAGTCGTTGTGAGTGGTTATCAGGACACACATACTTAGAAAATTTTCCATTTAGATACGGTTCGAAAACGGCGTATTTCTAAGAAACTAGAACACATAATAGCGATAGCGATAGAATTAAATGCATAAGATGCGACAACTATTTGATGAGTACCAGTAAGTGGAACGCCATCTAAAAAGTATAAAACACTGTTCTGCAATCCGTGGCGAACGATACAGCACGGATACAATACGTCAGGTAGTTACATCATACAAATAATAAATATAAAAAGTAGGTACAAACATAAAATCAGTAACAAAACAAATAATAAAATAAAAGTATAAAATGTCGCAGTTCAAGATTTTCCTACAACAATAATGTAAATTCATTTACGGAGTAAATACTATTATCTATTAGCAGGGATCTTATTTTACTTTTAAATACTTTAAAACTAGTTTCTGACTTCAAGTGTTTCGGGAGCCTGTTGAATAGCTTGACACCCACTGCATCTGTAGTACTATTTGCTAGATTTAATCTATTATTGTGAAAGACATAGTCATGCCTACCCCTTGTATTATAGCTGTGGTTGTCGCAGTTTCTTGAGTAGGTATTTTTGTTATTAAATACAATAACATAATGTTTCCATTATATAGATAGCGGCTAAGAGGAGGATGCAAAATTGCTTAAAGAACGGACGACATGACTCCACAGTATCTATATTTGCGATACATCTTACAATGCGCTTCTGTGCTAACAACACATCCTTTGCGCACACTGAATTTCCCCAAAATCTGACGCCATACAGAAGGTGAGAATGAACCTCTGCATAGTAGAATGCCATTAAGTAGTTAATGCTTAGAATATATTTCAAATTTCTGATTAAATAACACGAACTGTGTAGTTTCTTAGTTAAACTATTGCAATGCTCCTTCCAATTAAGGTTTTCATCCAACAGAAGTCCAAGAAATTTAACTGAGGGTCGTTGATGCAATGCCGAAGCACCTAAGGCTATATTCAGATTAGGTATCTTAGTTTGGGCCGTATGAAAAATAACAGCGCATGTTTTGCCAGCATTTAAGCTTAAACCGTTGGCACAGAATCATCTACTAAGCTCAGTAAGGACCGTTTCAATAGTGTGTTCCAATTCGGAAAAATCTGCAGATACCAAAGCAGATGTATCATCTGCGTTACAAAAAAAAAGTGGAACACCCAGCGTCAGTGGCAGTAAGGAAGATTTAAAATTTTCGACACATCCGTTGATTGATTTAAATGTAAATTTAACAAATTGAGTGCGACCTGAGACATAAGACTGAAACCACTCCGCCACAACGCCCCGGACACCACAACTCTCCAGCTTATCCATCAACAACTCATGATTCACACAATCAAACGCGCGCGTCAAATCGCAGAAAACACCAGCCACACAGTTTCCCTATCCAAAGCTTGTACAACTTCGCCAATGAAAGAGTGAATGGCGGTTATCGTGGAATAATTACGTCTAAAACCATGTTTCCTAGAAGTAAGAACACTCTTGTGTTCCAAATGCTCTCGTAATCTAGAAAGCATGGCATACTCAAATATTTTTGAAAAACTCGATGTTAGTGAAACCGGCCGATAGTTGGAAACGTCAAAGCGAGAGTTTTTTTGTCCAGCGGACAGACTCTCGATACTTTCAATCTATAAGGAAATACACCCTGACCAAAAGACATGTTAATAAGCTGAGTCAAGGGTTTAATAAAAATTGGGGCAGTTCCTTGTAATAGCTTAGACGGAATACCGTCTGAACCTACGCTGCTCTTTGAATTCAAATGCTGTATTACAGTTAGCATCTCTGAGTCGCTATAAGGATACACACACATACTACCAGAAACTGAATTTTTTTCTGTGGAGAATGGAGAGCGCGAAGAATTACAGGTTACAAGTGTGAAATAATTCTGTTAGGTTCGCTGACAAAGAATTTATTAAAAGTATCTAGACCAAGAAGCACTTGTCTCCTTCTGGAGCAGGTATTCGGATTATACATTACCAAGTCGGACATCGATAAGAAACGTTATGCCATCTTCTCGTGACTGTGTTGAAAGAAGAAATAAAGCAGAATTGAAAGAAAAAAACTTGTGATTATGGGTTCTTGGCAAGGATTCAGATTTTATCATATTAAAACAAATTTGTGAAAATGCATCAAAAGATTCATTAAGTTGTCACAACGATTACTTTAAATTTGCAAATATATCACTCTATGTGAAACGATCGTTGTGATCACTAAAAAATATTGATTCCGCACGTCGTCCTCATTTGACTGAAACAAATGCGGAAACATATTTAATGATTCAAATATTTAATAGATGCCACCCAGTTTGTGATTTCATGGAAAAAGCAGTAAGTGTTTCAGCACGTTATATTGTCACACATCAATTCTAGAATGTCAGCGTATTGCTGCTTCTTCTTGTGCATATCGTATTCGACAGAAAAGGCGTTGTCTGTCTCCAGCAGCAAGCGGTATCCGATACGGGATTTCCGGAACCATAGGTCGGTCTCCGTGTCGCACTTATATCTGAGGCAGCGTCTTTTGGGTTGAAAGTTCTGCAGATACAAGAAGGGTTACGTATTTTTTAAACTAGATATAGGAGAATTATGTAGATCTAGATTGGTCCACTTGTGGACACAAGGCAGTGAAGTCGCAAGTTCTAGGTAATAAAACTTGGTATTACGGAATTGTGTTGTGTTTCCTTTATTTGATCGACCTCGAAGGATAGGGTTACGTCCACAAGGTAGGTGCAACTTTCGTTGTTTTTATAATTAGGATTAATAACTTGTACCTGCTAAGAGAGTGCTCCTTCTCAGCAAATCCCCGTCACGGAAAGGCCGTGACAATATAATATATTTTTTGAAAGTGACGAAGATAAACGATGGGCGTACATAAACGTTACTAAACGCTCGCCTTGATACGACTGCTCGGTCTCTCCACGTTATTCTCCGCACTGCACTGAAACTTGCCCCTCTTTGCCGACTCTAATTATAATGATAATAATTTGAATATAAACAAAGTTTTATCGCTCAAATGAGTTCATTTTTGGGCAAACCCGTATGATTTTGTATTCAAAAACTTCTTTACAATTTTTTGGTATTCGTATTAAAAGTATGGCAGGATGTGAACTGTGTTCAAATATCTCTCGGAATAAACATTTTTAGGTTTTCAAAAGTTATTTTACTTTCTATAGCACTAGAAGTAGATAAAGGAAAACAACTTAGTCTGCAATTACTTCAAACGTAATATAAGAAATGAAAGTTTTGTCTTAAAAAGAATCTCTTTAAGAACTGTTTTGTTACTTATACATAACCAACGATTGCATGCTTTTTAGTACTATCTTTTCTTACCCTCTCAGTGATCTAGCATTACCAATTCCCTCATTAAGTCAAAATATTGTATAAGAAAACCATTCAAGGAGCAAAAATTGAATCACCGGGTTTATATAGTAGATAGCCACTGTAAATAAAGCAATACTTTTCGGTCTACATAGCAAAATTCTGTTAACGAATCACAAAGGAAGTCGTCAGTACTTCATAGTCTTTGATGATCAACCATCTGAGAATTTGGTACCCAAGTCACTAAAAATAAATATGCAACGTAAGCTTCTGTAAATAGTAACCTTTAAGTCAGAATTTCTCTCAAAAAGTCTATGAAGCACACCTTACATTTTTTACACTAGATAAAGCTGTAAAATGCATCATAAAGATATGATCTGCATTTCATATTTTACTAAAATCTTATAAAATGGGATATATATTAATAAAAATTCGTACAAAAAATAAGTGATTAAATTAAGCAAATTTTCCCATCTCCGGCATACAATGAATAATATTAACCCACATAGGTACATGTATCAGCTTACCCAGTCTGTAGAACAATGAACCTCTTATTTGCATCTTGCGCTGAGCACTTCTTGATTTCAAACACCGTGTAGAACTTCGTTTTAAATGAGTTTAAATGCGAACTTTACCATGCGAAAAAAAACTAACTTTCCACGCTAACTTCGATCTCATTGTTAAAGTCATTTGAAAGTTTGAATTTTTTTTTTTTCGGTTTAAAAGTATTTAGTACGTGTACTGGTATAGGTACGTAAAATAAAGCCTGGAAAAACAAAAATAAACAGCAAGGAAAAGTTTTTTCATTCCGCGATTATTCGCTTCATAAAATGAAGAAAGGAAAAATAAAGTTTAAACTAGTGAGGGAGAACCTAAAAACATCTAAACTGGAAGAAAAATGATAATGTTCGATTATGTCACAATACTTTATGTACGAAAATGTGTGCGTATCGGTTACATTTACGTGTTGGCGGTTTTGCAATTATCGCACGATATTGTTCTGTCTTGTTTGTTCGTTATGTTTTGTTATTGTGCTACTTTGCGATTCGCTTTGAAGGTGATAGCGGTGGTGGTGCGTTCATCGCGTGTTCTCGATCGTCTATCTCTGGCTATCGGAGAAACACTGAACCCATAGGAGGGATGTGTATCCTGATAAAACTGCCGCTGCCCTATCTCTGTTTATTTCACGCAAGCGCTGCCCCTTTCTCCGTTCTATATCCTACTGAGAAAGCTGGCAGCGTTATACTGAAGCGCATGAAGAAGGGAAAGAAGCTGAAACAAGCGACGACTATATAATTGCCGTTGTGTATATCGGATAACACAAATTTCTCCGGGTGAAAGATCGCGAGCAGCGGCTCTATGTGAAGGTATTACGACTGTAACAGTAACTGGCATAAGAAAAGGAATTTCACATTTTCTCGATTATTGTTGTTGATCGAGTGCTGTTTAAATAGGTACATTTCATGGTATAATGAGGCAGTAAATTTCACTAATGAACTTCAATACGGTTAAAGTTGACATCCACATATGTATGAAACATGGTTCTTACTCTTTCATTGTATTGGTCTAATACGAAAGATAATTTGTCTTAGTGCCGGTCAGTTGAAAGAAACAGAAAAGGGAACCAAGAAAAGTTTTAATATGCACAACGGTTAGTCATACATCTAAACTATTTATACAACTAAACAATCTACTCGCCACCAACACTAAAGCATTCATTCAACCGGAAAATCAATTTCTATAAACACTCTTCATACCTTGATACCGCCTGGGTTCTCAGCCAATCTTGCACACAGGTTTTCAATTAATACTGAACCGACGTTTTCTCAAGCACACCTTTAATTTGATGAAGAAATGTTCCTTGGCACCAAATCCAGATCTTAGTGGTCAAATGGTCGAACATCTGTGATTGCAAGTATCAAGAATTTCATTTGAAAAATGCTTAGTCAGTTTCTTTGTTTGTTCTTCTCAAGCCTCAAATTAAAACGTTTAATAAAAATCCACCAGACGCACGCTCACAATGATACGTATTTATTATTGATGTATTGTGTTACATTAGAGTCCGTTTTATAAAAAAGAGTCAAATGATCGTTCATACAAGTTCACGTTTGCTTCTGTGCATACAGGCTGGCCCATCGAAAACACTACAGATGATTTATTACTGGCTTTTTGAAAAAATGCCGAAAAATGTCAAACTTGTTTTATAGGGGGACACATATGCGTCATAAATTTAACCTCCTAACTGTACCTCTTACGAGAGTGTTACCTCTTTTTTTATCATCTTATGGAACTGGAGTCGACTGATATCTCATTTGAAAGCTAATTAAATTCTCTTTACAACGACACCCTGCTTACTAAAATTCACTCCAACCGTGGATAATGACGAAGAACGTTTATTTAACATTTACTCTTTTGCAGAAGGATACAGAATTAAATTATAGTTTTTTCATTTTGCATTGATGCACTGAAGTAGAATGAAACAAATTCTGTTCAAAACATTGGCACACACTCTCGAGCATTTGTGCAGTGATTTGACGGCATTCGTTAGTAATACATTGTCGCAATTCGTTCAAACTAGCCGGTTGAGTTTTATAAATCTTAGTTTTTACTAGGTGGCCAGACAAAAAGAAGACGAAGAGCGACAAATCGCGCTGGCCATTCAATGTGGTCACTTTTTTCAATCCATTGCCTAGGTAACCTTTGATATAAATATTATCGCACAGGTTGAGTGTAGAAGAAAATAAATTTTTTGCCAAAAATTCCTACCCATTTAATTTAATCCCCACTACATTTAATTTTTGTGGATGTTGGGCATGTTCTTCGCAAAGTATTTGAGGATTCCAATCTGACCGATAGCGTCAATTATGACAGTTAATTGGACCATTTAAATAAAACAAGTGTTAGTCAAAAAAGCAAATATTAAAAAGGAAGTTTGGATTGTAATAATAATAATAATAATAATAATAATAATAATAATAATAATAATAATAATAATAATAATAATAATAATAATAATAATAATAATAATAATAATAATAATAATAATAATAATAATAATTTATTGTCAACGAATAGACATTGTCAAAGTGTACATAAGAATAAATAAATAGATACATGGCAAATAAACATTCTATATACATGTGTATGTGGACTCACACATGGTTATCACCCAAATACTCTCCAGCGTCATAAAAACAGTTATCCTGCAGGTATGATTTTAGTTGCAGTTTAAATTCACTTATTGTGGCCAATGCTTTGAGTTGGGAGGCAATGCGTTGAAATATATGACGCACCTATAGTACGGATTATTTTTGTAGAAAGTTGTTCTGTGAGCCGGCATAAGCAAATCATTGCGTGAACGTGTAACCATTCTACTAAATATATCTCCGTTCTTTTGAAACATACATTCATTGCGCTTATAAAACATTAGTGTTTCAAACAAGTAAAGTGACCATAGAGGAAGTATCTTAAGGTGTTTGAATATTGGACGACAGGAGGCTCTAGAAGACGCGCCAACCATACAACGAACTATCTTTTTTTGCTGTAGAAATATTTTATTAGCAGAACTCGCCGAACACCAGAAGATAATAGCGTACCGCATCCGACTCTCCACATAGGAAAAGTAAAATAAGCACAAGCTACTTATATCCAAAACACTCCTTAAGTTGCGCAAGCCGAAATATGCCGAACATAATCTGCTTTCAAGCACTGAACAGTGATCACTATATCTTAACTTATTGTCAAGAGTTAATCCCAAAAATTTGACACTTTCTTCCGAGGGTACAGATTTACCTTCAAGAAAAAATTACGTCGTCTATGATGCAACTATACTTATTTTATTTTTATTTATTAATTGCGCGGTTACTTATCACTGCAGAAAACACTAAACAGGTAATCATAGTTGTCTTTATAAAATTGTTTCACTAATTGAATTTTTTAAAGATGAAACTTATAGTCTCGCATAAACTCTCCCCCTGTAGAAACTGTGGAAGTGCGGAGGAAACTCCAGTCCATCTCCGTGCTTATTATCCAACAGCGGACACGGAGAGGCAGATGTACTTTGAGGTTGATCGATTAGATGATCCCGGAGTAACACAATTAACTCTTGACCAGGTTGTAGACATCTTTGTCTGGGTGCAACCTGGTTTAGAGAACTAAAGCGGCATGGGAGCGCAATAGGTCTCTTTTTTGGCCAAGTTTGCCTTTCGGGGTCATCCCGCCTTTGCAGTACAAAAAAAGAACAAAATAAAATATACGTTTTTCGTCCCGTTGTCGTCCACGATTTGAGTGAAGTCTAACAAGTATGGTGTCGTTACAAAGAGAATTTAATTGACTTTGAAATATATAATAGTATCACTCGATCCCACTTCCCTATAATGAAGGGAAGGAGTAGACCCTCTGGTAGAGAGGATAAAATTAGGAGGTTATATTTATAATGCCCATGTGTCCCTCTACAAAACAAATTTGACGTCTTTGACGACATTAAAGAAAAAAGTGGCTTTTATAATGATAATTTATCTGTTTCATTTTCGATCGGCCACCCTGTACATTTTTAACGATAAGTATCTAAATATAGTATCTCGCTATAGCAAGTCAGAAAATCAGCAGTCAACATGTGTAATATTTGTTTTAGATTTCTAAAGCAGAAGTTTTCCTAAAATTATTATAAGTAAGAGACAAAGCACCTATTTCAACAAAATTACCTCAGTAACAAATATTTCAATTTCATTTCTAACAAGCAAAGTAACATCGCATTATATGAACACAGTACGACAAGAATAATAAACTTATACTACAACGGATGTGTGTCGGATGAACAAGAATCAAAACATGGAGTGCCACAGGGAACAGTACCGGGTCAGATGTTGTTTAACATCTATGTAAATGATATGGTGTCGGTTGTTCAAAATTGTGATATATGTATGTTCGCTGACGATACAATAATCTATATTAGTGGAAACAATGTTGAAAGTATGGTGAATACATTGAATGACGAATTAGAAAGACTCTTTGTATGACTCTGTAAAAACAGTATTTGTATTAATATTAATAAAACTAAGTTTAAATGTATTGGAAGTAGTTAAAAAAAGTTCATTTTTTCTATAGAATAGGAAGACAAATGTCAGTACATATTCAGCTTAGATTATATTATATACAATGAATTACCGGACTTTATAAAAGACAGTGAAAATCTAAATGAATTTAAGGGCTTAGTTATTAAGTAAGTTTTAGATAAGTATTAATGTAAATTAAATGGGATAATATTAGCTATTGCTAAATATAGTTCTATTATTGTAATAATATTATTATTATTACTGCACAATATTACGACAAATTTAATTACCGTCTACTTTAATTGAATTTTGCATAAAGGCAAATTTTCAGTATTTTGTTTAAGGTTATAATGGGTGCAACGTAGTCAACACTAGAGCATTAGTATATGTAACAAGATGGCGTGGTTGAATGTGGTGGTGGACCAATGGATTGTGAAAGCATTATAATCTTCATCATCCTTATATTGCAAATATATACGACATTACAGCGAGAGTTACAGATTCCTTTACCGACAACTCCCGCACCAACCGAATGAATCTCCGGATAAGGATTCCGGCTCAATAACCCCGAACAACGTTTTATCCAGCATAAATTGTCGCTCATTAATTAAGTTATCGTTTCGTGTTCTATATGTTCGCGACTGTGATTTCATAAACATTTCTACGTGTATAAAGGTATAAAGTGTATACGTATGTACACTTACGACCTCGTCTTAAGAATTAAAAAGGACAAACAAAGTTGCTGGTGGATTAGCCGATACTAAGAATTACTCTAGACAGTAACGCAACATCTCAATCTTTTGTCCATAAATAATCCATGGTTGCTTGCACAACAGATTTATAGAATTAGTGAGAAGGTCTCTTTTTAATACCACCAACTACGAAAGTGGTTGCTGGACCCCAAAGGAGCACCAGCTGCCGACCGACCGTTAGGTATGCGGCAAAACAGGGAAGTGCACACACTCCTCAGGACAAAGAGGCACGAAACCAGTTGCCCGCACGAGACCGACACCTTTCGGAGAGGCCCGGCGAACCGGTGGGCTCCTCTCCCCCGTGCTACCCATGTTAGACAAGTTTTCTTGTCAACGTTGAACGGGTCACCGTTGGAGACGCTTTAGCGAACTCCTACCTCACATCTAACCCCACGGGGCCTAGGCCTCCTTGCGGATGGCTACTATCGGCCAAGCGTGGGACACGGAATCTGGCCGTGAGGTACAACCAGCCCGCCCGTGAATTAAGCCTGAACTATGGGGACGGCCGGGCAAAAGCCCTACCCCAAAATGCCAACCGCGCCAACCCTTTCGCCCCTCCGGCAATCAAGTATCCGCGGCAGCTACAGTGAAACCGTAGGGTCCCAGAGTCACCGAGTTGTTTTAGGATGAAACCGAAGGTTTCCCAACCAGACAACCAGCGGTCGGACTACTCCTCGGCGAACCGACTTTTATCCTCCCCTACTATCTTCGCCAAATTCTCTCGCCACGCCCGTTTCCCTGAGTGTGGCCACCAAGGATGGGGTAGTGCAGCTGCAGAGTTCTCTAGGTAAGCGCCGTAGGGTACCTCACTTACCCACCGTATATTCCGACGGTTAGCGGCCGGACTGCCGGAGCGTATGCCCATGCCTACGCCCAAGAATCCTCCCCTATATACGAAGTCTACTCCCGCCACGCCCGTTGCCGTGGAACTATGAGACCAGGGATGGGGTAGTGCAGCCGCAGAGTTTTAAGGGTCGACGCTATAGGGTGAACGCCGACCAGGGGTGAACGCCGACCCGGGGTGAACGCCGACCCGGGGTGAACGCCGACCCGGGGTGAACGCCGACCCGGGGTGAACGCCGACCCGGGGTGAACGCCGACCCGGGGTGAACCAACCGACCACCAAATACCATAAAAAAACTAAATACTATGAGAAATTTGATCATTAATAACAACTCTCTGACTTCTCTCACTTAAGCAATTAGAAACGTCACACCGATCTTATTTGTCCCGGTATAGTGCAAAATAGATAAAGAAAGAGCATGGCTGATGGTAGTGAAAGCCTTCGAGAAATCCAGAAAGATTCACACGATTAACACACCGCGATCCGTAGCAGAAATAATATCATCAGAAATTTTAATAAGAGCCGAAGTACAGTTATAGTGAGGCATCGATAAAAACTGTGCAGAAGGTAACATTTTGAAATTCGTTACATGTGCACGCAGCAGGCAGCAATCAGACTCTCCAAGACACCCCGACAACACAGGTAAGATGCTAGTAGGATAGAGATCGCCTCAAATAAGAGGATTAAACTTTTTTGAAATTGGCATAACCCTCGTTTGCTTCCGTGAATAAGGAATAACTTCATAGGACAAACAGGAAATGTATAAATAAGTTATTCAAGTCCTGAACATTACCTACAGACGCAGGCAAAGTAGATGATTTGCTTATAAATATTCAAATCTTGTAGAGCTTTCCACATAACTTTGTGACCCAAGGTTTGCATACGGTAGGGCAGACACGTTTTCCCGCTTTTATAACGGTTGACATATAATTTCTAAGTTGCTAAGTTGCTCCGAACAAAAATGTATTCGTTTTATAAGGAGCATATCATCGACACTATTCATACCAAGTAGCATTTGAAGCTGTGCGCGAAAGTTGCATATAAGAATAAACCAACCAGTAGCCAAACAGGTCATGCATATCAATAAATCCGTGCTTAGTAACAATTAAGAATGTAGATGCAATTATGACGTTCAATAATGTAGACATTTCACGAACAATGCGAGTGGCTTTATCAATTACTCCCAAAAGAATTATTTCATCAGATAACAGGTACATATCAGCTAATGTCTCGTTGAACATATTCAAACACGTGTGCTGTGAAACGTTACTCAGGAAATTGATACAATGTAGAGCTTTCTAAATGTTATTATTAATTGTATTTTATTATCATAGCACTAGCAGTTGCAACGGTTTTATACTTCCTTATAAAGCAAAATTAATTATAATTTTTACTGATACTATAATCTTGATATTAAGGAGAACTATTTTTAATATTTAAATTCGTGATTGCGTCCTTCGAGCTTAATCCATTCTACATACTTCAATTGTAATCCAGAATCAATAAATTTCTCGTATTTCATCATATCTTTATTCTGCTATAACTATGTATGTACTTACATACACTGTAAGGGCGAAATAACTACAATATATGTATTACGCAGATATATTCAAAAAATACCAATTTGTATATCTACGTATAATATACCATTAGTAGTCGTCGAAAAAGGTAAAACATTATTTGGGAGTACGGACCCTCATATCTCCATCGCATGCTTTAAGGGTTCTTCTCCCCCAATTTAAACATACCAGAGCGACCCCATGTTGTCAGAGATGCGACGATTTGGCGCCAGTAATTCTGCCCTTTGCGTATATTTTCAGAGCGTTTGATGTTCGCTACCGAACTAGGCTTTGATGAAAAAAGTGAACTGCAATAAAATTTCATGGAAACAGACTATCTTTCTCAGATTAGTAGTTTAATATTTAATAACAAGAATGATATTTAGACACAATTTCATTGTATATGCATTACTAGCGAGATTAGTTTGGGTGCACTGAGAATAAAACTACGTATCCACTACCTTAAAACAACTATAATAAGGAAGAACATCAGAAGCAGTTATCGAGAAAATAAATAAACAACACAATATGCAATTCTTGACTAAAACCAATATCATTTAACGTATTCAGTTTGTGTATATGTATTGTACTCCACAAAATCGTCTAGATACTATTCAAATATCCAGTTACCTCTTAGAAATTCTGAATACTTGAAATAACGCAAATCGTTGCGAAAATATTCCGGTGCCAGCGCAGTGCAAGTAGATGCTAGACATGCAATATAAATTATGCATTTCGAATCCGTTTTCCGGCTTTTATCATGTCGAAGCACTGCTTTTGTTAATGCTTTACAAGCAATGCTTTTCGAATAAATTAAATAACTAGCATCTTCTTTGTTCCGGCATACTACTTTACATATAATGCATTAATAAGACAATACAAAATACAGACATCAAAAAATTTAAAGGAAAATCTTACCTCTATATGTTTTATAATAAGCATTATGTCAGTTTTAGATTAAAATGCAAATTTCGAGACTACTGGAAACATACGAGTACAAAGTACCACAGCAAGTGGTTTATTAAAGAGCAGATATGTAAAATTTATTGCAGTAAGTGTTAAGCAAGAGAAGTGTCGCATTAGCTATAATATTACATTGTTTGAATTTGGGTTAAAGTACAATAATGTAGTGGAGTTGCAATATTTTACAGCTTCTACTATCAATGCGGTCATACATTTTTTTTATTTATTAATTTTAATCTTCGATAAACATAATATTTGTATATACAATTCTTTAATTATAGCTATCTCAGTATATGACAAAAAGTATTTTAATTCAGCCTGTGATGTATGTACTTACATACATTGCACAGTTCTGCCATGCCCCGCTCTTCCCGTTTCAAAGAAGATCAGAGAGATATATTTCTTACCTGTCTGACCTAAAACACTCTGAAACTGACTCTCTAAGAGGAATATCGGAAAGAGATCCATATATGATTTATCTTGATATACGTATGTATTTCGTTAAAAGGGGTTAGGAGTAAACAAGAGAATATTAAAAAATTTTGTTAAGACTAGTTGTAAAAGCATCAATAAAGTTAAAGTTAAGTATTATATTTTTCAAAAACGTGCCTAGTAACACCCCGCAAATGCCCTCATCAAAGGGGGGATACTATTGACATCATCAAAGTAGTGTGTTTTTTCATTGTTTAAATCATTGCCCAAATGTAATTTAAATTTACAAAGTAAATAACATGAAATAGTACTTTCTATTTGTTTTCAATTTTTTTTTAATTTAGTATGAGACTTTGATAAGAACTATAAAAAAGCCTAGGCAAGGAAACCAGACTTGCATTATGCTGGGTACCAGGACATACTGGAATCAGAGGCAATGAAGAAGCTAATGTATTAGCAAGGAAGGCCGCCCCAACTTTGTTTGTGGGACCGAAACCGTTTTGTGGTATAGGGATGAGCACCTGGAAAAAATAACTTAAGGATAGAGAAGAGAGGCTCAAAGCATCCCTCTGGAAGAATCTGCCTAGTCTGAGACATTCCAAGATATTCCTTGGAAACTACAATAAGCACAGCGCAAAAACTCTGCTAGAAGTAAGCAGAAATAGACTACGCATCCTGACAAGTTTTCTTACAGGGCATTGTCATCTTGGGGAACACATGACAAGGATAGATCTAAAACAGAATAGGCACTGCAGGTTTTGCGGAGGGTAGGATGAAAATCAGGAACACCTGACATCTTACTGCACTGCCATAACGGAAATCCGAGCTAATTATCTCGGCAAAGACGTCATGGACGAAGAAGAAATACCTTCTCTGAAACCATCACAGCTATTGCAGTTTATCAAAACTCTTGAACCGGATGGGGAGCTTTGAGATCGGGCACATCCCAGCAGCTTACAACTCATGTAAGGGGGCACAATGGATCAATAGGTCGCAGGGCAATATCACCCTTACTTAAATCTAAATCGACGTTACACTCTGCCCGTGCAACAGGGTGGTTTGATAACAAAACTCTGGTAAGTCTATTGCCAATAATGAATGGCAGATGGGTCGAAACCCGTCGACTTATTGAGGGAATTAAACTACCTATATGACGTTTAGCTATACAAAAATGGTACTAAAAGCCCTCATTGATTGAGTTACGCATACAGTTTTACTTAATAACATAAAGGAAGCATAATACGCAATATTCTCAAAAATCAAGTGTATGGCCAGGCATAAATGTAAATAATATTGATCCAGGCAACGAACAAATATAAAGAGATGATGTGAAGTTTCAATAAGATGGACCTCCACCGCATTTTGAAGTTCGTGTCAGAATCTACTTCAATAAAACGCATTGAATAACTGCCCAAATCGCTAGATCTGAGTCCTTTAGATTTTTATTTCTGAGGTCATTTAAAAACTATTCTATATTCTACCAAACCAGAGATTCTAGAAGATCTTGAAGACAGAATTGTAAATACGGTCATGATATCCCTCATAAATGTTGTTTGCGAATTTACACTGAAATTTTGGATACTGCCAAGTATCCAAACACTTTCTTAAATACCTTTTTTCTTAAACTGTCATTTATTAGATTTTTATTATTTAAATTGATTATTGCATTTCCATTCTGTTGTTCAATATTTCCCAAACTGTTAACGATACGCAATATGCGAAACTTGATGATATTTTGACAGCTGACGACATCACTCACTTATTGAAGCCACAAAAATATAGTATAGTTTTAGTCGTACAGATTGTCGAAAACCAGCACCCACTATTATCTTTCGTTTTCTCTTCGAACATCTTTTAAAAAATTACGACGAGAGAACGTTGTCTTTCATAGCCCTTTGGAATATCATCAAGTATTTGAGAAAATGAAGAAAGCTAATCTAAAAACTAATCCCTCACCTAATAATAGTTTCACTTTACGCCTTTTTTATTATTTTGAATAGCTCATATTAATCTCTAAACCAATGATCAATACTTTATACATTGTTACCCATTTTGAAGCGGACGTTCGACTACTGTCTGTGTATCCACATTAATTTAATATTTTATTGAGGTTCCTTAACTCTGCTCTGGATGCTGTTTTTGTATACCTAAAGTAATTTTTCCCACAATTGGATTCAACTTCGTATATACCTTCTACAGAGTTAAACCATATGGTGATGTTCTTCTTTTCTAACGTTTTCTTTGTGCATGTCTACTCCACATCAATGAACCAAGTTACAGATTAGAGATAACTGTGTTAAATAATTACCCTAGATCTATATAATAAAAACTACAATGTAATTGATGAGTATTTAGGTGTTTATATTCAAAGTAGCAAAATTGCATTTGCAACAATGTGTTTCTTGGCAAATAAATATAGTATGTCATTTTCTACAGCCGGTAATATTATATTTACATGTATAAAATTGTATTAAATTGAAAAATACCTTGAATAACCATTGTCTTCCAGTCACATTTTAAATAAAAATACAGAGATATCCTTCGAACTAACGATCGACATTGCCATTTTATAAACGAACTCAATCAATCTGTACACAAAAGACATAAAAAAGAACAAAATCAATCCGTTTACGCTCTTAAGCCAAGCACGTGTATTGCAAAGGACATTAACTGTGTTTCAATCTGCTTTTATCAAGTTTCGCAAGGTACAGTATGCTATAAAAAAAATAAAAAGGACGTCTCTATTTGCAGTTTTGTACAAGTTCAAAGAAAAGGAAAACTAACTAAAGAGAAAAGCTAACATTACCGCTACCTAGCTATGCCAGCTAGTAACAAGACTCCTACACACCTTCAGTGGATTGATCCAATAAACTTCGCAAGTCTGCATTTCCACGAAATAAACCTCTCGTGATGTATTTATTAGGTTTTGGGGAAAAATAACCGCAACAGCGTTCCTTTAAGGAAAAAACCTAACAACACCCAATCGTACAATAAGGCTGGATATTTTATGTGAAAGACAGTAAAGAAGAAAAAGAAATTCTAATAAAAAGATCCAGACTTAAACTCTAATAGAAAGTTCATTCACAGTAATAGAGTTCTTTAGATAAACAAGTACGTAATAAATTTTTAGGCGGGTCTCCTTAAAGGTTTGATATCATCTCGATTTGTTCTTAAATTTGAACTTGAAAATTTCTTATGTATACATATGTGTACATATATGAATAGATATCTGTAACTTTTACCTAATCGTCTCTTATTATTTGCTCTATTTTCGTGAAAACAATCGGATCAAATAAAGAGGGTTGTTGGTATTGGAGTGTAGGCACATACCTACAACACAAACGGATAGCCATACAAAGAAAATCTTGATTACATTACTTACAGACATATAGAACATATTCATTTACCGGCAACATCAAAGCCACCTTATTGATAGACCACCATGTTAATGCATTTTATTTCAAATAATTTGTCAAATATTGAATGTAATAACTACCTACACTAACATTACAAAAGTGCATATTCTATAAGGAGACCATTAGAATTAACCTTTCATTACAATTTTGTTTAGACGGTAAAAAATATTTTTTTCAACAAAAGAAAAATATATCTTCGAGAATATTTCTTTTTATATTTTATTTATGTCAAAGACACTGTCTTTTTAAAAATAGTTTTTACACTATGGCGCTAAACACAAGGGCGCGGTCTACACGTGCTGTGATTATGTGGCACCGTCCCGCTTTTGACTGAAGGCGCGTACGTCACTGCTCATTCCATTCTTGCCATGCTCGTTGCACTGCCGACAATGAGCGCTTAGACGGCGCGTGATTTCACGGAAGGATACACCTGCCATGTGCGTACCCGCAACCATTCTTCGCTTGAACTCGCTCAGGTAGCAAGAATTTCCATTACACCCAATGTACGACTATATAGCACTACAGTAAGAATGGCCGCTTTCCCACATCTGCTTTAGTTTCTATGGCGATAGAATGTTGCACCTATCGGTGCCGCTCAGTAAAAATAAACTCGTTTAGAGAAAATCTTTATGCACCGCCAAAATTATGCATGTGCTCTCGACTTTTTATCACCAGTGTATAGAGTCCTACTTCTCCAAAGGACAGTCATTTCATTCCAATTATTGAATTTCTTTCCCGAGTTAGCGTTTACGACCAGAGTTCAGTTTGTGTCTATTTTGCTCAGGTTCTATATCATTTCCTCTTACACTGGAGTGCCCTAGAACCCCAGGGATACCCTGTAATTTTTCTGTATGAGATTCGAACTTTTAGAGTGACCAAACTGTCTAGGTATATATATGTGCTTATTTTATGTTTTTGGCTGCAGAGATCATATATTTCCTCATAATAGATCATTAGCCACAGCCGTAAGGTTTTGGTGAGCCTGTTTGGACCGCAAACTCTAATTCCCGCCCCATTATCCGTCTTTAATGCATGTTATTATCAGAAAAATTATGTTTGTTATAAGTTTATCAAAGCTTCATTCCAAGTCCAT
The DNA here is from genome assembly GCA_023690525.1 of Holotrichia oblita. Lineage (NCBI taxonomy): Eukaryota > Metazoa > Arthropoda > Insecta > Coleoptera > Scarabaeidae > Holotrichia > Holotrichia oblita. The sequence continues at coordinate 70,760,453 of CM043016.1, read as the reverse complement.
ACACAAATCAGTTGCACAGCTCCTCTACAACACGCAACCAACATATGATAATTTCTTCGATACCGAAAAGGTTGCGTTTTACGAAATAAATCAGTCAGCTTGCTTTTATATCGTTTAGTATAAACATCAATGAAACATGAACTTCTGTATACTGTATGTCCCCGCATTGAGTTTACAAATTTCGATTTTTTTGAGTCAAGTAGGCCTTTACAGTTGAGCAAACACTGTTTTAGTTCTAGGTAAACTATCTCTTTCGTTCGCAGTACGTCAAAGTGTTACTGAAAAAAGTAGTTTAGAATGAAAAGTTATGGCGTTATGTACATTTTCAGAATGATCGGCCTACTTTGATAAAATCCTGTAATCCAAGTAGTGTATGCAGAAAATTTACTCAATGATGCTGACACAATTGCAATGCATACTGACCAATACTGGATTTTATCAAAGACCGATCATTCTGAAAATTTTTACAAAGCCATAGCTTTTCATTCTGGACAACTTTTCTTAGTAACACTTTAACGTACTACGAACTAAAATTAGTATTTGCTCAACTGTAAAGGCCTAGTTGACTTAAAAAAATCGAAAGTAAACCAAAAATAAATTTCAAACCAAGCAGGGCTGAATACCAAAATATGAAATTCCAATTCGAAAATGTTAGGTCAATCACAGCTATTGTAAACTCAATCCGGAGACATACAGTATAATACAAAAATATGGAGAGAACAGTTGTGCAGTGAAAATCAGCTAAATAGTAAATACTACTGATGAATATATGCTAATTCGAACGATGCAAAAATAAGCTTGCATATTCCAGTATTGGTATATGTTTGACTTTTAATCTGTGTGGATGCGTTGCCAGTGTATTAACTATTGTTATACCTTTCGATTTGAATTCAACTAATATTAATATTACAGTAAGCTTTCCTTTGAACAGCGGGGTGTGTCAATAGTAACATGTTTCTAATTTGCAGAACAAAAATTATAGCAGTTAGGATAAAGTTGTACCAGACTTTCTTCTACAAAATTTCATGCTCCACAAAAAAGGTCAAACTTTTCCCTGTTAAACCTCAATTTTTTGGTGATATTTTTCACTTTTTTATATAGCACGAAATTTTCTGTAAAATAGTGCAGGACAACACTATTTTAGCTGCACGCAGAGAAATATTATCTTGAGTTAAAACAGACTGTTTCAGTTCAAAACAATCCCGTATTTGTATATCCGCAAAACTATATTGTGTTATCACAAGAATATTATTTTCTAAAAAAATTGTTTTGACGCAAAACAACATTGTTTTAATGTGAGAATATAATGGATTTGTAAGATATCTGTATGTCGACTACTGAATTGACAATTTATGGGCAATTTAACGGAAAGTACAGGTTTAACTGAGTTCAAAACGGCCCCTCTTTTCTTGCCGATATTAGTCTAAGATACCTAAAAATCGTTCCAAAAAGTGTTATTTCTAGGTTATGTTTCGCTAATGTGAAAATCCTCGCAGAAATGTCAAAACACTAACGAAACATAACCTAGAAATAACCCTTTTTAGAACGATTTTTAGGTATCTTAGACTGATCTCCACAAGAATCGGGGGTCCGTTTTGGACTCAGTAAAACCTGTACTTTCCGTTAAATTGCCAATTCAGTGGCCGACATTCGGAAGTTTAGCCAATGGATTTACTTCAAGTACAACGTTTGGTTGAAATTATTCCTCCAATTCCCATGAAGCTAAAATACACTTCACATAATGCATTATTAAATATGTACTTTTATTACTGCAAATGTCCACGCCTTAACTACAAAAAATTTATATGTATCTAATTCTTGCAAAATGGTGCACGCAGATAAAAATGCACGTATAAACGCTTCATATACACATATAATCTCGAACGCAGCTGCTCGAAATTTGCAATTCAGCTATTTCACAAATAGGGAAGTTATTCAGGTCAAATACGTATTTTACAACAAATATAGTCTAGATTATATTAAACTCATTTACTTATTCCAAGAAAATGTGTTTGAATCAAAACAGAAATATTCTAGGATTAAAAATATTTGGGTAAAACAGTATATTTTCTTAATTCAAGAACATTTTTCTTTGTGTGTGTTATTAGTTTTTAAATTCTACCAATTACAAACATGTTAGATGTTAGCGCTATTTTCCAGCTCTAATAATATTTATTAAAATTGTCACGTAATATCATGCACTAATCTACAATTTAAAGCATTTCAGCTTTTTTATAATCCTAGTTAGAAGGGTCTCCGAAAGTAAATAATTTCCAGAAATCTTACCAGTAACAGATCGTATTATATACGATCTACGTTCTGTTTATCAAATTTTCCGTACGAGTTTAAGATCTATCAAATCCTCTAACCCTTTCAGACTCAAATTGTAACGCAAATCAAACTAGATATGTACTTTGCCTCTTTGTAAGCCTTCCAAATCCTCTCGTTAAAAGCTTTCCATTATTATATTCCATTCAACAAATTGAATAGAGGATTAACACAGATACAACTTTATTAAATAAATTAGGTACTCTTATTGTTCATTCTATAAAGGTTAATAATAAAAGTTTAGAAAGTGTTTTTCAGGACTTCTTTTAGATCTAGTATGCGGTTAATATAATTGATCATTGTTTATGACGTGATTGTTAATTATATGAACCATTGCATATAAAATGCATCAATAAAAGGTTATTGCTTTTATATAGTTTTAAAACAGTAGACATCTCCGGATTTAGTCAATAGCATGCCAACTAACATCCTATATGTTCCCATGTTTCTGAATTGTTAGTTTTGTATAACGTAGTAGTTTATATAACACTACAGTATTTCTTTTAGTTTCAAAACGACCAATGTAAAATAAGTGAATGCTAAGGAACACTTTATGTCAAGTAGAAAGATTCGAATGCTTCATAGTAAGATTGTTAAAAAGTATTTGTATGCACGCATTCATTCAGAACATCTGTAATCGTACTGGAGTATTAGACAGCAATTTCGAAGTAAAAGGCTAAACTTTACGTCACATCTTGTCAATAGTCTATTAATATGATGGAGGGACTAGTATCGTCGTATTGTACAACAGATATTTCTTACGCTTCAGTCGTTCTCGCACTGTTGCCTGAGATGTATTGAATTTGCGTCACTTGCTTTATTTCGTACCTAAAGGATTTCACTATAGGAATTTCTTTATCCCAGACTATAACTCGGATATAGCTAAACTTCATCGTAATAATACAATGAATAAATCCGCTGAAATCTACATATTAAAAATTTAATACCCAGCACGCCGCAGATCCCTGAACGTACACAGAAACAAAATTTCGTCTATTGGAAAGTAAGGCACGTGCAATAATTTCTTGAAATTTCGACGTAGCTTTACGGAAGCAATTTAGTCGAAAAAGAAAAATGAAGCCCATTTTGTATAATCCGCACGAAAGGATACGCTACGTGCGATTTAGGTGTAGCAGTACAGCAGCGAAGGCACCCTGTCTGAAATCTACCTCGCTTTCCTCTTTTTTTCAATCAAAAGAAAAAGATTAAGCTCGGGAAGAATGATATTCATGGTTAAAAGCCAATTTTGTTTTATTTATATTTCATGTAGCGGTAGAATTACAAATATAGCTATAGTATGGTGCAGTATTTTTTCTGTACGAAGGCTATAATTGAATGTAATCAAGACCTATAAATTCTTAAAAAGTGTTGAAGCAGCTGAAAAACGGAAGATTCAATTGAGATATTAAAACCGGGAGTCTGACAGTGAAATAAATTAATTTTAAATAAAATAAATTAACCTAGTAATACACACAATGACATTCAGTGATAGAAATCAACATAATAAATGTCTTTTTACTAACGCCAAAAGTAATCGGAAATAGAAAACACATTTCTCAGTAGCCAACATGTATTCAAACTACATAATTAACTGTCTTGCGCTCGTTCGATTCCTACAACTGCGTTTTTGGCTCTCTAATTTCGTAATATAAATTAACATTTAGGGGAAACTTTAATTTATATACATATGTATATATGTTACCGGAATGTCGATACAATAACCTAAATTCGTATTCGTTGTCGTTAGGGTCACAATTGTGATTGTTCTACACGTGACAATACAGAACAAAAAAGGAAGTTTTTCCTCCTAGGTGAATAGTAAGACTGGCAAATACTGCCAAGAGTAAAACGTTTCTAATTGGTAGAAGTCGAAAACTAGTTTTTGTAAAAGATGCTGCGCTCCTCAACAAAAAAGTTTTTTAATATTTTGCTCCGTCCGTTTAGGAAAAATACTACCAAAAGAATAAAAAAATTTCTTTTATCTGAGATACATTTTTAACGGACTTTTTATAGAGTATGAAATTTTCTACAAAAAGTTCCTGAAAGTATTATAATTTTCAAGTTCTACCAATTAGAAACATTTTCCTATTTGCGCTATTTGACAACCTTAATTGTATCTACTCGCCTATGGCAGAAAAATGCTTTTCCCACTCTGTATATATACATATATATCGTTGGCTAGAGTGTGAACCTATTACGTTTGTTAGTCTTGGAGAATAACGTTCATAAAAAACAATTAAGTATAAAAAAATATATAAACAATGAAATTAATATAAATATTTGTCTACTAATACCAATATTAAGCGCAACTTCATAATCGCAGTGATAAGAGCCACTGCCCAACCGAGTAGGAGGTAGCTGGGTCAGAAGTTTTAACTTTCCCACACACGAGTATGGCTCGTTCTTTGATGTTGATGATGACACAATTAACAGAGTAACATTATCTAGGTACGCTAAAAATGTTCAGCAGAACCTATAGCGATAATTTTGATAAACAATCACAACAAATGTCGAAAATTGTAATAATAACACAACTTCATATTACCAAAGAAATTTCCACTTTTATTTAGGCAATAAACAGAAAACTTGTGCAATTAAAATGTTAAACAATATAATGACTGTTATTATTTATTGCTATCTTATATGAAATGTTAGAAAACGAGTGGAAAAATTTAATACACTTCGAGGCCAGTAGATGTTTTCTACGACGCCCTGATGTTGGTAAACCATTAACCTGAGCAAAACTTATTTTTCATTAAGGTGGACGTTGTATATCTTTTATTATTACTTGCTACCTTGCAGAAGTCAACAAACCCATTATAGGGCAAAACTTTTCTAATAAAAATTAATGGTCTTCTAAAGATAGGAACGCAATCTACTAATGCGCGATATTTTTGCTGCGAATCAAGGTAGGTTTTACTAATTTAGTAGAATTATCTTATTAAACATTTCTTACCTTGATTTTTAAGTGCGTGCATTAATACGCACTAATTTCATTCATTAATTTTATTATTTTCAATACAATGATCAATACAAGACAAACGTTAAAGCCCGTTTCATAGTTATTATTCCATTTGTAAATGATGATTGCAATAAAATACAAAGTAAATCGTCTGAAGCAAACGCTGAAAAAAGGAAACACCAATTACACGAGGCAACCGACTTATAAACACAATTAATGCTTACTGATCCAAAAGAAAACTTTGCATCTCATGTCCAGAGACGATCGAAAATGAACATGGTTGTTGTCATTAAAACAGTCACAAAACAATCCTGATGAGTTACCCAATTCTGTTTGCCTACCACTGACGCTAGAAAAGATTTAACAACTACTATTGTACGCAATTGTTTAATTATTTACTGATTAATACATATGCACATAATTGAGAAGGAGTGTGTTTCGTGGCAATTCCTAAACTTACAATGCAATGATAAATAAATTGTGTGCTTAGTATATAAAGACACTTTATTATGTTCCAATATACAAAAAATAATTTTCATTTATTTTACTTCCTAATTTTTTAACTTCGTTTATTAAAATCATTAATCTCATGTTGACGGTACTTCCAAACCGACCTGCATGCATTTTTTCTGTTTGTATACAGAGACACCTGACATGTACAAAAACAATTATGACTACGGCACTAAACAAATTTGCAAGAAATAGTATTGGTTTACATTCTCCGTATAAAAGTGTTATACTGGGTGACCAACTAAGAATGGCGCTCGGCTATATCTCAGAAACGGTTTATAATGTAGCTTCGGGAAAAAAATCACTGACTAAAGTGGCCCCGAGAAACATCTGGAAATTATTTAGGGAATTCTAGGATGTCCGCTAGATGGCGTAACTGAACAACAAAAATTTTAATTCCTATTTTATACAAAATTTACCAACTTAATGTTCATCACAAATATGAAAATCGGCATTTTCTGCATATTTTACATTGGACATTTTTTTTTATTTTATCAAATAAGGAGAACGGAGGAGAGGAAACTCTGATTTGAAAGAATGCTTATAACTCAGGTTTTGTGGAACAGCTCTATTCCTTAAAGTGATGTGCATTCTAGAAGAGATTTTTTTGAAATTTTTTCGGGAATTTTGTCTTTTATCGAAAATACTAAATGAACACATGCTGTTTTGACCACGGATTAAAAAATAAGGCTAAATTATCAACAAATCAGCGAAAACCAAGTACTTATTATTATTTACTTACTATTGTTTACCTATCCAAAGATATTTTGAGAAGCATATGAATAGTAAGAACTTCTTTTTATAAATTGAAAGCTTAAGATGTTAGTGAAAATTATAAGTAAACAATCAACAAAAAAGGAAATAGCATAATAAATTCAATATCAGTGGCGGCCTAAATCTTCAAATTACCTCCCATCATTTTCTATGCAAACGTTTACTCTACAACGAGTAGATAGATATGTAACCTCTACTTCCGTCCTAGAAATACTTTGAACTGTATTTCATATTTCCAGAACCATGTTGATGCAAACAACGGGTCGCGTTGCAAAAATAAGATATTTTATTCGCAAACAAATCAAATCTGGGCATCTGGATGGCCAAGCAAATAGATTGTCATTTTCTATCCACCTATCAGGGTCCAGAATATTGTGAGCATTTACGAAGAAATGCACAGCGCATCCATCATGTTGAAAAATATATTATTGCGAATTGCTAGCGACATGTTTGTTATTTAAATCTCCTTAACACCGTCTAGCAGTGCCGAAAATATATATACAGGGTCCGGCAACGAAGCGGGGACGGAAGATTACACGCTTATTTGAAAGTTTGTCAAATATTTAGTCATCGGATATTCTTCCGCACCATCAAGTGCACGTTTTAAAAATATTTTGTTTTATACAGGGTGTTCCAGATGGAAATGCCAGACTAAAGTTGCATTTTTTTAAATGGAACACCCTGTATATTAATAGAGAAAATGATCCGCGCTTGAAAGCTGGTTACAACGATATAATGTTGTATAGATCTAAAGTTGATAGTTTCTATGTAAACAATTATTTTACTTGATAAATTGATACATTTCAGTAGGCTATTCTGCATAGGGAAAAACAAAAGATTCGAAACCAACAGAGTAGAATATTTTTTACTAGTATGGACTGTCGTTACTATATGAAATAAATTCTGCAACTGTTCGCTTTATACAGGGTGTTTACAATTTTGCAAAATCGAAGAAATCTCAAAAATTTTAAATGGAACACCCTGTATATTGTCAGGTCATTGAAAAGCCCTTTTACTACGCTTTCTATTGATACCTCATTTGATGCATTTAGGATAGATCATTTTCTAATTATTTCTTTTTAAAGTTGAATTAATGAGAAATGCTTGTATTCTTAGAAGCTAACTTGCACTTCAAACCTACTGTAAGATCGGATATTCAACAAATAATCCATAAATGATCTATAACAAAGAGAAACTCGATTTAGTATGAGAAACAATTGATTTTCACTCAGCGGTGTCAGTTTTAAGCTTGTATACTAATAACCAAGTTGTAAAAAATTTCGTTTTGTGTTATACAGTATTTCGTTCAATTTTTAAAATAAATTATTATAATGATTAATTTTAGTAGATACTCAACAAACACGAGCTCCTACTTTCAATAGTTACCTTTGAAATACCATCTATACTTACATCTCTCCACATACAGAACATTTAGAGCGACTAAGGCCAGCTAGAAAAGAGATAGATGTATAGATGATAGTGGAGCGGTTGTAAAACATACAGAATAGCACGCTCGCTAATGCGTTAATTTCGTATATGTTTTATAACCGCCCCACTCTAGATCTATCTCTTTTCTAGCCGGCCTTACTCGCTCTAAATGTTCCGAATGTGGATTTTCCTGTGTTGTTAATAATACGGCCAGTTCGCCTTGTTTATTGATTACCAGTTTGTTGGTTTCGCCCTTCTTCTAGGTTACACCATCAGTTTCTATAAATTACTCTAATAATCTTTCAATACTTCCGGTCTTCTTTCAAGGTTTGGAAATCTCTCTGCATATACTGTACTTGCTAGGAAACAATTTGTTGTACACTCCTCAAGAATAAATATCATATTTACCATTTCTTGAGTAGGTACCTACTAAAATTAGTCAATATAACAATTGCTTTTAAAGATGGAACGAAATACTGTAGGTATAACACAAAATGAATTTTTTTACAACTTGGTTATTAAGTATACAAGCTTAAAACACCAGATAACTTGATTAGCAGTGAATCCATTGAAAATGCTATATTACTTTATATTAATTTAATGTTTGCTTTCACCGCTGAATGAAAATCAATTGTCTCTCATACTAAATGGAGTTTCTCCTTGTTATAGACCATTTATGGATTATTTGTTGAATATTCGATCTTATAGTAGGTTTGAAGTGCAAATTAGCTACTAAAAATACAAGCATTTCTCATGAATTCAACTTTAAAAAGAAATAATTAGAAAATGATCTATCCTAAATGCATCAAATAAGGTATCAATAGAAAGCGTAGTAAAAGGGCTTTCCAATGACCTGACAATATACAGGGTGTTCCATTTAAAATTTTTGAGATTTCTTCGATTTTGCAAAATTGTGAACACCCTGTATAAAGCGAGCAGTTGCAGAATTTATTTCACATAGTAACGACAGTCCATACTAGTAAAAAATATTCTACTCTGTTGGTTTCGAATCTTTTGTTTTTCCCTATGCAGAATAGCCTACTGAAATGTATCAATTTATCAAGTAAAATAATTGTTTACATAGAAACTATCAACTTTAGACCTATACAACATTATATCGTTGTAACCAGCTTTTAAGCGCGGATCATTTTCTCTATTAATATATAGGGTGTTCCATTAAAAAAAATGCAACTTTAGTCTGGCATTTCCATCTGGAACACCCTGTATAAAAGAAAATATTTTTAAAACGTGCACTTGATGGTTCGGAAGAATATCCCATGACTAAATATTTGACAAACTTTCAAATAAGCGTGTAATCTTCCGTCCCCGCTTCGTTGCCGGACCCTGTATAATTTGAATCACTTAGGTTAAGGAAAATTCATGGCAGTCTATCTCCTTGCCCACCCAACATTCCACGCATTGTGCTTTCTAAAGATCATAAAACTTACCTATTTAAATTTCCTTAACGCTCTCTAGCGGTGATGAAAACAGTAATATAAACTAGTGTGAACACTAACTATAAGCCAAAAAAGAATCCTTTCTAATGAGAGTAACAAGAAGTAATTTCATTGTATCTTTTTTCGTATACTCGCATCTTCATATTAACATTATATTGTATAGTAAATGTGTTCTACTCTCATAATATTCGGCATTAGGCAGAGTAAACAAGACTTCATTAAAACTTAAATATTTGGAAGCTGTTAAATTCAAATAAAGGAGTTCTACGGTGTTAGTTTTAATGTGTGGTGGGTGCTTAGTTGCAGTGACTCCGTAAGCTGTATTACTTGTCTGGCTATCACGGCAACTCTTGCGGTGTAGTTTAGTGTGTGTAAGTTGTGTTTAAATGGCTTTGTGACAGCATCATATCGCCTTTTATGATGCCGCGCTGTTAATCACTTTGCTCCCAACAGCGAATGGCAAGTCGATCCGGGATTAAACTCTCTGAAAAAATGTCACCGTTCTTCCAGAGAATTGAACCCCGGCACCTATCGTCCTCTCACAACAATAGTCAGCCGCCTAACCACCGCGGCCATCGACCCGATTAAAGAAGATCTAAGAATGCTATTATTATTCTTATATTATTGTAAATATATAGTTTTCAGTACTGTTTAATATTAGATTCATTTTCTTATGCCAGTAAAAATCTAATATAGACTTAGTCATGATTGTAGTTTAGTTTCTGTGTTTCTAAAGAAAATTGTACGTAAAATACCTGAAAGTGAAGTTAAATTACAAAGATATTTAATCAACAACAATACATGAAGTATGTTACATCAGTTAGGTAGATGAAACGAATTAAGCAGATTCATAATTGTAAACTTAATTTGTTATCTCACCCAAGGCCGCATCCAAATTGAAAGAATAAATACATTGTGTTATGAATTATGTGGAAATTTGTAAGTTAGCTATACAGTCCATCCAGAGTTAACGATACCGAGATGACAACGACAAAATACGAGAAATTAATAAATGGAATAACTGTCAACGAAATCAGGATTGCGTTAATTAACGCTTTAGACCTCGACACGTCGAGATTCACTGGTATTTTGTTTTTTTTTTGTGCCATATACTAAAAGTACACCGTCGAATTGAAAAAAAAAATTACAAACTACAACTTCGTTAAAATATGAATTCGTAATGATCATGAACGTTTGAAATGCGTTATATAACCACTTGATCTAATTCAATTACCTCAATAATTTCATCGTAATTAACGTCTCTAGCATCTACTTCAACACTGATACTTTGTTGCTTACATAATCACCTCTACTCGCATTCCTTTACAACTGTCATTTCACTTTTTCAATAAACTTAAATTTGAAATGTGGACCAAGAAGAAATATGGCAACTATGTTGCGTTGGATAAACCCAGATCGTCAATGAAGTCAATGCGTTCCATCTAGTAAACTGTTATTGTAACCGCAGGGTTCTTCTTGAAACTACTTATCAAAAAATGATATTGTAGAGTATTAATAAACTTTAAAAATAGTTAATCCTTTACAGTATTTAACTAGTCTGGTTAGATCAATCTGCAGTTTCTGTGCATTACTGATCATTTGAATGTACTTCAATATTTTTGAATCATCTGTATAACATAGGAAATTACTGTTTTTGAACAGCGAATCAATCGAATGAATAACCAGAAGTCAAAGCGTTTTACTAAGTATCGCAATTTGCGTTCGTCGATCCATATGTTCATGCAGGAAGTTAACAATTAACAGCAAATTTGCTGCTGTTGAACATTTTTTTAAAACCATGTTGATTAAAGGAAATCATTGAGTTAACTAATTGTAGACAAATGCAAATTGAGTTATGATTTTCTACATCGTTTCTGTTGTTTGTTGTTTGTGTATTGTAAACTAGAATATCATACAGTTCTTTTTTTCATTCAGTTGGAAAATGTCCTATCTGTAAAGCTTATTAATCAGCAGAAAAGTGAAGCAGCAAGATCTGGTGAGAATGATGAATGTACAAAAGAGGAATGACATCTGGATTACATCTTTTTTCATATCTATCCTCTTTTTTCAGACATAATACCCTCAATAATGGATATCGCGGAAATATTTGTTTTATGTTAGACTCAGAAAGGTTTTTAAAGTTATCGTGACATAAGCGGAAGTAATATATCTTTAGAAAATAAGTAACATACGCTCCTTCTGTCTGTTGCAATTTCTTAAAGGGTGCATCACCTTGCCCTTCCCTCTCCACAATTCATATCTATATTTACGAGTACATTAAAAACTAGCGCCTGCTTACTTAGTCCTAGTACCAGCTAGCAGAAATTAGCAAGTTAATGGATATTACCACAGGATTGCCACATTTAACAATTTTCTTTGAGAAAGTATTTTGGTAGTAGATCTAAAATTAATAGTGCTAGATATGTACGATTGATGCTAGGGTTTGAAGAAGTGTAATTATTAGAAATATTTGGGTGATGCTAGCTGGTACTAGGTCTAAACTATGAGATACTACATTTTAACATAAATGTATGAATTAAAAGTGAAAGGAGGGAAAAGTTATGTATGCTGCAAATGTGTAGTTGAAATCACCCAACTTGTGTACTCGTTGGAAGTTTGTTATACAATTATATCAATTAAAATTTACAATTTACTGACATTTTTGTTAAGTAAATAAATAATCAAATGAGTAACTCTACTTATTACATAAGTATACAGCACCCCATGCAATCCGTATCAGGTACCACTAGAATTTCTCTTGCGATATAAAATAAGATCGTGTCTAGTTTCCTCTTGATTATATTTACAATTTAATATTATAGTCAATATTCCTCGCTTTATTCAATTACCGTAGAGCGTTATTTTTATACTGACGATAATATTACTGTTAACAACCACATACACATGTAAAAATGTTATCCGAATTTGATACGATACGCACCTACGCTTAGTGATCCTAACTCTGTAATTGAACGTCGCCTAGTTCCCTGTTTAACAACTCACGAAAAATAATATAACCACTTCGTATTTTTCTAATACAACTAGATAGAGTCTTCAATTAATCTAAAATATTACTTGTCTACAGAAACCAGATAACGTCAGTTACTGCAATTACTGCTTTGTAAGTAATGAATGAAAACATGCGTATCTAGAAAGCTTTAGTAAATGAATACATACTTATTTGTAATAATTACTAATTTGTTTTTTTATGTCAAAGATAATCTTGAATTAATTTACTAATTAATTAGTCATTAATGAATTTGCTTTAGATATCAGTACTATATCGGACATCACTGATATAAGGGTACACAGGCCGAACGATACCATACTTCGTAAAGAATAATGGACAAAACTTGTTTACTTTGAATCGTCAGAGAGATTTCATCGATCCATATTTGTTGCAATTAAATCTTTTGCCGTGATCGTGGATCGCTACATGCGACTGACGTTAATAAAAGAAATAAATTCATCGAACAAACAAGGCACGATCAAAAATAGCACTAATAAACGTTATTCATTGCTTCTTTCAAGTACTAACGTAATAATAGACTCTGACGTAAAATGTTGACATATAATTGCAATATGGGAATTGTGACAAGATACAAAAATATAAACAATGAACAAGTAGGAATAAAGGAAAATTAATAATAATGATGATAATTTCTCTGTGTACCTAAAATCTTTAATAAAGTTATTTAATGTTGGGTTTTTAAAGCGTTTTATTTGGTAGAATAAAGAGAGTGGACGACTCATAATTTTTTAAAGCAGGCGGTAAAACACTGAATCCATTGTTTCTCGTATTCATTGTTTGATGCATCCACACTTTGCTACATTATTTTTTTGTTGTTGTAAATGTTGACTGGATGCTACACCTACAATATAAGTAAATGTAGATCCAAGTATATTTAAACAAGGTGCTAGTCGATGATATTTTATATCAGTGTTTGCTTTCTTCTGTCATTATTTAAGAAGTGAACTAAGAATTACTAGTTTTCAACATAATATTGATTCTATTATTACATTGCTCTCGAGAAATAATTATCCCAAATACCACTCGATCTTGATAAATTAGCAACTATTTCTATTGTCACTAAATTTTTCTAGAACCTAATACGGCTTGTCAGAAGCCTAACTGCTCGTCCGGTCAAATGTTTTCTTATTTCATATTAGCAAGGCTAGCGATTTTTAACAAGTTCAAAAAAGAGCTTATTGATCTATAACTCGTAGAGCGTAAAGGATCTTTGCTGCGCTTATGGATCATGACAACGTTCACGTGCTTCCAGACTTAGAGAAAAGTGCAATGGTGTAGCATGCTGTTTACAAACCTGGCCAGAGTATTGATGGCAGTACTCGGTAACCGATTTAGGGTGGTACTAGTCATTTCGTCCATGCACGAAGCCCGTCAGGTCTTATGGAAACTAGTGACTAGTTCTTCACCTACCTAACTCTTCTCGACAAGATCAAGCGGATCTCACTGCACAACAGGCAGAGCCTCTAGTAAAAGATCAATCCCAGAGTAAAGAGGGCCATATTGAAATTGATCTTCAGAATCACAAAAGACGAATGATTGGTAAAAACAGCATCAACCCTCTTTCCTTTTCAGTTCTTTTGTTAAAATTAAATACTATATAAATATAGTAGGAGTATTATAATAAAGCAGAATAATAATAATTATCTGTTTCTTTAATAACCAATTATATTACATAATAAAATAATAAATAATACCTCAATAAATTTGCATTAGAGCGAAGAATAAAATAAAAACAAGTCTGTCTATCCGTTTCTGTTTCCAAGATATTCGTAATTTTCCGCGAGATTAGCTTTGGGGATCACATTTATCTATCGGGTGGTAGGAGAACCGTAGTCCTGCGAAGGGTGATTCTGATAGATCTTGAACCATATCGTTGTTAAGCGTAGGTCACTATTCCTATTAGTTTTCGAGAAGACAAGCGTTTAACAAAAAATGAACTTGTTCATAACTCTGGGTATAAGTAATCTTTCTCCGAGAAAATAGTAGCCTCTTACTGAACTTTGGAAAAACCACAGACGATACTTTATTAAAATAATATAACGCCCTTGATAATATATCTCTCTGTCACAGCTATACATAACACAATAATTAGCATTTAGTAAGATTAACCTCTGATGACAAAATCCTTTAATTATTTCTAGATTGCAAATTCCAATATACTTTTCATATTGGTGAAAGACCTGTCATATAAGTATTTATTTTTTATCAATAAAGAATTCTAATTTTAACAGAATCTTCCCTGAAATATAAATTAATATAATCCTTCTTTTACTTTAAACAATAGTCCAACATCGAAGAAAGTGTTTATATCGCCTGGAGCGTCGCTCTTATTTTCTCCTGTTAAATATATTCAATCAAATATATTGTGTCTTGTATTAACTTAATGAACATGGCCCACATAAGCAAATAAACTCTATTTCCATAAGGTTCACGGCAACAACGTGCGTTACTTGACCCTAAATTATCTCGTTCGTTCAAGTAATTTAAATAATTTTGCACGACAAACGAAGTAGCGAGACTTTATCAAAGGCCAACTACCCAGAGCTACATGTTATAAAGGAAAAGCGACTATGTTTTCCTGTTGTGTGTAACTTACGCATTCTACTCCATTCCTTCATAAAGATGTTAAACTAAATTAGCTCAGCAGCGAACGAATAGTAACAAAATTTGTGTTGGGAGGTAGTTTTCTTGCTATGCTCATACCATCCGATCCGTAGTAAATAATAACAAAGGCCAACTCTGTGTGTCAATCTACTTAGGAAATGTCAGCGAAAGGGGTGTCCAGGTTTTCTCTTTAATGTTTGCAACTTTGATTATATTGTTGGATAATTATATTCATGTCAGTCTTGTTATTTCAACTTTTACTATGAGCTTTATTTTAGTAAAGTATTATGTTTTCTTTTCAATAGTTAGCAATGCAGCATGTGTTGTGAATTCATATTTAAATAGATTTAGCTGCGTTGACAAGTTTAAAAACGAATCGATATCCTATGGATATCGATAGCAGGTCCATAACAAGTTCCAATGTCCGTGAAGGTCAATAGAACATTCACAAAATATCCAATTACGCCTGTTATAGAGTAGGTATATCATTAACCATTTATACAATGGACATGCATTGTACGATAGTTGTATGTTGTAGTATGTATGTTTGTTATTCCTTGTACAACGAACGTGCATTAACCAATGTGCAATGAATATCTCTTGATAAACATCCGTATGATATCTGAATTCTGTACAACAAATTCATATGATATCCCTAACGTACGTAACATACATCATACATTTAACATTTTGAAACTGTTGCACTAGACAGGTTCCTGGAAAATACCATGTTGTGTAAAACAGTGTTATGTATATGAGACCCAGAGCCAGTATAAAAAGGACGGTTAGGTTTCAAAAAGGTATTAATCCTTTTGTGCATAGCGGTTACTGTAGTGGATACGTTTGATTTTCTAATGGAGCGGTGGGAAATCAGCTGAGCAAAATGGATGCCGCGAGTTTTAAAAGTTTGGAGTCGCGAAGGTTCTATGGATTACCAAGAAAAAATCGTATATTATTTTATACGGAGAAAAAGTGATACTTTTCATGGCTCATTATACATACTACTACTGCTAATAGAGAGCAAGCCATGAAAAGTAACTTTTCCTCCACATAAAATATGCTATTTTTTCTTCAAACGTCGGCCAATTTTGGTAAAAATATCTATTTTTAATTGAAGATAAGCGGGTTTGGTAGGATGTTTGGACGTTTACACCGATGATTAAGTACGAGCTGTTTCTATAGTAACTCATAAAACTGCCAAGTGGACACTGTCAACATTGAAATTATGTGTTTGTATGTTGCTATAATAACACTTTTCTCTCAGGCGGCGGAAAAGTGAAAAGTAAACCTTCGGCGAAGGAAAAGTGACACTTTGTGGCCGACTACTCAGTCGAGAAATATCAGTTTTATTGGCGTTTGAAGAAAATAGTATATTATTTTATACGGAGAAAAAGTGATACTTTTCATGGCGCGCTCGTGTTTAGCAGCCGAACAAAGTGGGGCGGCTAATAGAGAGCAAGCCATGAAAGGTAACTTTTCCTCCACATAAAATATGCTATTTTTTCTTCAAACGTTGGCAAATTTATGCAAAAATATCTGTTTTTATTGAAGATAAGTGGGTTTAGTAGCATGTTTGGACGTTTAGACCGATGATTAAGTACGAGCTGTTTCTATCGTAACTCATCATAAAACTGTCAAGTGGACACTGTCAACATTGAAATTATGTGTTTGTATTGGTTTGTACGTTGCCATAATAACACTTTTCCCTCCGGCGCGGCGGCGGAAAAGTGAAAAGTTAACCTCCGGCCGGCGGAGGAAAGGTGACACTTTGCGGCCGACTACTCAGTCGAGAAATGTCAGTTTTATTGAGGTTTGAAGAAAATAAATATTTATTATACACACAGAAAAATGTTTACTAAGGGCAAGTAAGACTTACTTAATTTAAGTAACTCTCATTCTCCTAGATAAGCAAGAAAGTATTGTTCTCTATGAAATATTTCACTTTCTTGGAAATCCAAAGATATATTTTCTTGAACCAAATCACTCTCCATTCAATCGCACTGCAATATAGGTACTAAATACTTATGTACTATGCGGTGCATGATAACTGAAAGTTTAAAATCAAGAAATTTTTCGCTTGACCTTAGAGATTTTTTAAGAAAAACATTTACTGTTGCGAAGAAAAGTCATCGTCTTGTGTCAAATAAGTATTCTTGTTCCAAGAAAGAACTTTTACTTCTGTGAAGAAAATGAATAAAAAAGTAAACTTTCTTGGCCTTAGAAAACACTTTTCTCAGTGTATATATAAGTTTTCGAAGAATTATATAATTTTTTATATTTTGTTCGGTTTGTAACTGTACACTCTAATGGACTCTAGTGCAATTCTGACTGTAATGAAAGTGAGGTTAGGTTTCTTGCTACTTATATTACAGGAATTTTATTTTTATTTTACAAAGCGTTCTCTTTGAGTTGTGCCTACATCCTGGCAACGTCATGATTGGCTGACGTAGATTCATCTTGAATTCTTATGCTATAAATAGCAAAACACTTTTTAAATTTTCCAAGCTAACCTTTACTTGCCAGAAAATCTGAACTGATAGAGGATTCTCCATTTTCTTGAAAGTGTTTATAAATGTTAAGCGTTTTCTGTCTAATGATAGGTATTACCATCCACTAGACCGCCATTGCGGCAGTTATCATTAATCTAAATGCAAAGTGACTTTTCCATTTTTTCAATGATTGGGTTACGGGGACGAACTGCATATCGAAGATCCTACAGCAACGGCACTTTTAATTTTATTTTCATGTTTCTTAATGGTTCGGACTATTGCTTCATTTAAATTTAAGAGTTGTTGCAATGTATGATGATTTTTGTCCTTGTATTCGAAAGCTTCTATTACACCTCACTAAATACATATGTAGTAGAAACACACAGTGTCATGTGAGAGTTTCCGCAAATTTCTGATCGTTTTATAGGTTTGCCACGTTACACAACGGTTTCCGTAGTTAATCATGTAGTTCTGAATTGAAAAGTGTTGTTTTGATTTAAAGCTTATCATTCGAAATTCTCGATACTTGTTTCCTACCTGTAACCGATAATTGAGCTTGTGTACATGTTATTTTCGTCGGCATATAGAATATAATAACATTAATACGTACAGCTATGAAAATAAACGAACAATAGACAATAGAAAAAAACCTGAAAGAATCCCAGGGTGAGAGAAAAAGAAGGAGCATACAGGACCATTACTATGAAACAAATAAGCGCGGAACCATCGCAACAGGAAAAGAATAATAAAAATAATCAAGAAATGTTGTTTATTGAGGAAATAATTAAAAAATGTCCAGTTGAAATGAGAAAATTACATGTAGCGATTAGGCATCTAAGAGGAAATTAAGATGTTTATTTGATAAAATTAATTATTGTTAATAGATAGAAACATATACTGTACTAAGCTGGCGTGGGTTTTGAATCCTTTCAGGTGCCATTACCAATAACAGTTTAGCTTCGCAAATGTCGACATGTCCGAGAAACATGTACATGAACATTATACGAGGAGATTGTATTCGCTGCGGGAGTTGCAGTTTCAACCTTAAACGCACTTTGACTACTAATCCATTGTGATGCATACATGAGATTATTACTGCAAGTGAAGTTTCAATCACTTACAACTTTCTGTTAAAAATTAGGATACTCGAACAATCAGTAATACGTAAAGGACCTGCTAACTACAATGGATATTACATTATTTGGGGTGAATAAGGACGACGAGAAAGGGGATAACGACCTCACGTATGTAATACAAGTGGAAAAATTTCGCTTCTAGTGTTATGATATAACTCAGTTGGCACGTGAAATTCGGAAAATATAGTAGTCGCTACCAAGCACACAAAAAAGCTGTCAAGATAATATCAACAACAGAAACTGAACACCTTTCCAATACCAATGCGCATAAGCATATTTAGTTACATTTGAACAGCATACTTTTCGATGGACTTAAATATTTATTTTAAGTTTTAAACAAAGTGTGAATACATGCAAGAGTGCACAGAAAAAAGTCTCTCCAAAAATGGCAACACGTTCAACAATTCGAAAATCTGCTACGATAAAAATAATGTCATC
Organism: Holotrichia oblita; assembly: GCA_023690525.1. Lineage (NCBI taxonomy): Eukaryota > Metazoa > Arthropoda > Insecta > Coleoptera > Scarabaeidae > Holotrichia > Holotrichia oblita. The sequence goes on along the minus strand of CM043016.1, from coordinate 70,741,296 downwards.
GATCTCTACTTACATATATACATGCAAAGTTGCTTTATTGAATGATATTTTAAAAACAATTGAGCATGGTACGTAACTGTATTACAGCAAGCGTTTAACATTTTTTCTTAAGAAGCTATCCAACAAAAATGTATTATATACAACGTGTCCGCCTAATGCGTCAGTGGAAGATAGAGCCTTGCAAGGATTTCTGACGAAAAAAAATATATTTACGACTTGTTCACCAATAACAGACACACAGTACAAAGTTATAATCAATTATACAGAATGTTCATTTTTGACATCACGTCATTTTAGAATTCCACGCATCGTTCTACAGCCCTTATGTTACAACTTATGTTTCGCTATGATTAAAATCCTAATTTTAACTTTTTTTCTACTTTTCACCTGAAGTAAATCGACAAAATTGCAAGTACTAATTAGGCAAACACCCTCATTGGACGCAAAACTGTCACAATGAACGCCAAGGCAAATCAAATCTTTGTATAAGAATATAGGATGGCAGTTTTTAGAGGGGCCAGATATTGACTCCAGTTGGAGCAAATATATATTGTTGGTATATGACTTAGAAGTGAAGTCCGCAACTCTACCTATTTTGGGTAGGTATACCACTCTCACTTCTGGCAATTTTTTCCGGTATGTATCCCCATGCAATACAGGCTTTGAAGATTTTGCACAGATGGGGAACTAATGGTTCTATTCCCATCTGTAAAAAGGCTGGATAGATATCATCTAAACCCGGAGATTAAAACGGTCTGAATTCTTTTATTGCTGATCTTACTTTTTCCGGTCTTGTGATTTCTGTCGCCAGTTGCCATTCTTGCCTTTTGGGCCTCACTAGCGTGTGCTTGGCTTGCTGGCTTCTCACTGTCCGTTAGTATAGATGCCGCAGGAAAGTGGGAATTCAGAAGGACCCTGATACTCTCCTCTTTTGTGTCGGTGAAGGTTCTGTCCTCTTTTGTAGGAAACTGACTTCTTTTGTGCGAAACCATCCTTAGCAAGGACCTTGTGGATTCTGGAACATGCGGGAGTATCTAAGATCTCCTCGCAGAACTTCCTCCGCGAGTCTCGTTTTGCTTTTCGGATTTCTTTATTATACTGAGTAAGTTTCTTCCTATATGTCTCCCAGTCATGGTTGGCGTTTGCTTTGTTGAATAGCCTTCGAACTTCAGTTAGTTCACTATATTTCTCCGACATTACCTGCACCTCCACCAAAACAAATCAGAATTGTAATTAGTGACAAACAGAATTTTAATTGTTTATATATATATATTTATATATATTTATATATATATATATATATATTTATTGTCTCTTTGCAATCGATTTCGTACTCCAATTTGAGGGGATTGAACTAATAAAACTACTACGTGTAGTCCCTAACATTGACTATCTCATTGTGTGCATCAGTGATAACTGCAGTTGACAGGTGACAATAGCCGTAGCCTAGTGATGGCGAATGAATATTTACGCTACAAACTTCATCAGTAAAAACGATTACTTCCCTTCTATATATGTCTGGACGTACAGTTACAGATACATATACTGAAATGATGTAATGTGCTTGTGTTTATGAGCGACATATTTGCGGTCACTGTAATATTAAGTTACACTATACTTACACAATCAGGCAAAGAAGTATACAAAGAACGTCACATATAAAAGCGATTTTAAGCCCGATCGATTTCCTGAAATTAAATTCTTGGTATTTATAAAGTTTCCTGGAAAGCTATTTATCAATGCATGTTTGAAATTCTGGAACATATAACTAAACCTTTAAGCTAGAAATAACGTTTTAGTTTTCAAATTGGTTGAGTATTGGGGTATCTTTACCATCTAAAGATATTTCAACGCTATGAGGATTTAGTCACATTCTTATTCGATTTTACACGTTAATAGATTAAATATTGAAGCATAAATCTTCTTGTTGAAGATATCCATGTAATATTTTACTACATATAACTAGCCGAAGCTCCCAGACATAATTATACAGTTCTGTTTCTAGCACGTTAATTTATGAGCAGCAGTAACATAAATTTTGATTCTTTCTTTTTGTTTATTTTAAATTATTTTTAAATAATCCCATAGCAATAATTGAGTGGTTCAATTTCAGGTTTAATTGAGACTAGTAGATGCCTCCATCTATATGTATAGTTTAAAAAAAAAAAAAATAGGTACTAATAATCCTGTATATATGTAATCCTCATTTCGTAAAAAATGCTTCCTTCTATTTGCTACGAATCCTCGCAAAATTTACTTTACAATTTTAGTTTTGATCTGGAGCATAAAATTTTGTTTTGTAGTAACATAAAAAATTACACTGAAAACTTATAATTTTCTTGTATTTTCCTGTACAAGTAGCATAAAAAACTCAAGGATTTCTTATAATTTTGGGATGTCATTCCTGTTTATATGATTTATTTAATATACAAATGAAAGCCTACAATTGCAAAAATAAAACCTTACAAAAAAAACGGGATCAGTTGCCTATGAACGTATTAAGAAAAGAGTCCTTGTCCAGAACTGCTAAAAGCAAACTATTATGGCAAAATAAAAGAAGGCGAACAGAGTTTAAATAGTATTAGTAACCTGGTGTTTAATAATTCGAACAAATAAGTTTTTTTTCCTATACACATGTATATATAAAATATAGAAACTCCCTAAATGCATTTACATTTATCCTACGTAGTATTGATTATATTTGTCACCCTCAAATTCACAAAAATACGCTCAAACTACTGCAAAATTGTTTATTCACCAGAATTTCCAGTTGTTTGAATTTTGGTTGCTATACTCTCAATGTGAAATGGAAAATTCACGTTCAAATGCGACCTACTGAATATTCTTTCAATAAAAGCCAAAATACATGTTTATCGACTAGCATACCGATACCAGGATACAAGTCGCGCATAGCCTAAAACAAATAACGTCTGCTGGTAACCGAATGAGATGCAAATGACTCTCCCAATTTGAAAACATGTACTATGTAAGTATGTATAGTAATATACAGAAAAATGTATTTTTTAATTATGACAAACAAAAAGAAATGGCTAACTTTAATGTATTTATTGTGTGTATATTTATGTATTCTGCCTTATAGTCATCAAAATATATACACATAGAGAAAAAAAATCATAAGAAATGTGTCATCAAAAGCAGTTACACAAAATAATACAAATCAATCTAAAAATACCTAAATTAATAACAAAAGCTTATTTAGGTAAAAATATTTATTTATTTTGAACACAATTACTCGCCCGATTGTTCATGGTTTCATTTCATAATTGTGAAATATTTTCTCTGGAGTTCCCAAAGACAATCTATAATATTCATATTGTGGGGTTTCCTCATGCCTAGTTCGGTTTGTACTCGACGATACGCGGCCTCTATTTGTTCGATCTACTCCGTGAATACTTCTTTGATATACATTCTATATTCTCGCAGGAAAGAAGGGTTCACGCCAGCCATTTTCTCTCCGATTTCTTCTTCCAAAATAGTTGCCTTCAACCAATTCGGTCAAAGATTGGTTGCAGTTCATCTGATAGAAAATCTTCCAATTCCCAAGTGCCTGCTCTAAATCGTCTATCGGCACAAGAACCAAAGAAGCAATCATACACGCCTGAAGAACAAAATTTGCGTTATTACTATATTGTCTATAAAGGCCAACTACAGATATACGTTTTTGGTTTGAGCTAGATGTAAAAAATAACCACGAATTCTGAGCTTTACCTCTGAAACGCAGCTAGCTCAATGTTGCAATCCTACTCCTTGATTGTAGATCTGGTATCAAAATCGTTACTTACTGAAAGAATCGATCTTATGTTACTCTCCTTTATCTTGTAACATTGCGTAAACAATGAGTATCACCATGTTTCAAAGAAGAAATAGCCTACAATTGTGCAGATAGTATTGGTGAAATTTTAAACGTGCTATTCACAAAAAAGATCGTACTATCTCCACGCAGACACATATTGGACTTTCGTCCAAAATTTAAAATCATTTCCTGGTTTTGTCCACTATCATAAGAAAGAACATTTTCGAACTCGTCCCGTTGAACTTCATACCGTCCACATTTTTCAGGAATCGCTAGTGTTTCGAAGTCGATAGGCGTAGCTGGAGCAGCACCTATTTCATTTCGCTTTGGTTTTACAATTTTTCTTGTTACAATTGTTAATCACTCGGAAAGTAGATTTCATACTTTCTTCATCCCTTCGTCTTATGCGTATCACTAAGCAATAGGCTTTCTAGCAACGCCATCGTATACATTACATCGACAAAATTCCACTACTCCATCTCTTGAAGTGTTATGAAATGGATGGAGAAATCCAACATCGACAAATGTTCTCTTCCTCCGTTGGGATTCAATTACTACTTGCTCCATTTTCAACAACACTATCTTTGAGAGCACAACACAGAAATGGACATTACTAATCCATGACCCATAAATTTATATTCCTAGGATTGATGAAAGGGGTTCTGATCTCCTTGGACGCTAGAAGCGCCTTAGATGCTGAAACCTTACCCGGAAAAGTTTCAGCTCAAGCACTAACTCCGCAAAATCCACAAATTTCTTAATCTGCTGTCTGTTTGAGATGATATCTTAGAGGGCAATGACTAAACTCTAGCTTTCTAAGATCAAGGCAACTTCTTGTTCCTATCTGGCGATAAGTTCGCTTGGGTTTGTTCGGGTGTTGTTCATCTGAGGAAGGCATTATCTTCCATAGTTGGAGTTTTTGTTTTGGTTAAATACCAAAGAAAGGTTTCGGACCGATAAAGTTTACACTGGCTTTCGATTTTGCAAGCCACATAATACGGCTAAGTGCAAAATAAAGCACATAGACCACGTAACAAATTAAAAGCCAATGATAATCGGTCCCAGAAGATTCCCAAAAGAATAAAGAAACAAATACAGTAAGAACATAATATTTAGCTTTCTAACATCTTGTATCATAGATTTGAATAAATCAGGGATCGGTTTTAAATGTGATTAAATTAAAAAGAATTCTTCTTTCCTTTGCCTTTGCTCTCATAGCAACAAACTTTCTGCATATTTGCTCCTCAATTTACAATTATCTATGATCGCGCACTGAAAACTATCAAGAGTTAAACCACATGTAGAATACAAATTTCGTTACCTCTTGCACAGGATTACGGTTTCGATCAACCAAAGTATAGCATTACCTATCTACGGCATTCGTGTGGAAAAACAAATAAACCGAATAGGGCATAGAAGAGAGAATAGTCGCATCTATAAATAATACTTCGAAATAGCCGCGCGTCAGGTCGTTCAGACGCCGACGCAAGCGTCGCAACCGGCCATCGATCCACAGCCACCAACTGCCAGACGAAAACTGTGCGTGGTGAAAATGTCAATTTCTTGTCACTGTCCCGGCCACCGAACAAACAAAGAAAATGTCAGATAATAGGACCAGAAAGTGTTCGGTGAGTACCGATGAATTTTTGTCCGTTACACCCAATCCTGCAACCGCAATGTTAAACTCAAAACATTCCATCATCGTTGATTTATACTTGTATACGGTACAACGATTTCCTCGTTAAGTTTATGTACTCTATCTAGATGTAAAGCATTATCGTAGATATAACGTTTAAATTCTGTTAAAACACAAACCCTTGCTTGCTTTAATTATCGCTTTTAATCAATCAAGTTTTGGTTAATATGAAAATAAAAGAATGTTAAGGGTTAAATGTCATATGTTATTTAGAAGTTTTTTTTAAAAAGCTTTTCTGTACTTTAATTTATTTCTGGAAATTACTTAAAGAAGCTAAAAAGTAGAAAGAAACGTTATTTAAAAAAAGTATGTCAAAGTAGTAATTTTAAAACACATCTTTTTTAATTGGTTATAATACATCATTAAACTAACTTCGTGGAACGGTAATACTAGCTATTTTTGCTTCATTATATATACCACGATCTACTCATATCGTTTTTCAAATCAGAAATATTTCTATTCTCCCCTAATATTTTTCACAAACAGCAAATATGGCGGTTTATCGAAATAAACATACCCACATATATACATATATACATACATTCACTACTAAAGAAATTGGATATGTTTGTGTCTGTAATTTAGGTAATTATATTTACATAATATTTTATATTTATTTGGATAAAATACGACCGCGTTAGTTTAAAAATACTATGTTTCAATTACTGTGTCATTCGAGAAAATCGTACTTTGCAACTGATATCGTTTTATCATGCAAATAATGATTTATCCGTAGCATAAAACCCGGATAACTACAACGAATAATACTCAGTAACTGTATCCATGCCTTTTTGTAACATTGGGTATTACTTCAATCTCACGTTCATAAGTATGTGTATCCTAACAAGTTTTTCGTGGAAATGAACATGCCTCATTTTTTAATAATAACTTTAATGGATATATACATATCTGAAATTAGCAAGCAGAAGCGTTTTTATATGCCATTTAATTTAACAGGTTTACAATTTATAACTGGTATATTCATTAAATATTTTCCACATTCTTTCTTTTTGTATAGGATAAGAAGATAAAGGTTAGTTTTACGACTATTTTCTCGGAAATATTTTCGAATAGTGTTTTAAAATTACACTTACCTTTTCAAAAATAAGAACATCCACACACTGTTCCATTTAAAATGATTAGCAACCTCTCTGTCATATCAAAGAATCAGATTTGGGTCAAATTGTCAAGTGGGCTAGTATTTGGGTTGCGTTGTTGCTCAACAACAAAACCTAGGCATTGCATGAAAATTAAAACCATTTTGTCTATTCAATTGAAGCTTTTAATGCGCACAATTTATTTTTAACTTTGCCTTCGCTGGTTGTTGAGGTTTGAAATACTTTGGATTTTATTTATCATTCTCTGTAATTTTATGTTACAATAAAAACAAAAAAACCGACATTTAATTACCTATGTGTTACGGTTTATACAGCTAAATGACGATTTGAAAAAAGGATTTTATTGGATTAATTAAAAATCGGTTTCCAATCAATTTGTAGCGTGATATTTTTTTGAATAAAGCTAAAATTGTTTGTGGCTTTGCAATTGTTTTATTAAATGGTTTAAAATACTTTAAAGATGATGTCTAGACAGAGAATGTAGTTCAAAATAATTTTTTTTAGAAAAAAAATACTGAAAATATAATGCTTTCATTCATTTGTGCTTGCTATTTTGGACATAAAATAATATTCATTTTTGAGATACTAAACATGAAACCTGGGGTTATTTATCTATATAATCATAAAGCATTTTGTCACAAATGGTTAAAGTGGATGAAAAAATAAATAGCGGTAATATGAATTAATGAAATTTAATAAAACAAGTAACAATCAGTATCCTAACGCTTTTATTTACCATATAAAAGACAATGTAGCTGCAACTTCTTTCTGCTCGTAAAAAAATGATATTGCGGAATCAATGTTATTGCATAAACTGGATTTATGTTTGACGAATTTGAAGAAACATCAAAACAAGTATAATTCTAATCGAAAAACTTAGTGTACCCGTGGATTCGAGAAAAACAGAATTTTGAAGAAAAGCATCTGGAATTTCAAAATCGATTTTAAACCTAAGATCCAAAACAAATTTGATTCGATTTTTATATGGCCGATATTTTAGAATATTTTCGGTATAAAAAATCGATTTGAAAAAGCTCCATGACCGAGGACAAGACGTCGGTTTCGATTCAACACGATTAATCGATTTTAATGAACTCGGTTTGAGGAAAAGTCGGTTAATGATTTGTGAATATTTGGAAGAATTAGAAAATCGGCAGCACTAGTATTTGATAATTATCCACGGATATTTCCACACGCATGGTATGGTACTTCGATGTGAATGGTCACTGTTTTGAACAGATATTAAGTAGTTTAAATTCATTTATCATCATTGTATCAAGTGGATACTTAATATTAAACATTATGCAAGTTCTACTAAGGAATTTGTTGCATTTTTTATGTACAATAAATAAATTACGAATGTTTGAATTGACATAAATATTATCTACGATAATATTCATTTTGGTCTTAGCTTAAATTGCAGCTGTCAACAAGCTGTGACTTGAATAATACTATGTTTAACGTTGACAACAATCAATCCAATGCACAGTAGTTCCACCATAGGTTATAGACCGAATGTCTGCATGTTTAAATTCAGACGTAATACGTACATTAAGTCACTAATAGACAAATGAGATGAAAGGGTAATAGAAATCGCGATATTTGCATAAATTCACTTACTTGATCACTCTCTATTCATCCTCGCATCTAATTAACCGTCTGTAGTGTTATCAATGTGGTAATTGGCCACTTTGCCTACAAGGCTAAATTCTCAGAATCTCCTTCATTGTACAAGACTTGTCGCAATGAAGTTATGTATTATATTAAATATAATAATTTCTATATTAAATATTATTCAAAGTTACAAGAAAGTTAAACCGCTTCATATTTTCTATTAAATTTAAAACTTATATATTATTATATATATAATAATTATTGACGTTCATATAAACTTTAAACTATTTTATGCGGTAATGCGTGGAACAAAAACTTAATATACATAAAAGTGTAGACTTTTAAAAGATAGTAAAGATTATCTGCACGAGTAGCCCATATATGCTTTCTACGTTAACATAGCACATCCGTCGCTAAGCTATGAGAAATTAAATGTTTGTTTCTGTTATATTTGATTTCTTTTTTTATTATAGGTTTATCATACGTACAAGTGTTCGTTTAAAAAGGTACGTTTGTTTAATATTTGGCATACAAATAGTGGAAGTAATTGTCTTAATTGTAACAGAATATAATTTGATTTACTACTAGATCGCGTTATCTCTATAACAGCGGTGGAACCACTGTCCAATGCTTTGAATAATTGTTTAAAATTAAATTTACCACATGTCCTAAACAAATGAAATTCACCGCCAATCAGATTATGGAACAAAATATGGGATATATTATATTTTTAAGTTATGTTGAAAGATATTTATTGTTAAAGACTGTTGATTTCTAGAAACAATAACATAAAAGCTATTCAGAATTTTTCATTGCTATCTAAAAATTTCAAAATGTAGAAGGTGTTTTATTTACGAGGGCGACCTGAAATGTTTCCGGAATCGGCAAGAGATGGCGCACGAAGATTGAAGTGGATTCATTGGCCGGTAACCTTTTTATAGCAACTGTTAAAATTTCAGATGTCTACTGTCAATAGTTGTTTAAGAGTGTGTTTTGTGTAAAACGTCAAGCAATTTCGCAAAAATGAATAACATCGAATTTCGTGCAATAATAAAACACGACTGGATAGCTGGAAAAACGGCCACGGAAATTCTAAATATTTTGCTAGAGGTTCATGGCGGATCTACTGCATCATTCTAGACCATCAGCTTCTGGGTGAGCGAATTCAAATGTGGCCGCACAAGCACAAGTGATGAACCACGCAGTGGTGAGGGGTGACCGTAGGGGAAGTGGGAAGAGGGGTGACCGTTTCGAAAGAGTCTCTAACCAGGATTCAACGCAATCCAAAAGATTTTTTCATGCGTTTCGTAACAGTGGATGAAACTTGGATCTACCGCTACATATTGCAGACCAAGGAACAAGGACTTTTCCGGGCGAATTAGCTCCGAGGAAAGCAATCGTCCGGAAAGGTCATGGCGACCATTTTTTGGGATGCCCAAGGTGTGATCCTCATTGACTATCTGCAGAAGGGAAGGACGATCACGGGGCAATACAACAGCGATTTATTGACCCGATTCAATGTACTATTGAGGGAGAAACGGCCTCGTTTGCGGCGGTCAATGCACCGGCTCATTCATACCGTATGGTCGTGTCCAAACTGAATGAGTTTGCGTTACGAATTAGTCTCTCATCCTCCATATTCACCGGACCTAGCCCCTAGCAACTTTTTCCTATTCCCAAACCGGGAAAAATCATCGCCACTACAGATGATTATTTTGCAGAGCTTGAAACATCCTACTTTTCCGACCGCTTGAAGAGGCTGGAGCACCGTTTGAAAAAGTGTATTGGTCTTTGAGGAGACTACATCGAAAAATAAAAATAAAAAACCATATCAATATCGTGTTTTTGTTGTCGATTCCGGAAAAATTTCAGGTCGTCCTCGTAAGTAAACAGAACAAGATCAATAATCACTTCCTTCTTCTTGATTATATTTATTTTAACTATTTTCTACGCAATATCTTCCATTATAATTTTCTTAAATTTCATTTTAAAATTACTTTTTAAATATAAAAAAGATATACTTATGCAAATATTACAGTTTACAGATTAATCCTAAAAAGTTAAATAAAAAAACATGTTACTAAAGATAGAGTTGAAAAATAAACTTAAAAATAGTTGCACAAGTCAATAGTTAGTGACTGTATCTAAATCATAATTCGCATCGTCATCATCAGCTTATAAACAAATACGGATACGTACCAGACAAAAAATTGATGAACAACAATAAACAGAATATTACTCTTGAACCATGAGATAAAATACAACGTATGAATATATACAAATATACGGTCCAAATACGTATGCGTAATTATGTTTACAACGATAACGTTTCGTTGATAGCAAATTGAACGCAAAATACAATATTTAGCTAACCTACCGTGCTTTCTCACACAAAGTATTACACAGTTGAATAGTCAAAACGTTTTAAAAGTTATTGTTTTTAATGTAAGTATTAGCACGCAAATACTAATTTACTGGTAGATTTTTAGCTTTAGATGCTTTATTTTATCGTAGGGTAAATCTGTTGTTTCCTTTTTTGTTCTATTTTGGTGTATGTTGGTTCACTTACAGACACAATACCTGCCTAAATATTGTTTTCGAAACTTTTCATTATGGTGTAATACTTCTACTCTATTTGTGGTGGGTGCCACTCGATAAGCTGTAATGCTTGTCCCGACTACCTCTATAGCAATGATTTCAAAACATATTTCTTATATAAATCGTCACTTTCTTAACTTAAACTCTTTGTTACATGTTTACCCTTTGTCGGCAAAAATTATTATTGGCTTTTAAAAATGAAATTAAATAACAATAGTTGGATCTTTTAATCAAATTAACAGAAGAGGGGTGATATATCGAGCAGGTAAAGGACAATCTTCATACATATCAATTATGCCTAGATCTAACATGCACCATTGCAGTTGTTTTCTAGTAAATACTGTTCTAATCATCGTTTGTTTTTGTCAATGAAACCGGAAATATAATCAAATAATCGTTACAATTCGATTATAATTTTATTTATCGATTAATAATTTTATAGCTTTCTAATAATTTAACATTATTAATTCTAGATAGTAATTTTAACTAATTCATTCTTGAAAAGTGTGTCTTTAACACGTGTTGCTTATATTAATTTTAAAATCGAATAATATTTAAAACGATTATGTATACAGGGTATACAAAACTAAGGGAGGGTTTTCAAAAAATCAACACTTATTCCACTGTCGTAAACAGTGTTTCTTATTGTTTTTATTAGGGCTGTGAAAGAAGAATAGCTACCGGTTTTAGCCGTTGGTTCACACTTTGCGATTTCCTCATACATCTTCAATTATTCTTGATCGATTTTTCATATTATACATGTACTGGTATTGTGTCTATTATTGCAGTTAAATTGTATATTACTCTATTGTAGGTAGAAATGAATGTTACTATTATTATTAGTGTTATAATAATCATTGCACAAGAACGCATAATTCCACAAAAGCGCCGATATTAATAAATCCAGTTAATCCAATTCTCCATGAGATTTTGGTATAAATTAGATCAAATGTCAAGAATTACAAATAGAATATTAATTTTCTTTTTTGGCTTAATGTATCCCTACAGAAAAATCCAACAGGAAATTGCATGAACAACGATTCTATTTCTAAAAATAATCGATTCACCAAACACTTTCCATTAATTGTTTCCATTAACAGTACATTATTACCATTATTATTATTATAGTCGAGTTTCAGTCACAATAATAGAAATAACAGTATTGTTGAAAAGAAATGAAACAGCCTGTATATTTTTATGCCATTTAATAGTGCTTCAAGTTCCCTTTCAATCGCTTATAACATTCCCTATAGCTAAAGATAATACTTTTTGAGATATAGGTAATTTACTATAACATACATAAACATTTATCGATAATGGTAAGATGGTCAACAGTGCTGTGCCAATTCTAGTAATAGGTAGATATAAAACGATGTCTACTTTAATAAAAACAAAAATAAAAGATGTGTACAATTAAAAAAAGATAGTTTCTATTAAAAACTGTATAATACCAGAAGAAATATTTATTATTAATCATAATACGTATACCTAGAAATTTAAATGAATAGAACGATTGACAACCAGATTTGTGGACTGCGGGTCAGTTAAGTACAAACCACATTTACGCAAAAAAACTGTTACTATGGATGAAAATAAAGTACGGGTTTTGCAGACAGTAGTAGAACACCCCAATATCAGCCTACGAACAATGTGTAGAGATTCGGATAGTAGTGTAAGTTCTTTAAGAACGATATTGAAACAGAATAAATATCATCCGTATAAAATGCAACTGCATCCGGAGCTGTTACCTTTAGATCATAATAGGCGAATATAATTTTGCAGAACGGTAATGGCAAAAATGAACGAAGACCCGGAATTTTTGAATAATGTGCTATGGACAGATGAAGCTAATTTCCACAATAATGGTTATGTAAACAGACACAACTACCATTATTACGCAGACATGAATCTACACATAATTTATGAAATTCGTCGCCAAAACAGATGGTCGCTTAACGTGTGGGGTGATATCATTGGCAATACTGTCGTTGATCCACATTTCTTCGACGGACCTTTACGAGGTGAAAGATGACAGACATTTGTTGCTCAACGAACTTGGAAATTTGCTAGAAGATGTACCACTTCTTACTAGAAGAAATATGTGGTTCCAACACGACAGTGCTCCCTGCCATAATCTTGTGTTGGTACGACAATTATTAACACAAATATACGGCAATAAATGAATTGGAAAGGGTGGACCTATTGCTTGGCCAGCTAGATCTCCCGATCTTACTCCTTTAGATTTCTTTCTGTGGGGACAAATATTGTCTATCAAGAAATACCAACTACTGTTGCTAACATGAAAGAAAGAATTATCGCCGCTTTTCGACAAGTAAATCCGGAAACACTTTTACGTGTTAAATTGTCATTTTGGCAGCGGTTAGATCTGTGTATAAACAATGAAGGTGGCCATTTCGAAGACATTTTATAACCCTTCTATACTTATGTTTGTAATAGATATTTGTATTTACAACCCTTTTTTTATTTTTGGTAAAAATTTTGTTTGTACTTAATAAGCCTTTACTTTTCTATTTCTGTTTTTATTAAAGTAGACATCGTTTTATATCTACCTATTAGTAGAGCTGGCACAGCACTGTTGACTTCATCTTACCAATATCAATAAATGTTTATGTATTTTCTAGTAAATTACCTATATCTCAAAAAGTATTAACTTTAGCTATAGGGAATGTTATAAGCGATTGAAAGGAAACTTGAAGCACTATTAAATGGCATAAAAATATACAAGGTGTTCCATTTGAAAAAAAACGAGTTTTACCGTATTAAAAATGCAACGATTAATTTTCAATTTCGAAACACCCTGTATGCTATAGTGAAGATATTTGGCATGGATTGTTTAACTTAAGGTAATGTCATAATTATGCCAAAGAATCGTTGCAAAACAAATATTAGTACAGACGGAATTAATTTTCAAAGACAACCATGAAAATGATCTTTTTTCTCTTAAAATTGCAATATCTCGGAAACGGTTAATTTTTAGTACTAGGTTTGTCAGACAAAACTATCTTAATTTACAAGGGGGATCTGAAAATGTCATAATCTATAGGTGTTCCATTTAAAAAAAGAAAGTTTTATAACGCTCAGCCAAAACTGAACACCCTGTATACACTAAAATAATTTTACGATATAGAGCAGTTGATCCCGAACAACTTTTACTTAAAACATTTTTTTAATTAAACTAATAGGTAAGATATAATAGACCGAATTCAGATAATTGGCACACCCTGTATATGTAGGTGTCCCAGCTAACGCGCCTCCTTTCCTATTAACAATATCAAAAAATTGTATTAACAAAATGTATAACTAATAATAATGGCTACCTTACAAAAATATATACAGGTATATAAGCTGTCCAGTATATATGGTACAGACCATACTTATACTTTTTCAAATGGAAAATATGTAGGGATTTTAGATATTTGGCGTGATAACTCAATTTTTAAAAATTAAAGTATGAAGCAATCCTTTTGCAACACAAAATGTTATTCCTAAGTTAGTCCTTTATCTAAGCTTTAATGGTACAGTATAAGTTTAAAGATAAATGCGATTATACAGAGAGTTTGGAAAATGTGAAAGTCTAATTTACTCGAAAAATTTAAATAAAACACCGTCTATATCCTTAGCGCATTGTGTTTCCAATTAGAATCATATTTGAATAAGGATGTATGACGTTACTTTTTTTTAATATGTGGTGGGTGCTAAGTTACTCCGTAAGCTGTATCGCTTGTCTGGCTATCAAAAAAAGTCTCCTAGTTAATTAAAAAGCAAAATTACTCCACTTTCTTGAAGGAATTACCAACATAAAAGTAAATTAAACTTACATGTTAAATTGATCCAAACAATCAATGGTATATTGTAGTGGTTTCTATTTATTTTATTTTTTATTTTTTTTATGTGTGGTGGGTGCTTAGTTGCAGTGACTCCGTAAGCTGTATTACTTGTCTGGCTATTACTACAACTCTCGCGGTGTAGTTTTGTGTATGTAAGTTGTGTTTAAACGGCTTTGTGACAGCATCATATCGCCTTTTATGATGCCGCGCTGTTAAACACTTTACTCCCAACAGCGAATGGCAAGTCGATCCGGGATTAAACTTAAAAACTTCACCGTCTCTCCAGAAAATTGAACCCCAGCACCTATCGTCCTTTCACAACGATAGTTCGACTCGTGTTAATTCTCAGTGATAATCATATTAGCTTAAAATTTATTGGGAATCGTTACAAACTTGAGTAATAGTTTTCAAGTTTAATCATGTTCAATGATAAAGATAGACAATTTAGTACCGGAAAATTATTTTCAAAGAAAAATGATTAAATAGAAGTAATCTCAAACAATTTAATAACTATTTAATAACTATTTTATAACTTTCAGCGAACAAAATGGCTGCTGCAAGTCCGAAATAGCGTTTCTTGACAAAAATGTCACGCACCGTACACCACATATCCACAGCAGCTCGACATCAAGATAACTCGACAACCTTCAGACGACATCTGTAGAGCCCATCACAGAAGGTTATAGAAGTGTTTGATCCAGTTTCTTGGTGTTGTATAAAGTAGTGGAGGATTGCTAGAAGTACTTTGCCTTAGCTTAGCACAGCTTAAAGTAATATGGGAAGTACTTCGTCTAAGTTCAAGAAATATCTACAACATGGCGATGAATTTGCTGCGATGCAAATTTATCAAAGTTCTCGGAACTCCGAAAGAACGTTGATCCAAACCTGAGCTATGGAGAGAATCACAATCACAATACCGCTCTACATTATGCTGCCAAACATGGTAAGGCTACAAATATGTATAATATTGATGTAAATGAGACACATTCATGACAATGGAGACTGGTCCCCAATTTTTATTTTACACCTTCCAGCCTTTGCTTCATTTTATCATTAGTTGTACCTTGGACAGCCATTTCTGCTTTTCTGATTATTTGCTAATTTCTGTAAAAGAAAATGACAAAATGTACTGAGGAAATAATAATATTCGCAACAAAATTCGGGCAGAGGATCAATCATCAATAACATTTATTGTACTCGGCAGGTTGATAGGAGTTTCTTTTTGTAGAACACAGCCGGTAGGTTGCTGTGTTACGGTAAATAAAAACCTCTCGACCTTGTTGCTTTGCATATTATGCGACCACGACAAAAGCAAAACTAAGCATTCGCGATTAAAACATTACTAATGAATTTTGTTACTTCAAAAGATTTTCAAGAGTTCTTACTATATACATAATTCTATGATGAATTCATGTAGCTTTATACTAATCTCACATCTGATGACAATCTTTATAGCAGAGACACTTTTATTGGAACCATCTTTCTTAATGTTACCTTTGAAACGGTGTGCGACAATCTTCTTTCAAACGTATCTGCCGGATAAGAGTTTCTTCGTTATGAGTGCTTCCCTCGGCTTGTAGACCTACTAAAGCTAAAGGAATCCCTGCTGGGACCAACATTATTTTGACTATGTATTGGCAATATCCCATGCTCACCGAGCACAATGTTAGCGATGTATACCGACGACACCGCCGTTTATACTTGCTCTAGAAAAAACTTGTTCGAGGGTCAGTTGACAACATTATTGAGTAGTCTCGTATGCCGCGATTATCGATTAACACCTCTAAGTGTGAAGCCGTAACATTCATCACTATTGACGGAGAGAGAATCCTCTGTGGGCCATACATCAAATGTCAGCGCGTCACTTTGAACACGGTTTTAGTGTTTAGGCAGCACTTCATCAACGTAACACAATATACTCCATCTTTCTCAGATTGATACCTAACTCCAGCGGCCTCCAATTCCAGCGATTTAACATCCAGCAGGATCGGATTTTGTGAATTCTAGTCGCGGTCCCTTGGTTTGCATCGAACGCTCAAATTCATGGTGACCTAGCCTTGGCACGACTATATAAAGGCGCTGGTGCGATAGACTCTAGAGAGTGCTTGTCGGTTTCAGAATCCTCTAATCTTGCATCTCAGAGAGCTTGATCTAGACCAACTTCTAGCTTCTAGAATAACTATCAGCAACTAGAATAACTATCAGCACCAAATTACCTTTAAATTATCCCCTTTGAGAACCATAAAACAGTTCTTTTATACTGTGGTTCGATTGAGGTGCATCCACTCAAAGATTGGAAGTCTAAAGGGTGTTCCACCTAGGCTTAAGTAAGAACGAGAACCTCTAAACTCAGTATCTCAATGAATGCAATTGAACGGGTTTACAAATGATACTTACTAAAATTGAAGTGTATATTGTATCATAGTTGTAACCTTATAGTTGGGGGAATTATGCTCTAGTTAATGATTTTGAAACAAAGTTAAAAAAAAACAGAATTTTTGCATACCTTCATCTTATGACGTAGAACTCTCATGTAAGTACTGTCAGTTTAGAAAAACATTGCTACATCTTCTTGTATATTAGGTATACAGGGTGTAACATTGGGAACGCCGTGGTCTCTGGTGGTCAAATGGTAACAATTTTGAAAATGTTACATACTGGAATATCTGTAGGTGGATCAGACCTACAATTTAATAATAGGCAATATACAGGGTGTTTCAAAACTTAGCAATGTACCAAAGATATGTTCTTTTTAACGGAACACTCTATATTTTATGGCATTTTTGAGTTGTACACTGAAATCTAGATCAGGTTATTTTCTATATTGAAGAAAATGGCAAATATGTCGAACGCTAGCACTTTTTCGTTTATTTTATATGAAATCCTGTTTTCTTAATCCAAATACAAAAAAATTTACTGCTGTTTTGTCTAGTATATTTTTATTACTTGGAATTTATGTTTTCATGTAAATTGTGACAATATAAAATCAACTTCTTCGAATAATAATATTACTACCCATTGATATAAAAATATACTGGGTGTTCACTTACAAAAAAAAATTAATTATCTAAAAAACGCAAATAACTTAAAAACTAGTACAGATAGTCATAGGGATTCCTGATACTGGTTGTTAGACAATAAAATGTTCTATCTGATAACATAAATACATACAGGGTGTTCCGTTTAAAATAATAAAGTGATGCACGAAAGAAATTCACAATGTTTGTCCTCGGTACTTGAACGACCTGTAGAATACTCGACAACTTTGAATATGGCATTCAATCAGCCAAAGGATCTATTATTTATGCTTTTCGTTCCATTTCTCTGAATTAAGTCATTTTCGAGCAACTAAACTTTTGGTGCAACATTGCATTTTCAAAAAACTTCAAATATCTCATAAACTACAAAAAATTAGACATAGGAAACCTTAAATAAAGTTGATCTATATTTCAGTGTACAACTCAAAAATGCCATAAAATACAGGGTGTTCCATTTAGAAAAACATAACTTTGGTCCATTGCTAAGTTTTTAAACACCCTGCATATTGCCTATTATTTTTAAATTGTAGATCTAATCCAGGTCTGATCCACCTACATATATTCCAGTATGTAACTTTTTCATAATTGTTACCATTTGACTACCAGAGACCACGGCGTTCCCAATGTTACACCCTGTATAATATTAGAAATTATGGAAATATGAGCGTACAGCTTTGTGACTCACTATATATACAGAAACATATTTTATTGCTTCATCAATATTTTCAAGTGCCACTGTCATTTCATCATCAATTTTTTTCTTATTTCTTACATTTGAAGGGATATCAAAATTCAAATCAGTAAATGTATCATCGTTCGGTCTGATTCTTGAGTTTCAAATATCCAAATATCGTACGTATGTATGTACCACTTATTTGTTTCGACGCTTCTCTATCGACATTTTACAGCAAAATCAATGAAAGTCCACTTATTGTAACATTTGTTTAGAATTACTTTATTGTATCTCCTTTTATCAAACATTTTTATTCATAATATAATAATAATGAGGATGTTATCCAATTTTTCCATTTTTTTATAAATGGAAAAAAATTGCAGTATTAAAATGATAGATATCTAGAAATTTTATATTGTGCTCTCCCAAATCAAGATTTTACACAGTTATGCTAAGATTAATATAGTGTTTTACATTTTCAAATTATTATATCACATTCAAAGACAAAAACTTTTACCTAATTTCCTGAAACGTTAACTTATGCCAGAAAAATTCTTATTCTTCCCACGCTAACTTGAACCTTTCTCAAGTCACACATTTCCAACGTAACAACATTAACGATGCAATCATTGAACTCAATTACATTTCACATAACGTCCAAATTAAATCGGAAAACTCAGACAACCCACTACGACAAGGAAAATTGATTAAGGAAACCTAATCGAAATTTTCCAATCACGTCAGTGTATAAACTTGTAAGTCACGACTTTATCGTCTAGCTACCTCACGTCAAAGGAACGTTTTGTTAACGAGAAAAGTTTGGCCAGAGTATTAGAATTTTTCATCGTCTGATTACCTCATACGCTGTTCATTTCTTTTGCCTCCACTAATATTTGTAGGATTAATCCGTCATGTAGAATGAGGAACAGCTGGCATTAAGAGAAACTTGAGATACAGATCAGTATGGCAGTAAACGGAGTATGTAGGTACATGCTGGAATATAAATCAAAATTGACATTACATAATTTGGAAAAAGATAAATGGAGTTCAACTTGAAATAAAGTTCTTTCGTTTCCATCTTTTATTATAACTTACTTAAAATTTAAATATACTTATCATTTATTATTACGGAATTTTGTTGTCGTTACTCACATATATTTAACTTTAACTTCTTAATATAAAATTTATTTAAATTTCTTTTAGGTATGAAACATTTACTTAGAACGTTTTTGAACGACTTAGGCGGAAATCCTAATAAAAAGAATGGATTAAATGAGACCGTTTTGCATTGCGCCTGCCAATTGAATCACACAAAGAGTTTTAGCGCACAAGAGAGAAGAGCCGCTTGCGTCCAACTTCTATTATACTGGAAAGGTGTGCCATTAGCTACTGGTGGAAGGGAAAAAGTGGATTTAAGCGCCCAAGACAAGGTAGCTTTAGAAGTAACGATATCATTTTGATATTTACCATTAACACATTAACATTTTAGGAAGGTAATACCGCTCTCCATTGGGCTGCCAGCACTGGTCTGAAGAGATGCGTTGAATTGCTATTAACGCATGGTGCACCTTTATTTATAGAAAACAACGATAAATTAACACCCTGTGATCTTGCTATGAGAGCGGCACATCACGATATTGCAAGACTCTTAGAAAGCAGAATGGTTTTTGTAAGTATATATTATCCATTAGAATATTAGATTAGGTATGAGAATCCATTAGAAATTAGTTTATATGTAAAAAAATAAGTTGTGAACAACTACATGTATAGACGGTGACAATGTGATCACATCACATGTATCTAAACCGCTTACAGAATTAAATTAGCATGGGCAAAACACAAGACAAGAAAAACTCAAGAACTTCTTGTTATCAAATCACACTACATTCATTCGAAACATTTTTTAAACAAAAATATAAACCTTCAATTTTATTGAAAGGACGTAATTTATAAATAAAAAACGACAAGTCTAACAGTCAAATTAATACAGTCTGTATGGCCTGTAGGCGGATAATACCGATGTCGTTAATGAAGATGAGCTTATGAGTGAACAAGAAGAGGTATACAGCGGCCTAAGAAGCCAGGACTTACAGGAGGCCAAAGATCAACTTCTCGTGGACACTTCAGACATGTTAAAAATACCACTTTTCACCGCCGAAGCCTTACTCAGGAATAATGGCAAGTAAAACAGTTAATTCAATCAAGTACACCGTTTTATATTTAAGAATTTAAAATGTTTTAATCTATCTAAAAATGTTTATTCTAGAATGGTCCAGAGAAGTTCTTCTAGAGAAATGGATGAAAGACCCAGTTGAATGTTGTCAATTAGCTGGTGTTCAAGCACCAGCCTCCGTTCTACAACACGCCGGTTCTATAGACTCCAACAGTTCACCAGAGAATTGCGAAGATTTTTCTAACAGGCCAGAAATTATGGTAAATCACCCCCCAAAGCACAAATTAACCTAACTTTTCAACTTTATTTTACCATTAACAGTGCGAAATTTGTTTTCTCCTGATTAATAATTGGGAGCAACCAATAATGATGTCCTGCAAGCATGTTTTTTGTAAGCGATGCTGGGAAAGTTACCTAACGATCAAAATTCAAGACGGTGATGCTCATCACATTTTATGTCCAGCATACCAGTGCCATATACTAGTACCTGTAGAACTTATAGAAAAATTAGTTAGTCCCGACATGGCAAGAAGATATTTACAATTCGATATAAAGGTTTATTGATAACAGTACGATTTTAATATAAAAAGAAATTAAAATAATGTCGTTCCCTATAGGCTTTCGTTGAAAGTAACAAATCGATAAAATGGTGCCCAATACCGGGATGTGGTAGAGCAGTTCGTCTTCCAGAAGCTGAACAGACAGGAGCAGTGATAGCTAACAAAACTATTCCAGTAACATCGCATGCTGTTGATTGCGGAAATGCCCACTTCTTTTGCTGGGAATGCTTAGGTAAACTGTGCTTATCTTTAATATTATGACTAATAATTTTTGGCTACGTAGGGGAAGCACACGCTCCATGCGGTTGCAAGCAATGGCAAGAATGGCAAATGAAGATCGGTGAAGTTAAACCGGAAGAACTACAAGCATCTTGCAGCGGTAGCGAAGATGCTGCCAATATTCTTTGGTTAGTAACCAATTCCAAACCATGTCCGAATTGCAAAAGCCCAATACAAAAGAACGAAGGCTGTAATCATATGAAGTGCTCTAAAGTGAGTACTAAAATGCTATTTAGCTGTGTCTTTCTTCCACCTGATATTAAGTTCTAAAAACGTATCTAAACAGCCTTTTACTTTTAGTGCAAATTTGATTTTTGCTGGGTGTGCCAAGAATCATGGAAACGACATAGTTCCGCTACAGGGGGTTACTTTCGCTGCAATCGCTTCGAAGCAGTTCATAAAGCAGATGAAAAACAAGGTAGCCTGATATCGGAAGCCTTAGATCGAAACAATCAAATGCAAGAAATGTCACGTTTTTTGCACTTTTATACCCGTTTTAAGAATCATGAGAATAGCCAAAAATTGGAAGAACCACTGCTCATTACTATCAGGCAAAAAATGGAATTACTAGCTTGTAGTTTAGGATTAAAGAGTAGTGAAGGTAAAATCAAAAATGTTTTTAATATTACATACTAACTATTCATAAACCCTTTTTAGAATCTGGTGAAAAAGGTACTAAATTTATAGAGGATGGTGTGAGGGAATTGTTGAAAGCTAGAAGAGTTCTCTGCGGATCTTATGTTTATGGTTACTATCTAGAAGATGATGGGTACAATAAAACAATTTTCGAGTTTATGCAGGTAATTCAAGTAGTAGTAGTATTCAATATACCAAAATTGCCGCATATCCCTGTAACGTTTAATATTTTAGAATGAATTAGAAGAAGTAACGGAGAAATTGAGCGAAATGATAGCTCGACCGTATTTGCGAACACCGAAAGCTGTCATAGTGCAAACGACGAATTTAGCCCGTCGCAAACGACACGAATTTGTTCGAGCCGTGGCTCAAGGGCTAATACCACCTGAAACACCGCCAGCCCAAAGGAAAGCAAAGAAACGGCGTTATTTAGACGTAAATAATAGTATTTTTACTTAAAAGAGGCGCATATGTGGTTAACCGTTTTGTTACAGACTGAATTATCACAAACAAGTGCATGGCTTAGGGACTGTCAGTGGCCAGAGTATGACTCCGATCTGGAAGAAGGAGAATACAAACCTTTTTTACCAAGTGATGGATCACCCAGGGACCACCAATGCGGCGCCAAATGTAGTAATTTGGATTGTAGAGCACGTAAGTAGACTTCTTTCCACGCAAATCTAAGCTTGTGGGACTGTTGTATGAAACGTATTATGACATAATTCTGCAGTATGTATCATTACAAGACTCTCTTTTTATTTCATTTCTACTTGAGACTTTACTAAGAATATATTATTCTTTTAGGTGCAGACTATAACATGGAATTAGTAATAGCATTAGAGATGTCCAGACTACAAATGATCGAAGATAGAATAAAACGCGCACAAGCAAACGCAGCCATAACTCCAGATCCCAGTTCAAGCATTTCCAATAATAGCAACGACGGAGGTGATGATCAAATCAAATTGGCCATACAATTAAGCTTGCAGGATTCGACAGATGCAACCAACGGAATGGAGCAGAAAGACTCCGCAAACAGCAGCCAACAAGGTTACCAAAGGACTAAAGAAGACATCACCGTTGATTGTTTTTTGAAATCTCTCGCTAACAAAACAATAGATTTTAAAAATTTAGAAGTTGATGTGAATATGTTAGATTGGAATCGACAGGATAAGGAATGTCTATTCAAACCGTGTAATGGTAACGAAGACGGACGATTTCAGATATCAGAAATCCACGAGAAAGGTTTCGCTTTCGCCGATTCCGATGAATATGATGATAGCGATGTTAGATTGAAAAGATCTCACTCGACTGGAGATCTATGCACTAGGAGATCAGGAAGAGGAACTAGAATTCGAACTAATGGTGATGAACCAAGATATCATTTGGATTCCGATCATAGTAGTCAACACGACGACAAACCTGAAGATATCGCGCGTAAAATTCTCGCACTGCCATCTAGTTCCATTCGCACAAAACAATTCGTGCTTCTTCATCAAACTTATCCGGAAGAAGAAGTTTATCAAGGTCAAAGTTCGGTCGAAGATACCACAACCTCTGATTCCATCAATGCTGATATGGAAGTGTGCGGGATATTGGAATCCGTAACTGACGATGATTTAGGTAGTAAAGCATCGAATGAAGACGATTATAAATTGTACGTTAATGTAAAGAAGGATCATAGCCCCGGATACGTTAAGGCAATGAAAAAGACTGAAAACATATCATCGAAATGCGAGGAAATAAAAACGAAGCAGAATCCGTTCGCCTCACTGAAAGCCAAAATCTGTTCAGCACATCTACCCAGGACTAGTTACTTGACTCGAATTGCTGTTAATAAAGGGATAGGTAATAATGATAATATACAAGGTATGATCAAAATGTTTACTTTTCAATACCTTGTGCATTTAGGATGTTTTTCTTTTTTCAAGAAAACACTACATTTTCGTTACATTGCTTTATTGCCAGTCAGTAAATATTGCTTACTGGTTAATATAATGATAACGTATGATGAATATTATATAAATAATATTCAGGGTGTTCCATTTGAAAAAAGTCCGAATTAGATTTACAAAACTCGATTATCCTGTATAATGATGAATAATTTCAAGTGTAGGCCATTATTTTACTCAAGAATATGGCACATTTAATTTTTTAATATTCATTTCCGGTTTTGGTATAAAATGGACGACATTGGAACGTTTTTTCAACTTTAGTCGCCTTTCTCTCCGTAACTATGGGTCTTAGACCCAACTAATGTTATATCAAATTGTTTATATTAATTATCAGAATTGATTGGATTATTCTAATACCGAGTCTTCCATTTAAAAAAACATAAGTTTGGTTCGTCACCGACTGGGTCGATCACCCTGTATAACGAAAACATTTTTAAAATGTAGTCCATGTAGCCCTCAATCAAATCCCAGAAAGGTTTTTCGAAACTCCTCACCGCTTAATTATAATCGTCCACCCCATCTAGGTTGCACCACCCTGTATATATACATAATCGTTTGTCAATTTTATTTCTCGACTTTTAAATCATCAGCAAACATCACGTGATTACTTCCAATAACGTTGACGACATCGTTAATAAATAAAAGAAACAGAAGAGGACCAAGATTTGACGATTGCGGACCTTGCGGTAATCCAGAGATCCAGAGGAAGAACAAAAGATGGCTGACCTTACACGAAGATACTCTAGAAATTGCTATCTACCGAACAGCTAAGATCTAAGTAACATCAGTAACGTTGATGACAAGCCAATTTACTGCAATTTTCATAACCGTATATGATGGTCAACTTAGTCAAAAACTTTCTAAAAATTCGTGTATCTCTGCTATATACAATATAATACATCATTTGTCCATTCAAGTATTCATCAAACACATTTTGATCACACCTCGTAGACTAAAAAAGTTCAACTAAGATATTTATATAGTTGTGGTGATGGTGTTACCGATTTTTTATCTGTATCATACTAGTTCACAGTCCTTGATATTACATTAAATAAATGCAAGTATAAATAAACACTGTAAAGAACCGCATGTTTTTTTGAATTATTAAGATATATAAATATATAAGGCTACGGCCTTGATAGATATCTTAGTTAGTTTCAGAGAATTCTAAAATTATCACATATTTAACAGCATCTTGACAGATGTTTTAAGAGTTTTGTTAAATTATTAGTCTGAAGATAAATTCTTACAGTTTCTTTTTACATTTACTTACTACCGTTTCTTTACACACTGAATATACTTATTCTTACATTTTTTAGGTCTTCTGAGCGAAAAAAAGAAAGATGAGCCAGAGGAAAAGCAGACAGAAACAAAAGACGTACGTAGAAACTCCGATCACTCCCTTACGTTCAAGAAAGAATTAACCACAGCTCCCTGTATTGCCGAAGAGAAAAGCCCAAAAACGCTCAGACACTCCAAGGTAGGCCATAAGGGCAATTGTTTCTCCAAATCAACAGGCTTCCTATTAGATCAACGTCATATTGCGTGCAAAACCTCCTCGAATCTCCGCATCAAAATCTGCAAAAGTCCAGAGACAAAATGTAGGACTTATCCACTGGAAACAGACAGTTCGAACGAATACGAATCGGAAACCGGAATTCCGAAATCACCAACACTATTTATTTCAGGCGTTTCTATATCTCGGACTCCAGAACCGAAATCACCCGGTATTAGTTTAATAACGAGTAGCGGTCGGCAATCGCGCTCATCTAGTTTAAGCGTACCAGTACCTTTATCGACGTGTTCGTTAAATATTTCCAGCACCAGTTTAAATGCGAATACGATCGGCAACACCCCATTACCACCTGAACCCTTTACACCATCTTTGGTAAGATCGACGACGCCAGCAACATCTAGAAATAACGTGCACAGTACCCCTAACGGGAGTCCATCAAAATCATCAGGTAGTAATAAGGAAAACACTAAATCGAAAAGTGCCAGCGAACCTGAACGCGAAAGGGAGATGTTCAGGTTTCCAAAATCATCAACCGACGGTGCACTAAGTTCGGTTCTACACGTACAGGAATCTAATTTAAGCTCAGATGACTTTCATGAGGCCCTATTTCTGTTAGAACGATCGCCGAAAACCAGGGACTCAAAGAGACGAAAGAAATCGAAGAAGAAAGATAAGGAGGAACGGAAGGAAGAAGCCAGTTCAGCCCTGTAAATTAATAAAATTGTTCTACAAGACTGCCGCGCGCCAACGTTGTATCGGCGTACTTGTGATAAACTTTCACTCAAATAAATAGACAGAAAAAATAAATAAGTACACAGTGCTATTTTTATGTAGCGAATGATGGGCGACACTGTGGAATTATCAAAAACATTATTAGAATATTTATAAAGAAAAAATACGAGAGTTGCGTATGAATTTTTTGTAAAACGTACAAATACGGGCGTATTAAGTGTTGTATTAAGTTTTTGATTCACTATTAGAAGGTCTTACTAATAAGGGATAATTTATAAAATAACTAACTGTGTGCCAATTAATTACGTTCTGAAACAGATTTCGAGGAAATACTCCACGCCAATCATTAGATCAACTTGTATTGTATTGCATTTACTTTAAAATCAATCTAACATCTTTGCTAATCTTTTTACAGTACCATATAGGAAACCTATAAGAACTAAAATATTCAGATTATCCAGAATATTTCTGCCAAATTTTAAGATCAGAATTTACTTTTGATATCTCGTATTAAAACTAAAGCGAAAACTTTTGTACTGTTTTATTCGAATAATAAAAATGCGGCTCGCAATCAAAGATACCACAGTAAGTAACTCATTCTCATAAATAAAAATTTTATTACTTGTTTTAACTCTACATTTTTGATTGAACAGTTGAGTAGTATAGCAAGCGGGATCCTGTGACACTTTGGCCTTGAAACTTGTGGTGTTGGGTGCCTCTTTTGGGTGAAGCTAAAGGTTAGAGTTTATTGACGTAAGCAAGATAAGACGTTCTTGGTGGCGTAAGGTCAAAGGTTATCATGACGCAAGTAAGATGAGATATTACACGCTATCACAGCATATTCTTGTTGCTAGGTAATGGTTGCATTGGCGTGTGTTTTAAATATTTAGATAAATATTAATGGTATTCCCTGTAATTCCCAACTTCTGAATGCTACATGTATATTATTACTTTTGTCGGTATATTCTAGAAATTTGAACTTTTGTACATCAGATACAATAATATGAGGAACTTTCCATAGTATCTTATTAATTTATACTTTTGGTTTATCAGTTACTGTAATAGGATTAACAACTGCATTTAAATCTGAATTACTAGAGCTAATTTCTCTCGGAAGGTAACGTGAAGATATTTTGACTTTGAATCGGAATTCTAATTTCATCATTATTGTTGAATGTTGTTGCTGTATACGGTTGATATGTATGAAATTGATAATTTGTTATTGAATTATTAACATAATCACTATCATTAACTTTTCCAATACCACGCTCGGTTCAAATCCTGCACATGCAGGACTCTTTTATATTTTCTTCCCTAAATATTTAAAACACGCGTCAAGGCAACCATTACCTAGCAACAAGAACACGTTGTGAGAGCATGTAATGTCTCATCTTACTTACGTCATCATAACCTTTAACCTTACGCCACCAAGCACGCCTTATCTTGCTTACGTCAATAACTTCTAGCTTCACCCAAAAGAGGCACCTAACACCACAAGTTTCAAGGCCAAAGTGTCACAGAATCCCGCTTGCTATACTACTCAGTTGGTTATGTACTGTGTGTTGATTTAAAATATCGTTTCTAAAATAAATTCTATAACGAATTTTCTATGCAGTTTGATCGATTCTCTCAAAGGTAAACTGTAGCATGACATTTGATTCAATTGATCAACTGATGATGAATGTTGATGAAATGAAATTATTAATTTAGTTTCATTATATTCTATCACTACTATTGGTTTTTGAACAATACCAATACGTCTCCGTAAATATACAATTTCATTAATGTGTTTGACGTATTTCTTGTATTTCCATTTTAAAACGCAAACACTTCTTTCATTTTTTGGCCAAATACTCGCGTTTTAATTCTTCCTCTTTGCATGACGTCTTTTGGATTTCTGCATCGACTAGTGTGTTTTATCGTCCAGTAAAATATTTATATGCTGAAAACTTATATAACAGTTATTCATTTTTTTTGTGTGGTGGGTGCTTAGTTGCAGTGACTCCGTGAGCTGTATTACTTGTCTGGCTATCACTGCAACTCTTGCGGTGTAGTTTAGTGTGTGTAAGTTGTGTTTAAATGACTTTGTGACAGCATCATATCGCCTTTTATGATGCCGCGCTGTTAATCACTTTGCTCCCAACAGCGAATGGCAAGTCGATCCGGGATTACTATAGTTAATGTTGGTAGGAACAGAAACTTATCACTACATGATTTGTTTAGTTATTTTCCATACTTACATATTTTGTGTACAGTGGAATAAAATACCCTTCTATACAAAATACTCAAGAAGGAGTGTTGATCTTTCGAATTTATTTTTATCATATGTTTTACTGACCAGTTAATTTTATATAAACAGTGGCCTGTCTTTTTTTTTGATTTTCTATTCTCTCGAACAACAAAAGTCTGGAAAGTGCTATTGAGCAAGAGATTTATAAGAATCGCCACGTACTTTTTAAGTAAGCCTTTTTTGCTAACTACTCAAATTTTTGGTAATTTTGAACTGGTTCTGTCTATGTATGCACTAAAACTAAAGTACTTTGGTTAACAACTTTTACCTCCTTTTCAGATTCATAGGCTACCTCTGCTATCATAATTTGTATTAAGGTTTGAAGTAGAAAGCATTCGTCTTATCCTGCAGTATTTTCGATTGTTTCCAAATTAATTTAAGAAATTTCTACTGCCTAAAATTTTCTTAATTAGTAACTATTAGAAAGCACAACAGATGGATAAATATATTCGTAAATAATTTGATTATGATATTAAAATTCTAATTCTATAATTAACAATTTCTGAACCCGTGCTGCATCGATGCTGGAAATATGATAAGCCAAATCTGTAAACTGAAAATTCAACATGGTGATCTATTCTAAATATTAAAAGCAAAATAAGAAACTGTATCTATCACGAAATAATATGACAACGTTCTGGACTGGAAGTGGGACCACTCTCTAACTGCAACGTTAGTGGTCGGAGTCCACATATAGTGAACGTATAAATGGGGGCAATTTCAGCTTTCTATTTTTGCAGTAGCTTCCAAATACAGCTTCATAAATTACACTAAGAAACTAGATGTGTCTGAAACAAAATAGTTTTTTAGAAAAAACTATTAAAAAAATTAAAACTGCGCCAATTTTCGCTTGTTAACATTTCGATTAAATAATACGAAATAGCGTTTAAAATGAAATGCTAAATATGTGCAACATGTATTTAATACAAATGAATTTATCAGAACAAAATATTGTAAAGTAATGCTATATGCTGAGTACTGATCTTGGTACCTATTAGTGTAGTCATGTCATATATGTATCTAAGATCAATTCAGCAATTTGACCTACAAGTCTTATTCAGTAAGATATGTATGCAGGTTAAATCGTAAATGATAGTATGACATTCATTAAACTAACGTAACATTCGAGTGTAGTCACCAAAATTAAGATTTTAAATCAAACGAAGAAGAAAACAAATCCAAAGTACATTATTAATCTCTTCAATCTTATTAACGAACCTTTATTGTAGACCACTAAGATCAAACACAGGAGTTACAACAACAGATTTTTTGGAACAAGGCCATAAAATGAAATCGCACGGTGTTAAATCGCAGAAATGAGGTGGCCAGATTGCATCTGTATTTGAAGAAATAAGTTTATCTCGAAAAGCTTTGAATTGCATTTTGTAGGAAGTAACCTTCTTGTAATTTATTTAACAATCCTGAAGAAGAAATGCAGGTCCAATAATCCTTCTCTAGCAAATAGATATCCTAAACTCTAATTTTCTGTATATGCAATAGTGCTTCTGCAAAAATTGTTGATTATTTGCGCTCCAAATTATTGTGTTCTAAGATTTTACATAGTCAAAGAGGTCAAGCCGCAATTCATAGCCAAACATAGCCTTTTTGATAGCTTTATCATTCTCAATGAAATGGCCAATAAATGTGTAGGAAATTCCTCCTCCGAGAAAGTATTTAATAATAAGTCGCCGACAAGCAAAATTATTATTCTTAGGTATAATGTTGGCATGTTAACAATAAGTGCAATGCCAGTATTATAGTTAAGCTATTAAGGAGAGAATTTTGAGCTTTTAAATAGGGGACACTATAACAATATAAACTTGATTCATACTTCCCGTCTCGATAAAATTTAACAAGATACATGACCAAACCAAATTTAAATCTAATAAAAAGTATATTTTCAAAACAAAATGAAAAACATATTCTTAGACAATCGAGCACGTACTTAACTCAACCTGCTCAATTTATTATTAATGACTCATACTTCACATTAATATATTAACAGATGAAATTTACATTTACTAATAGTGAATCAAGAAACTTGATAGACTACGTGAAATTCACATGTTATATATGAAAAAATATTCTGTTATGTTTTATATTTACTTTATTTTTCCTTGTTATAAATATGGTGTTAGTAAGTATTGTTTATACATACACAATAAAACCAATATTACTGTACTCGTACATTTTAAATTGACAATATAGGTCTACTCAGTTAAAGTTATAAATTACTCAATAATCTCACAATCCTAATGTTACTGAATCCATATTATCAACTTCGATTTACGTCAAACTCCCACTTCAATAAAAGAGATCTGTAAAGGGCATCAGTCATACATACTTCGTTATAACATCACTTATCTCCTCACGCTCAAATTTAAATCTAATTCCTGATCCTGCGACTTCAATATCCATTGAAATAACACACATGTTTTAACAACCAAATGCACGAAATAAAAATGGTATTGTACTCATTATAATATATATTACAATAGGTAATTATCATAAATGTGAATACATTACTCATAATCCCCCTTATATAAACATACAATATGCATAAGTATTTACATACCTACATATATGTATAATTGATTACCTAGTCTATCTGGCCTAATTTTATACACTTTGTTAAAGAAATCTTTATATTACAATTGAGGTATATGTTTCTTGTATTCTGATTTTAATTTTGTATGATCGTCTATTCGCATACCATTCGAGATGATGTTTGATATGTCCTCGTACAATTTGCATAAACAAGTATAAAATAATGTGATTATCGAAGAACATGCAGACAGTATCCTATACCTATTGGCAATTTTGTCTGGAATATGTCTAAAAATAATCAAATTTGAAATTGATCTGTTCAGATTATTACGAAGAACAATTATTTCTTTGCATTCAAAATTACGTTTCCACTTTGATTTGATATTGCTTGAGTTGATGATACTTTCAACATAATATAATAAAAATACAACATGATATAAGAAACGTCAGAGAAAGAAGAAAAAAATATATATATACACACAAGCAAGTATACAAAAGAAAATATAATATGTACATCACTATTAACAGAAGACGAACAGCACACATAACAGAGTGCATAAATAAAATCAGAACAAATTCCAACATTATCAAAAAAAAACATAAAAATATAGTACGTAAATAACAAAGATATATAATTTAAAAACTATAATTTAAAAACTCCTCTAAAATGGTTGCACGGTAAGATTTTTTTTTTTAATTTAACGACACTACTGCTGCTGTTACTGTTCTCTCTAATATAAAGTGGTAAATAGTTGTAACAATACTTCCCAAAGTAATCCGGATTTTTTTTAAACAAGGATGTTTTGTGTCTGTCAGTTCTTAACAAATTTCCAAGCCTAGTATTATAATAATGGATGCTATCAACCCTTTTGATGTATGCTTTATAACATACATATCTTACCGTTCTGTATATGTAGATACACGGAAGAGTCATGACTTCTGAAATAACGGCCTGCAACTATCTCTGGGTTTCAAGCCAAAGATGAATCGTAATATTCTTTTTTTCTGAATGAATACACGTTGTACATTAGCAGCACTCCCCCATGCAATGATGTTAAAACTCAGAACCGAGTACGCTAACCCATAAAAACATTAAGCAATTATTTCTGGTCAAGCATCGATCTCAAGTTTTGTTCGAGTTCGTCTCTATTTTGTCCTTCAACTATAATTGTAGTATCGTCTGCATATAAAATTACTTTACTTTTTGTTATATGTAGAGGCAAGTCATTTATGAATATGGAAAAATTAATGGACCCAACACTGAACCCTGAGAAACACGCAGGTTGACGTTAGTGTAATCAGATTTCGCGTCAGCAAGTTTAACACATATTTGTCTACTGCTTACGTAGGATTTGATCCATTCTAGAAAGGTGCCTCTAAAACCCATGGCAACAACAGTTGTGGTCAACACAGGGCTGGCACAAAGGCTTTCGTTAAATCAAAAAACAAAGCTGCAACGTATTTACCCTGATCCAGGCAACCTAACGTATACGCCAATAGATCACATATAGGTGTTTCAGTAGATCTTCCAGGATAAAAGCTATGCTGACAGGAACTGATCATATCAAATTTAGCCAGATATGCAATCATCCTCCTACACACTACGCTTTCAATAACTTTATCCAATACATTTAGCAAGGTGATGGGTCTATAATTCCCTATGGATCTATTGTTACTTTTCTTAGAGATAGGTAGTACAGTAGCTATCTTTAATGAACTAGGAAAGACTCCGGTATTAATAGAAAAATCAACAATGTACGCCAATGGTCTAACAATTAGGCATCCTAACAGATTCACAAGATGTGTAGATATACAATCCAATCCAACCGAACTAGTCGTTTTTAGATCGCTTATAGCAGTCAATATCTCGGATTCACTCCTGCATCCGGACAACAATTGTGTATCAGGTTTGTAGCTTGCTGGGAGAAATATTCTGCAAACACATTAACAAGAATAGTTTTGTCAGTTATTATTGTATTATCAACCTCCAAGTAGGTATATGTCCAATTTGTGGTTACCTTTCCCAGTTTTGTGTCTAACGATATT
The DNA here is from genome assembly GCA_023690525.1 of Holotrichia oblita. Taxonomy (NCBI): domain Eukaryota; kingdom Metazoa; phylum Arthropoda; class Insecta; order Coleoptera; family Scarabaeidae; genus Holotrichia; species Holotrichia oblita. The sequence continues at coordinate 70,708,163 of CM043016.1, read as the reverse complement.
CCAGATTTTTCTGGTTGGGTGTTGCTTGCTATTGTTTATTTACTTATTGTAGTAGTTGTAAGTATTCTTAATCTCTTCATCCCTTGTTTGTTTACATAACCACGATAAGTTTTTTAAGTTTGTGCTGCTAGCAACAATTTCGCTTGTAACCCAGGCCTTCGTTGTTTTTTTTCACTGCTTTGATATTTCTAACAAAAGGACACTGCAGGTCGATGTATTACCTTAGTATATTGGAAAAGCACTCGTAGGATACGTTGGGATCTTGACAATCCAAGACAGAAGCAAATGTCTCGTTTTCTACATCCTTAAATAATAAAAATTCGTCATCCCGAAATTCCACATCCCGGACAGTGAATTCGAGCGCATAGTGGTCACCAAGATTCAGCTCACGTATATTTGCATCATATTGGGCAGTAGAAAAGTTTGTTAGGAAGTTGTCGATCTTGGATTGATGCAAACCGCCGTTGGCAAGATGTTTCGCCCTAGTAGCCCCATGATTTTTACAATTTAATGCATAGTATTGTAATATGTCTAACAAAGAATCTCTCTCAAACGACGATACATTATAGTTTATGTTTAGATCACCGCATGCAATAACATTGCTACATTTATTAGCACACTGATCACAAAACAGAGCAAAATTTCGATTGGGCTTATAGATATTTACCAAGCAACATTTATAGTAAAAATATTGCACTACATTCCAAATGCATTTCAACCGACAAGGACACAATATCTGGAAATTCCTTATACTTAATATTGTCTTTAACGTTCAGCGGCAAAGCTTTCCTCGCCGTGCTCTTTCGATGTGCCGAGAATAGTTGCATCTCTCTTCAATTTCCGCAGTGGTACCTCTGTTTTTGTTCGGATACGTTTCTTATGTGGATTTGCCAATGTTTTTTCATAGGAATCACGTTCAATCATTGTTTCGATGCTTGAATATGAATTATCAAAATGAGCCACTTCATTATCAACCTGATCAGTAGCTTGCGATTTTTCATTTCCTCTTCTTAATTCTTTAACCTCTTCCTCCAACTTTGCTAACCTTTTTAATAAGTGTTGAACTTCTTTATTAACAATTTCATTAATAATTTTCTGAAGGTTACTTGACAATTTTCCTCCATTATTTTTAGCTTCGCTGGTTTGCGAACGAGTGTTAGTCATATTGTTTTAGCTATCGTTCAACAAAGTAATGTTAATGTTACACAAATTGCACACACGTGTGTTCGTTACGGTTGCCAGAGGACTAATAGAGAGCCAAATTAAATTTCATTCGTTACGTTCTTAACTACACAATATTCAAACATTCTGCATCACCTATTATAAAGTAATAAACGACGATACCTATGCAGACCAACATACTGGGTTCTTATTTGCCTTAGCGGAGTACATTTTCCGGAAAGAAATCCAGGCGCGAGTACAAGGAGTGTACGTTTAAGAACATATTACAACCCACACACATTTGGCTGCTTTCTCCAGTGAATTCACAGCACCTCAAACTTTTCACCATGCATTAATGGTCGCATTTGTGCACTCACAAATATTGCTTGTCTAATTTTTACATCGCTAACTTTGAGTAACTTATGTTTGAATGACATTAAAGCAGGAATATTGTCCATGGCATTGCCGAAATTCTTCTTTATTCCTGGTTTGGCATATATCAGAGACAGATACAAATTTTTAGGATTAAACAGGGCGGCATGTTTCACATTTTTCTGTTTAGTAGATCACGTTTGTACGTGTCTAAGTATACATATTTGTACCTGCACAACAGTAGTAACAGTTTAGTAACCGTTTGAGTTATCTCATTTAGTTCTATTATATTTACAATGCTCTGGGAGCTGAACAAATCTAAAATTCCGAATACATATTTGAAAACAATGTGTGGTCGTCTTCTGATGATTGTCTGCCTCAAATTCTATCGGCTTAAAATACATAGAATCTTTATTATGTTTATACATGATTCGTCTGCGGATCTCTTATCAGTCTACCGTCTGGTGACGCTCCAGATCAGCCTTCGTCATCCTTCTGGTTTCTTTCTAAATTAAATTCCTAAAGGTTCCAAACTAGTTTCGCAATGTTTATCACCACCAACTGTTGCGCAGGTACTCGGAAACACTTCAAAAACTAAATGTCTCATTTCTCTGCATAAATTTTATTCAGTTGTTACAAAGATATAAGACGATTGAAGCGAATAAACAAATGAACAGAAGATTGTGATCATAAATTTTGAATTCATTGACAGTATTTAACAGACTAATAGAAACTTAGTATACAGTTCTATTTTGCTTAACTCATAAAATCATTGTTAATTGATTTGATTTTTGTGACATTTTTATTAAAAAAACCTCATATAAAACATAAGATTATGTTTTACTTTAGTCGAATATATCAACTTTTTTCATAGGCTGGACGAAGCTTCCGTTAGCCTTTTACTTTTGTTGAGAACGTGGTCCCTCTAACCGCAAGGTTGGTAACAATCAAGATATTTTGTAAATCTACAACTAGACGACCAAACCGCGGCCGGATGCTAGTCTGCCATCGATAAGATTCTACTAGTCTTCACACGAGGAGGAGGTCTGTCGGAATCTAGCTCTCCTAAGTGCTATATCAATGGGATTTCCAACCGAGAGGCCAGCGCTATCGTGTATTCGCTCAGAACCGGAATGTTTAAATCTCTACGGATTTGGACATTGCTCACGACTCAAGATGTTGAGCCTTTTAACTTGCGATTAAGTGGTGCTGGACCAGATCAGGACACCATATGTTAGCTCTAGCACAAGAGAGGAGCCAGAGCCGCGAGTGCACGAAGGAATTTTGGTGCAATGGTAGAAAACTTTTTCGTAATCCATACACGCTCAAGTACGTTTACGAAACCTGTATCATATTATATGCAATTTATTGTTACTGTATCACTACAGTCCTTATTATAATCTATACAGCCACGAGACAAGCAAAACAATTCTTTTTAATTTTCATAAAGATACAAAATTACAAATAAATATAAACAATGTGTAAATCACGCAAAGATACTTCCGAACCATAATATTATTTGGTACAATACTTATTTTTAGGCTAGTCTTTGAATAATAATGAAGTAGTATATTTTGCTAATAGACAAGATAGACCTACACGTTGAAAATAATTGATTCAAGCAATATTATATGAGTGGAACGTGAATAAAATATAAATAAAAAATGTATAAAGAACGAAATAAATCGTAAGGAATTGAATATTGCAAGTACTAAATTAAGTAGTAATCATATTCATTAGAACTAAAACAGGAACACAATATAATAAGTTCATAATAACGACTGAATCTCATATCTGCTTTAACTACTGACGAAATTGCCAAGTGTTCGCATTATTGGAAAATAAATGTACTGTGGTTGTATGTTCTGTGAAACACTAGAATAGAAAAAAATGTAAACTGATTGTGATTTTTTAGTAAATAAAGTATTTAATAAACCAGACTCTTATTATAAATAAAAATTTGCCGAAACGATTGCTATTTTTATTTTCCGCTGTTGATACAATACTTATGAGTTTTTCTTTGACCTTATGCTTACATATTATTTAATATTTGATATATACATATACGTCTCTGTAACAGATATTTAAAGAAATAGTTCTACTAGTCCTCACAGCACATCCACAAGTAACGTTTTTACTCAAACATTCTATAGCTAATCTAATGTAGTATAACATTTTGAGATTAGGCAGCACTTTAGTTATCAAATGTTTGGTCTTCGACTGTATGACATTTTTTGCATCATCAAACAACAGCAAAATAATATTAAACAACAACTAGAGATTCGACTGCAAAATAATTTTAAATTAAATGATTTTATTTCATTTTTGATTTGAAAATCTCCTGAGCATTTTTAAAACTAAGATTACCCAAGAACAACAGAAAATACCGATGTACGAAAAATTATAATGGCAGATGACATCTATGCAAAATGAATAGATAAAAATTTACATTCTCCTATTCAACTTACGGCGCACGGTGCCGTAAAAAGCATACTTATAGCGGATATGGAAACCGTGTTAAACTTACCCTCCTTGGATATTTATACTAAGTGGAGGCGAGAAGGAGGACATACAGACTGGTGGAAAGTGGATAAGCCAGACTTCCTCGAGCCATGCTAAAATAGAATCAGAAATCACAAACACTGTGTTTGAAATGGACTATCATACGATGATTTCCAAACTTTTCTTCGAAAAACTCTTCAAGGTTGTCGTAGATTGGAATGGGAGCAGAGTAAAACAAATACCGGGGATTCGAAACCTAATCTGGTAAGCAGATGAGTCTAAAAGAATTACAGGTTCTGGAGCAGGAATATATAGTGACATCCTAAATTATAAAGAATATATGGCATTAGGGCAATATGCCACAGTACACCCGATGGAAATACTAGCAATAGAAACTTGCGCTGGATAAACCACCTAAGGGATTAATATCCTATTGGATAGCCAGGCGGATTCTAAAGACATTAACATCCCATCAGATAACCTTGAAACTAGCTTGGGACAACCTAGAAAACATAAAACCCCTGGCCATACACAAGAAAATCACTTTGTGGGGGGTATTCGGGGCATAAGGGCATACCAGGCAACGAAATAGCAAACAAGCTGGCAAGAAATGGTTCTGAAACAAAATTCACTGGACCTGTGTCGAGTCTGCGATACGGGACATAGTGGCTGAGTAGATTATAAAAACCCACCGGCTACACTGGAACAACGTTGACGGGCAGATACACAGCAAACGAATGATGGGATAACCATTAAGGCTGTTAGCAGCAGATGTGCTGGTTGTCACCCGAGTAGAACTTAGAACAGTGATGTGTTTGTTAACAGGACACGACTGTCTAAGGAAATACCTCCATAGAATTGGCATCTTGATTGATGATGAGCTTATTTTTAGACTATGTAATGAGGAGGAGCAGACAGCCTACCACATTATCTTTGAATGCGTTACATTGGAATGTCGGAGACTGACATTGTTGAAAGCAAGCAATCCACTGACAGGACTTCCGGAAAAGGATTTACCACACATGCCCACTTTTGCTTTTGAAGAAGCCGCTTACATTACTGGTGAAACATAGAGTTTATTTAGACTATATTTTTGTACTTTTATTTTCTTTACACTACTAAAAAATTTTAGCTGTTCCGTATATCCTAATTATGTACTTGCAACAATACCTAACTCGCATATCCAACTCAATACAAAGACCATAATTTTAGTTAGACAATTTCATTAATATTTCAGACATACTTAAATATGCTTATATTAATATCCGAACAATCAAGCTTGATCAGCTGTGCCTTCCTGAAACCGTGAAATACATAAGACTAGTTAGGAATGAACGTTTCCATAGTCGAAATTTTTTGAAAAGAACTAATCCTCTCACTATAACATCACATATCTAAGTTTCCAAGAAATATGAGTGAACAAAAATATATACTTACTTTGATAGGCGTAAAATTATACTAGCAACAAGGTTTAGGAACTTTACTATTCTCATGAACGTCCATAGTTATAAAATTACAGATTATTTTAACTTTATTAAACTACTAGTCGTCAACATAATTAATCACGAAATACTTACCGAAAAACTCAAACTCTTTGGTTTCAATATCAACTCATGAGATCTATTTGCCTCTTTTCTCACTGTCAGAACGCAAAAGCCCTGCATTCATAACTTCCCATGTAATTTTGCACAATTGATATAATCTTATGTAAATATCTTCGGACTAAGTCTGAATAAAATCTATGCAAAAGTGATGCAACTATTATTTTCTTGTCGCAACTTTTAGTAAAAACCACAATTGAAATAAAACGAAACTACTTATATTTTGATCTGAAGTTCTAAAATTGGCGTTAAACTTCTTTGATTCGCAGTTACGTGGAAAAAATCACGTAAATTTTAGTATTTTAACACACGGCTGTATTAATAAAAATACTGAGAAATAGTACAAAGACAACTTTGAACAAACTATACATGCAATAATAAAAACAGAATGGTGAAAGAGTGATGACTTTTCTACCAAAAATATGAATAAGGAAAGCGGACGCTATAAATATTCCTTATCTGTAAAACGTATTTTGTTCTAAACGATCACTACGTTCTAAACGATAATTCGTTAGTAATCTTATACTAAACTTTAATTGCCTCGAAAATGTACAGTAAGAATAAATTATTAGATCACTTTTTATAATGTAAAACTGAATTATAGAAAAAAATTAATATCATTGAGAACAACAGAACAAAGGATACACCACATACAAGTACGTTCATATAGTTTGTAATTAAATGATTTGATCTAAATTACTACCAAAAAACGATAATTACAAATTTTCTATTAAGATTTGTAAACTTTATAAAGAAATAATAATAATATTGCCTATAATTAGAATGATATGAAATCGAATAAAGACTCACTTATATGTATTGATGTTTTTGGTTGCATACTGTATATTTTTATTTGCTATTTCTGTATATAGAATTAGTAATAAACAATGTAATGAGTAACATTATTATATTAGCTTACACTTAATTTAATTATTTTTATAGCGCATTGTATGGAATTACATCACGAATTACTATTCTTTCATCACATTAACCTATCTCATAGTTATAGCCAATACGCGACTACTAAATGAGAAAACTAATCACATAACGTAACGCCACTCAATGTAAACAAAACTGAATCACAAACAAACTATTTTAATACATATATTCATTTTATAGTGCCGCTAAGCATTTTTCTTTAAAAGAAAACAAAATATTTTAGAATTACATATATTAGATACACTAATATAATAAACTTAGTAAAGGTAATTACCTATGTGTAAATTTTGGCAATAAAATTTAATTGGCAATTAAATTACTACGATTAAGTTTGATTTTTTGTTTGTTTAATTAATCCTTCCTTTACGAGGTGTTCTTACTTATTTTTACTGATGGGATTCCTTAAGGATTTTATTTATTTTATTTTTACCTAGACACTAAGACCAACCAAACTAAGACTATATTGAAAAAACGTTCAAATAGAAAAATGATATCTAGACAGTCCTATTATTTCAGCTAAACGAATAACTACTGTTATGTTATTTCGGTATTAATCGAAATTAGTTAAAATATTATATTAAGCACTGTAAATTTAGGAATGACATTGTCAAAATTACACGTACAACGTACACATATGTTACCACGATTTGAAAAATAATAATATTAAAAAAAAATAAGGAGGTGAAGAAAAAGCAAGAGAAGTGGACATTTTGTTTTATTTTAAAAAAGGGGATTGAAGTACAAAAAGTCAGGTGAAGAAAAATAGGTTCTTTAAAAAAGAAGAAAAACATTAAAAATATAGAAAGTGAAAAGTTTGAAAAAGACGATTGAAATTAGAGAGACAGGTGAAGGAAAAACGCTTGAGGATTGAAAAGATTTAGAAAGATTGAAAAGTAAGAAAGGAAAAGGAGAAAAAAAGAGGAAAAGAAGAAAAGATTCCAAGCAAGGAGAAAGAAAAGAGACAAACTTTCAAAGGAAAGGAGAGGACCTGAAGTCGGGAAGAAGGCGTATTTGTAATAATTTATTATACAATATATATATCACACACGTATCAAGGTAAGAGAGGGTGGGACTAAATTAACTTGGAAAGTGTTTATTATATAAATTATTTTCATTATTTGATTTGATTTGTGACATAACACTACATATATGGCTAACGAACTAACCTGCTTGTTTGTCACCTCACGAAATTAGAGAAACTGTACCGAAATATTCACTTGATTGTTTTATTTTGTTAAGGATTGGACCACATATCCATAAAAAGGATACTCACCCGACTCTATTCCAATGAAATTTGAGTTGAGGTGATTGTTTAGCCCGTTGCGAAAAACATCTCGTGTAAGCATAATGTTAAATTATCTGGTAATACACTGAATAATTTTAAAAGCAGAAATCGAGGAGAAAATTCAGTTAGTTTAGACAAATATTTGGGCACATGAAAATCAAATTTAGATATATGACGATAATATGATATAGGTTCTAAAGAAACAATATTTACATTCTTAAAATGACACGTACATGATTATCTGCTATTTATACCTAGCACACAACTCTTTTGGACCAAAAAAGTCTGCTGGCATTGCTGAAGTCGCTGGCTTCAAAAAGAAATAATAAAAAACAATAAACTGTTTCTACCAATTATATGTTTCAAGCCTCGCGGCTGATAGTATCGAGAGTTTAGTTTAGCAAGTCAGTTATTACAATGAGTTTACTACGTTAGTATGTCACACAAACCAAAAAACTTCATAATGATCAAAGACAAAATAGGGCCTACCAAGCTTCCCCACTTCTTAACACTGCTAGATTGCCCGCACTTGATTTGAAATCAATCATTTACCCAAATACCTGTACTTAATATAACCACAAATTTATAATATTTGAACAGTATTCGAAAATTGCAGAAATACTACTGCTATAAAACCTAAATGAATATTTAATTAAAAATAATTTTGATAATGCTAGTAATTGTTGTAAAAATTGAGCAATAAAGAAATGAAATGACACATAACAGATGCCAAAATAAGTAAGTGAGACGATATAATCAAACTAAGTACCCTTATTCTTGTAAATCGGTTATAACTGACCTTAAATGGTAAATATAGCAACACCTAATTGAAACTGAATTTAAACTGAACGATTAATGACACGCTATTTAAAATATGGGAGTAGTTAACTGAAGGTAATATTAACGAAGCCCAATTACAAATTTTCATTTTTAAATTCTGTTTCCGTTAAACAGTACTTCTAATAGACCAATTTCACCAATCGTCCTGTTCGCATAAATTTTGAGAAAAACAAGACCTAAACAGTTGCGAAAAAAATACATCTACTCCTCCATGCCTAATATATATTTTTTATGTGTGGTGGGTGCTTAGTTACATATATGTACAACCTATAAACACCGTTTCTCTGAGCAAATAATATCCGACACCCAATCAATTGTCTCTAAAGAAGATTGCCGACATGCCTATAATGGTGAAGATTATAACAAGATGTTTGACATATTGTATGGAATATGTTATTACATTTATATTGCATTTGCATAAAATTATTTACGTCAGAGTGTTGTGTGAGCAATACTAATATATAAACGACGTAAATTAATTTGGAATATAAATGGTCTCACTATGACAATTGCATATTCAGTATTCTACGATGTGCTTCGAGTCGAGTTAAAGGTGTCTGATCACTTCTACAGCGTAACGATTCCCACTCGCATACCTTTATAAATCTGTATACACCTACATATACATAAGTACGTATGTATATAATTTGGCTCAGAAAGAATACTTATATATCGAAGACTAATAATGATGAAATTAAAAACTTAAAAAGGAGTTTCTTCAGCGAAGCTTTTCATAAGAAAATTACTGGATATAGTATGGAGACAGGAGACAATTGCTGCAAGTTAAACTAAAGAAGAAAATTGGAGCAGTATTCTCACAGAAACTACATCAAAGTGTATCGTATTTCTTAAAGCCAACGATAATATATTTAGAGAAATAATACCGGTGTGTAAAACAAAAATGAGGGCAAATTTTGATATTATGCATTTGCTTGAAGTTTGAACAAGTACTCTACTTTAGCTTAGCACAGGTCAAACTGAGATGGGAAGCACTTCATCAAAATTCAAGAAATATTTACAACAGGGTGATGAATTTGCTGCAATGCAAATTTATCATGGTTCTCCAGAATTCGTAAAGAGCATTGATCCAAATTTGAGTTATGGAGAAAAATACAACCACAATACCGCTCTACATTTTGCCGCCAAACATGGTAAGATTCTAACTATGTATGTACCTTTTCAAAACTTACACTTGATTATATTTATTACCTTTCAATTCCTGAAATATTTGCACTTGTAGGTCAATAAAACTACAATTAATTAAATAACAATTTATTCCAGTACATATAATATTAATTAAATTTTAGAACTGATATTGCTAATTTAAGTTTTATTTATAATAATTTAATTCACCCCCGAATTTTATTAATTTTAAGCTCTTGACTAGGGTTTTTATCATGTTTTTCCCTAGTCCTTGAACAGAATTGTTAGAGCTTGACCAAAAATAGATTGATATACGAATAATTCAAAAAATTTTTATTTTTATAGTTGTATTAAACCCATATATCCTTCATTATTATTTGAGAATGTAATTCAAATTAGATATATCAATGATTTCTTTGTTTTTTAGATATTTTTGTTGATAGGCATGGCCTTTATATTATTAAGTGTCAATTTCTTCCACTGAAGAATTCTTATTAACGAAAACAGAATATGTTCTGGAATAAATTGGTATTTAATTAATTGTTGTTTTATTGACCTACAAATGGAAATATTTCAGGAATTGAAAGATAAGTACATAAAGGTCACAAAATAGATATATTACTTATATTTATTACATAAAAACTCTAATCAATATACTAATTTTTACAAGATGATATCGAAAATACTATAATTCAAATTTAAATGTTTCTACTATTTATCATTACAGACTTCTTTTGTAGTTACTCGGTCAGTTTTAGCTTTAAATTATTTTTATAACACTTCTTAAGCTTGAGTTTATTTTAGGTATGAAGCATTTAGTTAGAACGTTTTTATACGACTTAGGAGGAAATCCTAGTAACAGGAATGGCTTAGATGAGACCGTTTTGCATAGCGCCTGCCAATTGGATTACACAAAGAGTTTCAGTGCACAAGAGAGAAGAGCCTCTTGCGTCAAACTTCTACTATATTCCAATAGAGAAGGAATAGACTTAAGTGACCAAGATAAGGTAACATCAAAGCTGTTGATAAAGTTTTTATAAGTGTTAGTAATAAACACGATTTTAGGAAGGGAATACTCCTCTTCATTGGGCAGCCAGAACTGGTTTAAAAAGATGCGTTGAAATACTAATAACGTATGGTGCATCTTTAATCATAGAAAACAACGATAAGTTAACCCCTTGTGAAATTGCTGTAAGAGCGGCACATTACGATATTGCAAATTTATTAGAAAGCGCAACAGTTTTTGTAAGTATACATATTCATTTCAAGTAGTCTATATATCAAAAAGTAAAAGAGAACTTGAATATTGTAAAGAATACAAATACACTTCATTTTATTAAAGTTGGTTACGCTTAAATACTTATATATCCAATAACCTTTCACAAGTCTGACAGCTAAAGTAATAGTTGTCCTGTAGGGAGACATTACCCATATATTTAATGAAGAGGACGTTATTAGCGAACAAGAAGAAGTTTATAGTGGTCTAAGAACTGAGGACCTACAAGAAGTAAAAGATCAACTTATTGTGGACATTTCGGATATGTTAAAAATTCCACTTTCCTCAGCCGAAGCCTTACTTAGAAATAATGGTGAGTGAAGTAAACCAAAAGCTATGAATATTATATATTTACGAATGTTATATATGTATATACGATAACATATTTCTATCTAGGATATCCGACTAGGAAACTAGTCTAAAACATTTTTAGAGATATCTTTAATACTAAACATTTTAACTATACTATATCCGAATCAATCTAAGACCTTTTATTGTAGATTGGTCCAGAGAAGTTCTTCTAGATAAATGGATGAAAAATCCAGTTAAATGTTGTCAATTAGCTGGTGTTCAACTATCAGCCTCCGTTCTACCAGACTTCAATAATGTAGATTCGAACAGTTCACCAGAAATAACGGTAAATACACCCACAAAACACAAATTAGTTTAATTTTTCAACATTATTTTACCGTTAACAGTGTGAAATTTGTTTTCTCCTGATCAATAATTGGGAACAACCAATAATGATGTCTTGCAAGCATGTTTTTTGTAAGCAATGCTGGGACAGTTATCTAACGATCAAAATTCAAAACGGTGATGCACACCGCATCTCATGTCCAGCATACCAGTGCTATTTACTTGTACCTGTAGAACTTATAGTAAAATTAGTAAGTCCAGAAATGGCAAGAAGATATATACAATTCGATATAAAGGTTAGCGAATAGTAATACCTACTGTTTTAATATTAAAAAAAAAATGAAATAATTTTGTCGTCCCTTACAGGCATTTGTCGAAAATAGTAAATCGATAAAATGGTGTCCTATGCCGGGATGTGGTAGAGCAGTTCGTCTTCCAGACGCTGAGCAAACTGGAGCATTGATAACTAACAAAGCTGTTTCAGTTACATCGCTTACTGTTGATTGTGGAAATACTCACTTATTCTGCTGGGAATGTTTAGGTAAACTGTGTTTTTTAATATGTATCTGTGGTGGTGCTTTTCAAGCTGTCTGGCTACCGCTGTAACGCTCTTGTGTAAATTGTGTATGCTAAATGTGTTCAATAACCTTTTTGCAACACTATTTCGCAGTTTATAATACTGCGCTATTAATCATTTTGCTCCCAACAGGGAATGATAGTTCGATCGGGATACAATTCTCCGAGAAAAATGTCCTTCCCTCGGAGAATTGAACCCCGGTTCTCAGCGTTTTCTCATAAAATTGGACAGCCGCCTAATCACTGCGGCTATCGACCCGTTTATCTTTAATTACAAGCAATAATTCTGCTCACACAGGTGAAGCACACGCTCCATGTGACTGTAAGCAATGGCAAGAGTGGCAAATTAAAATAGCTAAAGTTAATCCGGAAGAACTACAAGCATCCTGCAGTGATAGTGAAAACGCCGCTAATATCTTTTGGCTAGTAACCAATTCCAAGCCATGTCCGAATTGTAAAAGTCCAATAGAAAAGGACGAAGGTTGTAATCATATGAAGTGTTTTAAAGTGAGGTCCAAAATAGTATTTATTTGTCTCCTTCTTGGTCCCTTTAAGTATCAAGAACATATGTGCCTAAACAGCTCTTTACTTTTAGTGCAAACTTGATTTTTGCTGGGTATGTCAAGAACCATGGACAAAGCACAGTTCCGCTACAGGGGGTTACTTTCGTTGCAACCGCTTTGAAGCAGCTCAGAAAGTAAATGAAAAACAAGATAGCCTTATGTCAAAAGCCTTGCATCGAAACAACCAAATGCAAGAAATGTCACGATTTTTGCACTTTTATACACGTTTTAAGAATCATGAGAACAACCAAAAATTGGAAGAAGCAATGCTCGTTACTGTCAGACAAAAAATGGAATTACTAGCTTGTAGTTTAGGATTAGAAAATAGTGAAGGTAAACGCACCATCTTATTAATATCAATACTATTTATAAATTGCTGTTTCAATTCTACCTGAAAAGGTAAATTTATGGAAAAAAGTGTGAGAGAATTATTAAAAGCTAGAAGAGTTCTTTGCGGATCTTACGTGTATGGTTACTATCTAAAAGATGACAGCTACAATAACACAATCTTCGAGGCTACGAAGGTAATTGTTGTAGTAGTATCTAATACATAACCATTGATACATCTTCCTGTAACATTTAATATTTTAGAATGAATTAGAAAAGGCAACGGAAAAACTAAGCAAAAAGATAGCCCGATCGCATCTGCGAACGCCGAAAGCTGTCATAATTAAAACGACCAATTTAACTCGTAGGAAACGACATGAACTTGAACGAGTCATGACTCACAAACTAATACCACTTGAAACATTGCCAGTTCAATGGAAAGCAAACAGACATTGTTATTCAGATGTAAATATTAGTACTGGAAAGTATTGCAAATGAAAGCTAACTAACTATATAGCTAACCCTTCTTTTATAGAGGGAGTTATCGCAAACAAGTTTGTGGGAGGAGTACGACTCTGATCTCGAAGAAGAAGAACCTTTCTTGCAAAATCATGGATCACCCAACGACCGCCAATGCAGTGTTGGTAGCAATTATTTGGGTTCCACAGCATGTAAGCAGAACCTTTATAGTTCTTAATTTGTTTACAGAAGATAGATCAATTAAAATAATAAATCTACTTTATCTGCTTTGCCATTAATTGTTGCCCAATTCAAACAAAAATTAATCATTAATTTGCATATTGTGGTGCATACACTTACCATTTTATCCTTCATTTTAACTTAGCTATATACTAAAAATTATTTCTTTAGATGCTGACTACAATACGGAATTATTAATAGCATTAGAACTCTCCAGACTACAAATAGCGGAAGAAGAGTGGAGAAGAACAAAACCCGCACAAACAAATGCAGCTACAACCCCAGATCGCGGTTCATCCATTTTCGATAGCGACGATGAAAGTGATGATCAAATAAGAATAACCATGCAAGTAAGTTTGCAGGAATCTATATACGAAAAAAATGTTGCCTTGAGTGATTCTGGTAAATATGTTGATGTTAAATCGAAAAGATCTCTACTATCTCGAGATCTGTGCGCTGGAAGTTCAAGAGGAACTAAAATTGAAGTTGATGGTGATAAGATAAGATCTCATTTGGATTTCAATCAAAATGAAATCTTGGCAGTACCATCTAGCTCCACTAGCACAAAACAATTCGTGCTTCTGGACCAATCGTATTCGAAAGAAGGAATCTATCGGAATCAGAGTTCGGTCAAAAACATCACAACACATAATTCCATCAAATCTCATATAGCTGTGTGCGAGGTATGGGAATTTGATAACGATGATTCAGATAGTATACCATCGAATGACCATGATTATAAATTGGACGTTAATGTAAATAAAAACGATAGTGGTATCACGGGGATAATACAGACTGAAGCTATGTCATCGAAATGCGAAGAAATAAAAATAAGAGAGAATGTGCTCACTTCACTCAAATCCGAAGTTTCTTCAGCATATCCACCTAGGACTAATTACTCGACTCGGAATTCTGTTAATAAAGGTGATAATAATAGTAATAATATACGCAGTATGATGCCATACTATTTAATTACCCATCTAGCTTCATCAGTTTTAGATCTAGCACCAAAATACTTTCTCTAAAAACATTTTGAAACTTTAGTGGTATCCATCAAAATTTCTGCTATTTAAATTAAATTACAGACACAAAATTGTATGAAATTTTGATATACTTATACATACAATCCACATAGATAATTTAAAAATAGAACTTGATACCTGCACAAATATACAGCCTTGGACATATGTCTGGGGCACCCATTAAGAGTTTCATTGTTCGTTACCAGGAAAGAGATTACCTGCATTCCACAAGAACTTCTATTCACTAATGCATTTATGACGTTGAAATGCGGAATTCAGTGTTTACATTGCCTGTTTACATAAATATCGGCTTATTGCCTATATCGATGCTTTAGTTTGTAGTAGTACGTTGACGAGTGAAAATGTTTTCAGAGCATTATTTTTATTATATGAGTGTTGTGTGTGCCGTATTGTATTTGTCGCCGATAGGAAATCTGTGGCGCATGTTGAATCTAAAACTTTCTACATGCAAACTGAAAAACAAAAAAGAACTTAAAGACAAAATTCTACAGGAGTGGAAGTCACTTTCTCCCGATATTTGTCGATGTTTAGTAGCGTCAATGCCAAAAAGAGTAAATGCTGTCATTAAAGCAAATGGTGGTGTTACAAAATATTAAATTTACGATTAAAAACTTATTTAGATAATGTTTAGACATGTGGTTTTATTTTAATAATACACAATTTAGTTTTACCGTAAAATTTTTGGAGTGCCCCAGACATATGTCCAAGGCTGTAGTCTACTTTTGCTTCCTGTTAATGAAACACACTTATTTGGAACACCACTCAAGCAATAATGTAGACATTAGTAAATATGTAGTTATTAAAAGCAAATTATCAACAATTTTGAAAAATCAAAAGATCTTTCACAGCCATATAAATATTTTATTATGAGGATTAAGTAATACACATCGTCCAAACTTCATTTTATCCCAAACTTATGTTTTTAGGTAGCTTAGACGACGAAAATAATTATGAATCAGATAAACAGCAGACAGAAGCAATAAATCAAACTTCCGACGACGACTGTTCAAGAAAGAATTAACTTGGGATCCTTATATGAACGAGGGAAATAGTTTCATAAACCTCCAAACTTTCCAGGATAGGCCATGAGAACAATTGTTTTTTTCAAATCTACTGGCTTATTGCTAGATCAACGCCATGTCGCGTTTAAAAGCTCTTTGAATCGTCGCATTGAAATCTACACAAATCCAATGAGGAAATCTAAGATTTATCCGCTGAAAACGGCTAGTTCGAATGAGTACAGACCGGAAACGAGCATTCCGAAATCACCAATGCTGTTCATTTCGGACGTTTCTATATCTCGGACTCCAAAACCAGTCACTGGTATTAATTTAGTAACAAGTAGCGATCGGTAATCGCCCTCATCTAGTTAGCATTGTAGTAAGTTTCACTCAAATAAATATGACCAGATAAAATAAATGAGTAAACAGTATCTACTATTTTGATGTAGTGAATAATAGGCGACATTGTGTAATTATTAGGAGAATCATTGTTAGAGTATTTATAAAGAAACGATTTTAATGTTGCATATAATTTTTAATAATTTTAACAATACGGGGGAGTACCCCCCAGTAGTGTTGTACTATTACTTAACTAAATATTTATTTGTAAGGAAAAACTGCACTGATTAATAACATCTAGAAACATAATTTAAGAAAATACGTCATGTCTATCATAATATCCAGATGTATTGTATTTATGTATATTTTACGTTGATCTTTTTAGAGTAAGACAAAATCACTTTATCTATTTGCTGATGTACACTTATTACATTTCCTTAGTAATAAACCTATACTTACCTATACGTTTTGTCATAGCTACCTTTTTTTACAATTACGTTTACCTGTCTCGTTTTTGCGAGTAACTATGAGTTTCGGTTTTAGAATCATCATTAGTAAGTACTTTTATTTAGTATAATTTGAAATAGTAATAAATATGTGAGACCTTCTATATAAGTTTTCTAAAAAAATTGGGAATACGATGATCTTTTCTAATTTAATCAAATTCGTAGCTTAACTCATAGCAAACCATACATACATATTTGCCATTTATTACTAAGATACAGTTATTTTACAAATAAAATTAGTTGATACTGCACTATACCGTATTGCAAACTAAATACAATAGACCCTCAATTTACGCGGTATTCTGTACGCGGTTTCGATTAAGTGTGCGTATTCAGTGTGCATAACATTACAAAAAAACGAAAAGTGTTAACATTGTCGGAGAAGAATGCAATTTTAGATAAACTGTTCCGATGTAAAACTGCTGCATCAGTAAGTCGACTGTATGGAATGAATGAGTCATCTGTTCGCAAATTAAGAAAACATTAGCAAAAAATAAACCTAACATAATAGAGAACCTATGTACTTTGTAATTATTCTTTAAATTTAAAGATAATCATAAGAAAAAGCCATTTCTTTTATTCCCAGGCGAAAAAATATATTTTTTCACCTAGAAATCGGGGAAGAAAGAAGCATGATTACAGCGCTCTCCCAAAACGCGACGTTTACGTGAACTACAACTTGTGACGTATGAACCCTTGTTTATGTTATTGAAATCAACGGCTTCGCTACTTGTGCCTTGTATTCGGACGATTTCTTTTTACTTAAAAAAAAAATGGTTCACTGCCATGAGGAGAGATGTACCTTTGGCAGAGAAGACTACAGGATAATGTTGTTCTGATCATTTTGATGTAAGTACAAGTACCTATACGAGTAGTATGGTATTAAAATTAGTGATATTCTGCAAGTACATACGTTACAATAATATGGATTATCATGTATGTACACAAAGTACTAATTCTATGTATTAATGGTTAAAAAAGGATCTTATATTTGTGTTATCATATTAGTAATGTCATAACCCTATAATCTGACTTACAGGTATTCTACGTCAGCTTGCGTTTGGGTCACGTGACTTTCTCGGGCATCTTTCAACTCAAAAATCTCGAAAACCACAAGTCTGGAAAAAAATAGTTTTTGTTTCATTTACCAGCGATCTCAATCCTTTATAAAATGTTTAATTCCTGTTAACTTTTGAGAAATCTAGGTTGTCTATTGCTAGGACTTCTGCAAGTATAAAAACAACGTCGTATTCACGTAATGAAGGAATTGAAAAAATGGAAGAGGCTCTCATATTGTGGATAGAAACACAAATATCAAAAAGAATTCCCTTAGATAATGTTCTAATACGTGAAAAAGCTAAGTCACTATATCATGACATTACTCTGTAGAAAGACCAACCTGGAACGAGTACAATCCCTGATTTCGCTGCTATATAGCAAAGGCTGGTTTGATACATTTAGAAAAAGACATTGTTTACATAATTTAAAACTGACGGGTGAATCTGCATCTGCTGGTCATCAAGCAGCAAAAGCATTTCCGCCAGAATTGATGAAATTTATTACAGAAAATGACTAGAAACCCGAACAAAATTTTAGTGCCCATGAGATAGCCTTGTTCTTGAAAAAAATGCACAAACGCACCTTTATATCGGAACAACAAAAAACTGCGTCTGGATTTAAAGCGGCTAGGGACCGCCTAACCACGTTATTTTGCTGTAACGCTAGTGGCGACTGTTTTATGAGGCCACTGTTAGTTTATCGTGCATTAAACTCACGTGCTTTGAAGAATAAGGATGAGAACAATCTACCAATATACTGGCGTGCAAACCAACATACATGGGTTACTGCTGAAATGTTCATGGATTGGTTTAATAATTGTTTCGTATCGGATGTTGAACGTGATTTGTCTGCAAAAAGCTTAGCATTTAAAGTTTTACTTATCATAGATAACGCTCCGGGCCATCCAACTCAACAACACCAGAACACAAACTCTAATGTTCAACTAACCTTTTTACCACCAAATACGACATCCCTACTGCAACCTCTTGACCAAGGTATTATTGCAACATTTAAGGCGTATTATACTCGCAGGACTTTAAAAAAATATTAAATGACATGGAAAATAACACAATTCTGATACCTACTGACGCGTATAAGAATTACACAATAGGTAACTGCACTGAAGTTATAAGGAAATCTTATAAGGAAATTAAATCTACTACCATCAGAGGATGTTAGAATAAACCTATTGCCAGACGCTACAATAAATGAAAATGTAACAGCCGAAATTATACGTGAAGACGTAGAAGAAATCACCAGCTCTGGCCAACAATTTATTGGGGATGCTGTTCTAGAACTGAAAACCACGGATATAGGAGAGCTTCCTTTGTCTCATAATGAAGAGCTAACAAACGAAGAGCTAATAGGAATGTTGAAAAAAACAATGAAGATGATGTACAGCCACCCAAATGATTAAAGGTGGATGCGCAAGAAATTGAGAGACAAATTGAGAAAGCTATAAGTCTAGACAGGGAACTTTACAACAGTTTGAAAAATAAGAGTAAGCAAACATCAATTCTAAGTTACCTTAAAAGGAACTAATTGTACGTACTTACGTACATTAGAAATGAGTTATTAAAATATTTCATACTTTCATAGTCTATTATTGGAACCTAACCCCTATAATTCCACTAACGCAGTTCCATTTACGCGATTTCAATTTGCGCACTGTTTCCAAAGAACCTAACTTCCGCGTAAATTGAGGGTCTACTGTACATCTTTTAGTAGATATTAATGAAAACAAATATTATTTTAGAACCAACGGTAGGTTACTTGAATCGTTTTCTGGTACAGCTAATAAATTTGTGATATTTCAAAAAGACACAAGTTTAAGAGCAATTATTTCTTCGTTGTTTGAATTCAGGTAACACAATTAAACAAACAGGGTAGTGTACAAAATAAGGCAAACAAAACAGTTTATTATCACTTTATTTTCATTATACCAGTTACACTCGAACTATTATATTTAAACAATGTCTTTTTTCTTTTCAAAATAATACATCTATGTAGAACAAAAACGACACATTTTTGAATACTTAGTGGAATTTTCTGACAACGAAGGCAGTATTGTCGAAAATTCCACATTACTTCAATAATCCCAATCTACAATTTATCGAAATTTGATTATCACTTTTACAAGTTTAGTCAATCTATGAAATGTTATTGTATTAGAGCGAAACCTATGATTGCTTTGCAATTTTTCTCATGTTGATCAATATCATGGGCTGATTTTTATGAAAGATCATTATTCGGTTTAAATTATGAAAAATTTGATTTGTACGGGAAAAACCTACTGCCTAACTTTTCGGTTAAGCTCATTTTAAACAAAATCTAGCAATAATATCTAGACAAACTATACACATATTAGATTAGCTTATTTCGGGTTATATTTTATATTACAATAATACAGTTCTTTATTGTCTTATACTTAAATTAAACATATAACTATCTAAAACAACACATTTATATGTATTTATAATAAAATGTGTTTTCCTATTTTGGACCAGCCAAAATCACATTGGACCCCATAAAATTCACATCCATATACTGTTTAATTCTCCATTTCTAACTTCAAATTAACTGATTTAATAAATAGTAAAAAGAACTCAACAATAATAAATAAAAAGTGATTATACTGTAATTAAGTATTTTCACTTCTCTTTAAACTATATATAAATGTTCGCTAAAATTATTTGCAAAGTACACGACTAAATTCTTTCTATAGGAATTTTCACTTTTGGCACATACTTGACTAAATTTTTGTACAATTCAATACATTACATTTTACTGTAATTTACCATAATTATACATTTTAACACGCATCTCTCGCTTTGCATTAATTATTTCTTTGGTGAACGGGTTATAGACGACGTCAGGTGTGAAATAAATAGGCTTTAATTTCCTGTTGGTCGCAATTAAATCTAAATTGTTTTATTACTTTTTATTATAAACAAATTTAAACAGTGACAGACCTATTTATTTTACACCCGATAGTATTGGTTAATGGCTGCCTATATTTTTAAGAGACATTACTAAAAATTCATTTATACATAAATCTTATATAAAAAGCAATATATTCATTTTTTATACTTTATATCGAGTATTAACATACATTGATCAATTATATCACTACGGTACGTCCAGCGTATTTCATTTACTTTCAATAAATACTACAAACTATACAATAGCTATACATTCCTATATTTTTTTGTATGATACTTATACATAAATATATTCTTCATACGTTTATTTCGATTCTATCGTTTTACAATTTTTCCTTGTTTACTTTATTCTTACGCTATTTAATATATATATTTATCTTGTTATTATCGATTATTCAAGTCGAAAAATACAAATGCAATGAAATACTATAACTTGAATGAGTTATTTACACAAATGGTTAAATATTCTATTAGTACACAGCGAAACAACAAAATGACACCTTGACCATGGCATCCTTTGAAACTGCGATTTATAAACTAAGTAGTGAAAATGCTAGTACCATTTTAGGCTATCAACAAACGTCAAAATAATTAATAAATACGTATGTCTTCATATTGCACTGCTCCCACTGGAATGCACTTGCCGGCATGAGACACAGTAAAATTCCGCCCGTCTGAGAAAAGACGTAATGCAGTCTTTATGAGCAGAGACAGGCTGAGACTACTCACAAGGATCTTAACCGGTCACTGCGCACTGAATAAACACATGCATCGCATTGGCATTGTAAACTCTCCCCTGTGTAGAAACTGTGGGAGTGCGGAGGAAACTCCAGTCCATCTCCTTCCCGACTGCTCAACAGTGGACAAGGAAAGGCGGATACACTTTGGGTCGATCGGTTAGATGACCCCGGAATAAATAAATTAACTCTCGACTGGGTTATGGACTTCTTTATCCGGGTGGCCGAGCTGGCCTTTAAGGTTGTCCCGCCCGTAAAAAAATTTCTTCGTAGACCATTATTACATTTCAATATATGATTAAATAAACAAAAACTACATAGACACATGATTAAATAAAATATTATATGATCATGAACATGAAACAGCTTTCCATAAATTGCGAAATATACATATATATATATAGGATAGTCAACTGTTGGTGGCTGGACCAATCAGCATTCGAATCATATATTTCAATCACAATAGAATAATCGTTGAAAAATGTAACATGTAATTTTCATAGTTTAAAATATTTTTAATTCCAAAACTAGTACAACAAGCAGAAAAAGAAATAAGAGAAATTGAACTAGTTCTTAACATATTAAAAGGAACAACACTTAGTGTCAAATAAAACGCAGTCAGTGGAGTAAACACTTTTAAATATTACTAAAAGTTGAGGTTTGACAATAAACAGTAACAGAACAATGACAGCAACATAAAACAATGGTCGTGTTCAATTAGCACATTGGTAAGTCACCGCTAAGTAGTAATGAGTGGAGTAACGCACTGAATATCTAGATGCTAATAGTATAATACGTACAGTGTAAGTATTCAGGTTACTGCTTCACTATTCTGTATCTAGCGGTGACTTACCGATGTGCTAAATGAACACGACCAATGATACCAATTTTGAATAAGATCTCTCAAAATATGCTGAATGGGAGATAGAAAATGCAGATATTAGGAATATTTTGGATACTAGAGAGAGGTATACTAAAAAGACTGTTACATCGATCAACGATTTCTGATGTACAATACTTCAAAAAGAACTGAGAACCAATAGAGAATAAT
Organism: Holotrichia oblita; assembly: GCA_023690525.1. Taxonomy (NCBI): domain Eukaryota; kingdom Metazoa; phylum Arthropoda; class Insecta; order Coleoptera; family Scarabaeidae; genus Holotrichia; species Holotrichia oblita. The sequence continues at coordinate 70,685,565 of CM043016.1, read as the reverse complement.
TTACTTGAAAGCAATGTCGACGCTGCACCATTATCTCGTACAGTGTTAAGAGAAACAAGGAAAGTATACATAAAATATCGTGGATAATTTAAATTTGAACACTTACTTTAATAGGTTTAGTTGTAATCTGAAAATTCTATTTATTTATGACTACATATGTCTGTAGAATACAGTCATATTTCTGGAACACAGACCTGTATACTCGCTTAATTTCTTATTCTTGTCTTTTTCTCAAATTGAAACAAAAAATCAAACAATTTTTTCCATTATAAAGCGTTCATTGTTCCTCTATTTCTTGCAACGCCATTATTTACTATATATTGAAGATAACAACTACATATTTGTCTAATACGATATCGTACTGTAATATGTGTAATGCGTACCGTATGTGTCTGTCAGATTTGCAACACTAGCATTAATAGTATCAATTACGTGCAAATAAATTTCCTATACCAATTTAGGAATGCAATTATGAAGAAAGTCATTTTGAAATCTGTTTCACTGTATACTAACTGCTATTTCGTTTTGGACAACTGCCACGTTAATTTCAATTATTTTACGCTTAAATCTTCTTTGGCAAAATATCTACATTTTAACGCAATCTTTCTCTTTATTATTCCAACAATTTCTAATGAAACGAATTAAAATTCGTCGTAATATAAACGGAACGGTATTTATTGCATACCGCTCTCCTCTATATGTTTCTCCTTTCCTTCTATACAACGATTCTAGGTATGCTAAATTGTATTTAAACGAATAACCAATGCTTTGCTTGAAATCTACTGACTAGTCGAGTTTCTCGAAGCTGCTCGTGTTCTTCAACAGGTGAGATATTGATAGCTATTCTCTGTAATTTAAAATATAATCAATTAGTGCTTAAAATTATTATAAAATGTTATTATATTTTGCAACCAATTAAATGATAACTACCTAAGATTGAACTAAGGCATAAGCACAGGTTTTCAATAAGCGTAGAAGTGTCCCGGAAAATTATAGTATAATCACCAAATGAAATTAGTTTTTATTATAATTATATAATACCTAATAATAATAATAATAATATATTTTTTATCCAGTCGACTCAAAGTGAGCATAGGACATGTCATTTAATGCTTAATTAAACAATGAAAACGAAACAACCAATTATCAGAGTCTGCAGATACGTAGATTTCCGAAGCATTAGATATATTGTGTGTAAAAAATTTAGTTGAATGACTAAAGTAATAAATAATTATAAATCCGAGTCGTCTAAGTATTCTTTAAATGAATAATAACTTTTAGAAAGCAGTAAACGTCTAATATTACAGCGAAATATATTTTTCGGCATATGCTTATAACTTGTTGGAAGCTTATTGTAACCCTTGATGGCTAAATAGCGAGGATTTCGTTCACTAAGCGCTAGTCGATGCCGCGGTACTTCTAATATGTGTGCATTTCTAGTGTGGTATGAGTGGAATTGATTTAATTTCGGGAAATCGTTGATATGGTCTTTAGCATAAGTCAGCAATTTAAGAATAAAGATACTACTCAGTGTCACCTTGTTTTACCCCAACATCTGAAAACAATGTTCTACGACAGCTTGAACCAATTTGGCATACCTCTTATATCACAATCGAGCAATACTAGAAGAATGTCGTGGTCCACCAGGTGACATTTGATCAAGGAAACAACCTACACGTTTTACCATTATCCAAGTGATTGTACAATATGTTCAATACCCGCTTTCAGTAAGATCTACCTTTCCTAAAACCAAATTGAACATTATTCAATAGGTTAAATTTATTTAAATAATGTACTAGTCTAATTGCAACTAATTTTTCAATAACTTTTGAAAATGTATTCAAAATAGATATGGGACGATAATTATTGACATTTGTGATTATACCGCTTTCAGTAATGGTATAATCTTCGCTACTTTCAAACAATCTATAAAGACCCTGTGCAAAGGAATTATTTATTATTTCTGTCAGAGGTTTTATTACTTGATCAACACATTTCTTTATTAATATTGCACTAAATTCATCACAACCAGCTGACCTGTGTTTTTTAAATTCATTATTACCCTTCGTACTTCATCTTGAGTTGTGGGGCTAAAACTATGTTGTGAAGGTAAATGTACTAGACTCGAATTTACCACATGTGCATGATTTTGACCAAGTAAGCTATCATTTACTGTGTTAAAGTGATTCTTAAAAAAATCCGCAATAGACACGGGTTCAGTCATGATTTCCTCATCAACTTCAAGGGTTATCTTTCGTCTTTGTGTATGTTTTTTGTGCTAGAATTTATAATGTTCCAAGCTGCCCTTGTTGGATTTACTGCATTTTGAATTGTTTTATTATTGTATAAAATTTTTGCTAACTTAATTGTTTCCCTGTATATTGATTTATATTTTTTATAATAAGCTATAATTGCTTTATCACCTAACAATGTTAATTTATATAAATCCTTTAATTTTTGTGATGATACAGATAATAATTAAATTATTGCACATTTTCCACCAATAACCAATAGTAGGGTCCTAAACAGCGTCAGTAGATACAATAACAAAGATAAAACATCTACCTACATTAATTAATTACTGTTCCGCAAGAATTCGTTCAACTTGTAGAAGGCCTCCTCGAACAAGTACTTCTTCAAATTAAATTCAAATCTGAGGTTTGCACTAGTATGAAAGTATAACTTTACATATTCGGACAATGCATTAAAAATGTTTATAGTCCTATTAATAGGACCCTCTGTCACTACAACTAGACCTATGAAATGGGACCGAATAATTAAATCCATTCTTATAAATATACATCTATTTTCATGCAAGACCATAATTAATTCATATACATACATATATATAGGCATGTATACAGGGTGATTGGTGAGAATGGCCTATTAAAAGTATTATACAAACGGAACGGAATTTTAAAACGAAATTTTATGAGTAGATATGGTTGAATATGAACTATCACGTGAAAATATTCTTGAATGGATGCTCTTCGGTTCTCGGGTTCTCTGCCGTGTAGAAAGGTTGTGGTACTTGACGTTTCGATCATCTTGTCGTGATCTTCTTCAGAATTGAAGTGACTGGTTGGTCGAGGATCGGGTTTATATATCGCCATGCGTTGCTTGAGGCGTGACCGTTCCGGTCTGTGAAGCGTGTCCGTAGTTCCTCGTAGCGGTTGGAAGAATCTTTTCTAAATACTGGGTAGCTGTAGTCCGTCTTTCCTGTTGATGTTGTTCGGATTCTTCTGTATTTCGATGGCTTCGCTGTAGACTCTTCTCCAGTAATGTGGTTCCGTTGCTAGTTTCCTGCATTCGTCGAAATTGATTCCGTGTTTGGTGTTTGTAGTGTTCTGCTATTGCTGATTTGACTGTATATTCGTACTTGGTATCTCGTATATGTTCTTTTAATCTGGTGCTGATGTTTCTGCCTGTTTGTCCGATGTACACTTTTCCACAAATGCAGGGAATCTCGTATACTCCTGGATTTTGGAGCGGAGGTGTAGGATCTTTAGGTGAAGGTAGTTTGGTGGATAGTTTCACAGGAGCGTTGAAAATTACTTTGACCTTGTGTTTGCGTAGTTTTCTTCCGATTTTGTCCGTACATCCTTTGATATATGGTAGGCAGGTCGTTCCAATGGTGTTCGTTGGTTCCTCTTGTAATATCCGCACCGATATCTATATTAAGCTAGTCACAGAAATAGAATAGATATTCCCTATGATGAGTGTAATAATTATTTTATAAAAGGATGTGGAAACTTGTTGCAATACAGATGTTAATAAAAAGCCTTGCACAATTTTGATGGTAATAGTAAACATGAGAACAAAAGACAAAAGCTTTAGAAACACTTAGCGAGAAGTTGAACTGAAATTAGTAGCGTATTTATATAAAATGGCCTTTAATTAATTATCTTTTATTCCCTGATTTCTACTTTTATGCTAATACAACAACATGTATGTACTATAAATCATATTTCCAGAACATCTAAAATTCTGTTTCAATTTTCAATCAATGTATGGGTCAGTGTTATAATCGATTATTGAATAATGCCATTTTCTACCAGAATACCTTGATGGAAATTTATATGGCAATTTTTGTAGAAAAAGTTGGTTTTGTTACTCGAAAATGTTCTCATTTTGTTAAGATAAGAAATAGATACCACAAATTATCGGCTTGATAAGTTTATACAAGTTCAAACATATTGAAATTTGGTTGCGTGATAATTGCACGTGTGTGTACACACTTCTATAAAGTGAGAAGTCATCCTTAATTAACAAAAAATATCTAGATCCATCGATTTACTCACACTGTTCTATCAAAAGGTTTCAACAGAATGTGTCCAATTCCTTCAGCTTTAATTTCAAATCAATTATTGGTATGTACTTGAGCTTTTCCAATTTCTTCAAGTCACAGACAGAACAAGTTCTTCAGGTTTATGCTTATTGTTGCTAACAAAACCAGTTACGTCATCTTCCTCTCTTTTGCTGTCTTCTCCACCTTTTGTCTACCACCTAAATATCCACGCTTTTTGAAAATATAGCAAGTCTTGTAATTCTTACAATTCTTCCTAATATGACCTCCACATAACAAATTATTTTCTCCTTTCTCTATGCTTCCTTGGTCAGAGATGTCAATCACTATCAATCGCAACACCTATATTAACAACATCTTTGTCTTTCCAACGTCCCACGCAGATACAAAAGATGTATTTATACTGGGTTGGCAATTTTCTTTATGCGTAGTGGATGCTTAGTTGCAGTGACTCCGTAAGCTATATTACTTGTCTGGATATGTAATGCAGTGTAATTTTGTGGTGTAAATTGTGTTCAAATGGCTTTGTAACAGCATCATATCGCCATTTATAATAATGCTGCGCTGTTATTGACTTTGCTTCCCAACAGCGAATGGTAAGTCGATCCGGATCTCAACTCTCTGAAAAAATGTCACCGTCCGTCCAGAGAATTGAAACCCGGCTCCTATTGTCCCGCCACAACGATATTCAACCGCCAAATTACTGCGGGTATCGACCCGTTAAAAATGACCCTGTTATTAATTTGATTATACCCATCTTTTTTTATTTGCTACATTTTGTTTCATAAATCGTCCAACTTTACCAAGAAACTGGCTATTTCCTTATCTATGAAATTGAAAACCTGTTTTGTTCTAAAAAGCTATTGTTTCTCGCCATTTATACTTTGGTTGCTGACAATATCCTACATCGCAAGTTCATCATCATGAAGTTCATTGATAAACGGCTGTAATAATTCATTTCGATATCTTTTAGCAGTTACGGTGTGGTTAAAAAATGTAGGTTGCTTAAAACTGCTAGCCGGATGCCTATTTTTTGTAGATATAATGAAGTTTGTACCAGAAAGTTGGAACCAAGCCAGGAAAAAAATAACGTTTGTCGAGAATGTTATTGTTTATGGCAGTATTGTGTCCTCGTACCAAAATCTACCTGTTTGAGTTCCATAACTGCTTGAATTTTATAAGGGAACGATTTTAAATCTTTTTCTAAAATAGTATCATATGTCTTTACCAACAAATGAACTTATTGTGATAATTTTGCGATTGATTGTTTTGTGAATTTTCCATTCCCCGTTGAACATCTTTATTTGCTATTCGTTTTCTAGGTGCCAGGTTTACGAGTTATTCTGCCTATTTTACCGAAACAGAAATTTGAATGTTTTAGCAGTTGTGCATAAGTTACTGATTACACACAGATTAGGAAATTTTGCTGGAAATCCTGCATGCACTAATTTATTGAATAAACCCAATCTCTATTTTCTAATTTTCGGCCAGTTCTATAGTAACTTTGACTAATACATATTTTATGTTTTAATTCGAACATTATAATAATAAAACATTAAATTACATAAGAAACTATACCCATAAAAAATTTTAGAACGTTTTTATTTTGTTTTCGAAGGACCGGGCATCGTATATTTCGTCGAGAATAGACCTTGAACTAGTTTGAAAACGGGACAACTAGAACGTTATTAATTTTCGGACTTACTTCTTTCAGTGTACCCGGCGTCCCGACCAGCTGAACAATGGCTACTATCGGTATCATCAGTATTGAGGAGAGGGCCAGAGACCAGCCAACCCACTCCGCCCAGTTCGGGTAGCTGTAGTCGATGTATTTTAGCGGCTCGTGATATATCAGTCCGAATGTAACGACTCCCTGAAATTCAAACATAAATAAAATTTTGTAATATTTGATACATACATTTTTGTAGGCGAGCATAAGACTAAATTAAAATCCAAAACTGTGTGAAAAATTTAGTAAAATTATTTAATTAATCTAATATATTCTGTCTGGTTTTGCTAACTTTGTTACGCATTCTCGAATTGCAAATTGATACCACCATTCAAGAAATAGGAATTTCAAGATTCGTAGTTGATCGTATAGAACATACAATTTTATACCTCCTACCTATTTGAGAAAATTTCCGAATGTTAGCAAGAACTGATTACATTTCAGACAATATATACCAATTGAAAACATATTCGTAAAACTAATAAAGGTAAACTGACTAGCCGGAAATTTAAATTTCAATGAAACTTTATAGATTGAAAGTTCAAGTATAAAAAGTAAATGATTCGTCGAAAATGGCGCTACTTTAAAATTTTTATAAATATTTCGTCAAATATAACAGCTATACGTTTATATAACAATTTGAAGTAATACATTGACAAACTGGTTGAAATTGATAGGTTAAATTAAACGCCAACTCTCAAGGGCATGTTCTACGTGTAGCTGGTACAAACTTGTGATGCAAAGATGTGATAGATATTTCTAAATATCCAACCGGTGGTGCTGATAATTAGAATCACAAAAACATGCAGACGTGAAGAATTAGCAAAAGATGCTCGATCACACGAGCGACAATGATTCAATGCTAGTTGTGGACCTTGGTGAGACAAAAAATTATATAGACAGAACATTTGTCGTTAGTGGAACACAAGAAAATGTTCATTTACACGGTTAACAAAAATACATAGCCATACGGCCATTCCACACTCCCCACAATTGCCTCTTAATTTTTTACAAGAAGGGACATTATAATATCCAACCAATCGGAATTCACACTTTAGCTAAAATGCTAAGCAAAATAGCGGAATGGTTAAAATTACAAAATCCGAAGGAATACAAGAAGAAGGCAGTGGCCAATATTACTTTCCAGGTACTTCCACCACAGGATTTTTAGCAGACGCTGGTGACAATTTATCCAACATCAAAAGACATAGAGGGTGGAGGTTTACATCAGTAGCGGAGGAATATATAGAAAATATCATTCAGAATAAGATTAACATCGCGAAGAAACTACCGCTATGCCCGAAAATGGCAAACTTCTTCATCTACGTCTAATATAGTTAATGATGAAAATAAATGCAGTACCCAATTGTTCATTTATAACAGCGGATAATTGTACACTTAATGTTTATTGTAAATCTACATTATAAACAGCCCACATTTAATTCATTGTTTTTACAGAACTAGTCCAGTAAAAAACATTCAGCGGACTAATCCTGTAAAATGGTACTTTCTAAGTCGAAAATTATTTAAGTAAAATGTTCGTTACTGTCCGATTGTAAAAAGGACTAAATTAACTTGATTTTAATATCGGCCACACAACAGCAGGCTTCATGTTCCTAAATAGTTTTGGTACTAATAAGATAATTTTTTCAATCATATCACATTTCGAAAAAGAAATTTCTCTAACAATTGTTTAGAATGAAGAAATTAAATTTGTTGAAAATGTTTCCACAGTAATAAGACTACTAAATAAATTAATTTATCTACGACTAAACAATCAAGTAGGTATTATATTAATCACTATTGGTTAATAATAGTACTCATAATACTCGGAGGGAATAATAAAATGCGACCAGGGAATAATGAGACATAACATTACCATTATTCCCTGCATTCCGTCAATAAGAAGATAATGATACCAACGTTATCATAGTAACGATGAACAAGTCCGACTATTTAATTAATCGTCAAACGTCAAAACCGATATAGTAATCTATTAATTAATATATTCGTTTAATTGATTTGTTTTTTTTTAGTAATCTTCAGTTAGTCGTAGATAAAGTAGTGTATACTAACTCGCAATAATGACTATTATTCCCCCGAGCCGAGTTACTCCCTCGCCGCCTAACCGCCTAACGCTGCTCGGTTCGTAAATTCAGCTCTCGGGAATAATAACTGTCATTATTGACTCGTTGTATAAACTACTATTAAATAATCAAAGACAAGATTATATAGCAAGTTCAAATGCATTAAGAACTTAACTGACGTAGTAATTTTTCAAATGAAATGCTGTTCCAAAACTGCTAATCCATCAGTCATGCCAACATGTAGAAAGAAAACCGAAGAAAGTAAATATCTTTGATGAAATAAAATTGCGTATTATATTGCTCTGCATATATTTATTATCTAGTCTCAGGGATGATATAAAATATTTTCGAAAATACAGAGCGATTACGCCTCTTCACATTCATTGTTTTTCTAATAAAGATATTTTTTCACTCTCTTAGAGTTTCGTCGAAATCTCTATTTCCGGGATACCGATATTCCTGTCTAAATAAGATTTTTGTGTACTATTCCCGAAGATCCAGTACGATATCTGGTGGCAGCATGTTATCATTGTTAGATTGATTGAACATCACGACACAAAATTTTAAACTTATTTCTTTCCAATCCTGACGCAGAACGCTATACCAGCGTAAAACCACGTGTACATACTTAAATCGTATAAACATACAACGTTCAAGGATTACAGTACACAAACAACGGTATTACTGTATTTTATGCTTTGCCCTATAACGACGCTAATTCCATCACACAGGTATATTCGCAAACAATGACAGTAAAAGAGCGTGATATCAATCCCATCCAATTCATTAAACTTAATTGGTGGAATTGAATGAATATAATGCGCATTATCTCAATTAATCTACAAAACAAAATAGAACCCGCTTTTATACTAATCCCATTTTAAATATGCATATGGAATTTACATACTTTTGCTTATGTATACGTTAGGAATTTTCATATATAGAAAATGCGGAAAAGAGAAAATTTTATTAAAAGAGAAGTTAGAATATTTAGATTGCACATGGATCTACGTTTATACTTACATAAAACAGTATATAGACGGAATGAAGAAGTATCAACGAACTATAGGATTTTTTTTTCTTTTTCAATAATATATTATATAACATATGGGGTCAATTAATATCGATATTCATGTGCGTTTGGTCTGGAATTATTAGTTAACTAATTTCGTTCTATGTAGTGCTTCTGCTTTTTCTGTCAATCACCTTACATATTTACTGTATTAGCTTTCTTGACAAAATTTTGTTTTCAGATCCATTAATAATTTCATGTGATCCATTAATAATTCGTACACCTGTTTTAAGCACAATGCAATCGGGTCCAGTATGAAGCACAATTAGCCAAAATTGGCTATCCAGATGGCCGCGTTGTACAGTAGTATTTAAGGGCATCTTACTGTAGTGTAGGTCAAGATCTTGGTTGGTCCTGAGACGATCGATACATCTTAGAGCTGTTTTGCCAAAATAAAACACAATCCAGATTCTCAATAACTCCTGAGGCCTTCTTTATGCTGCAACTCCTGAGGCCTTCTTTAAGCCGAACGTACATCTAAGTCCTTGATGGTGCCCAAGTATTTTAGATGGTTTCTCTTGGCTATTAGAAATCCTTGTATTCTTAACCCGGGTTTTTGTGTTAGTTTCTCTGGATCGTTTGATGGTCACCATCAATTCTAATTTGCCGTAACTTACTTTGATTCTCCATTTCCGGAGATAAATTAGTAACGAGAGGATATGATAATTTTTTTGGAGAACGATTACGGGATAGTAGCATTGTAAGTAGATGAGGATGTCATCGATGTATAGCAGAATATTGGTACTGGAATAGTTAGTAGAAGTTCCTTCAGGAAGATGTTGTAAAGTACTGACCCTAGACATGAGTCCTAAAACACCTGCCTTTGCCGCCTTCTTTATCAACAAGGCCTGGTCTATCTTTACTGCGAATGTTCTACCACTGAGACAGATTTCCATTAACTCAATTAGTGGTGTTGCAAGGTGGATTGCAATCTACTTAATTAGAGATTAAAGTTTCATGCCAACTTGCCATTCAAAAGTTTGTTGTGTATTTAGGACCAGGACGGTTGCATGGTGTTTACGATTCCAAGATACTGATGGTGGTCTTTTAGGATGTTATTTTTCTGCAGATGTTCATTGATAACCTATTAACTACCATTGCACTTCCGATACAACCATCTTTGTTTTATGTTTTCGTTATAACACGTCTCTTATTGCTCAATCCACTATGATAATATATCAATACCTACTTACTATATTAGACTTAACCACGTACGAACTTACGCAAACATGCGTTATGTAAAATAGTAGATAAACCAAAGTTTATACTTTGAAACGAGGCAATTAAAATAATCGAATTTTATGTTTCATTATCGGAAAAACTGTTAAATCAAATATCTAATAAACGAGCCGTAGGGGTTGGCGATCCCACCGGCCGGCAGCACCTAGGTGCTGTCGCAACCAGCCACGGTAGGGGCAGCGCTGCTGCGCTGAAATGGGGAACACTGAGTGGCGTCCCCTTCCGACCCTAGCCATAGGGGAGGGCAGAATGCTCAGATCCCCAGGGGCTTGCCTTAATCGGCCGGCCCGTGGACACAGTCAATCCACGACCCAAGTCAAGGTGGCACAGACACGCGCCGAGGATTGCGTGGCTAGGGGATGCCTAGTCGCTAGCGTGCCTGGACTCCGGATACTGGGCGACCTCCGGTTTTAAGAAGCCTTACTCTGGTATCGCGGGGCTCTGCCATGGGTAGACAGAGTTTTTCCCTTACTACTCGTGGGAATAGTATGAGCATTTTTTAAAACACAAAAACGGATGGACCGACTGATGGTGAAGACCAGGCGATGGATAAGGATAATTTCGAGAGAAAACTGGAAGAAGCATTGGTATTTGGAAGGAGAAGTTCCTTAGCGAGAACTCCACCTCCTACTCCTCCAACAGGAAAAGGCGCGGAAGGGGATGCATGAGAGGACGAAACCCTCGGAGACAGTCCTATATTTAGTCTTGTAGGGTGTGAAGGTCATAGCGAGGATATAGTACAAGTGGAAAAAAAAGGAAGAGAGCAAAGAACTCACCACAACAAGACGACTCCAAGCGGCCAGCACCCGTAGATGAGGCAATGGTAGAAATGGACCAAATGTTAGCGAAAGTTGTGAAGAGAACACGGGAACTTAAGAAGTTAGTGAATGAAAGCACGAAAACAAAAATAGAAATAAAGCAGGTGGCGAGAGAATTGGACTATTTAGTCGGACATCTAGAAAACAGAATTGCAAGATTTAAAAAGAATCACGCAAATTGTGCAGAGAGGACTAATGTAAATGGGAAACATGAAACCACACAAACGTCGTTTCACTATAATACAATTGGTGTGCAAGCGGATTTCAGCAATATAGAGCTGGAAAAGCAGGAGGCGGAGAACAGGCTCAGGGAGAAAATTCAATTAGCTATGCGGCAAAGTCAAGGCTTCGAGAGTGTTGGGAGTATACTAGATATAAAATGGCCTGACGACGCGTACAGCAGGACAAAGGTGGAATCTATGGATGCCGACGGATATATCAAGAATGGAGACCATGTGATAATACTCGACCCTAAAGCACTGGATAACAACAAGGCAGTGGACACTCTGCTTCCACTGTATCCGGAAATAAAAGAGATGGCGAAAAATAATACAGGAGAAATAGATTATGTCATCAAAATGGTAGCAACTAAGACTAGAAGTCAGAGAACCTCTAAGGTGTCGACAGCCCTATATGTTCTGCCGTTAAAGATAGATACAGGAGGTATCAATGATATGGAGGATGTGTATAAATTGATTGTGGAACTGAAAAACACCATGGAAGTGCACCCAACAAGTACCCTGCAAGTAATACCAAGCGGGGGTTGAATTCGGACTACATTAGAAAGATGTGTGAAAGTGTGTTTACAAACACTGACGTAAATATTACAATAGTAGTGGATACTAAGACTAATCGGAAGACCATATTGAAAGGTAGAACACCAAGAACGCAAGCTGAGAGGGTAGTGGTTAAAAGTGCGGGTAATACATATGCAGACCTGTTAAGAACTGTTAAAGAAAAGGTGAATCCTGAGGAGATGGGAGTCAAAGTTAAGGCAATTAAGAAAACTATGGCAGGGGACTTAATGTTAGAAGTAGAGGGAAACAAGACAAAGGCGGGAGCTTTGAAGGAAGCAATAACTAAGACAATTGGAGCAGAAGTAAGAATACACAATAACACAGCAATCCTTCATGTGCTTGACATAGATGCTGATATAACCAAAGGCCATGTGGAGAAAGTGATACGTGGCTTACTTCCAGGAGATGGACAGGATATGGAGATCAAGTCGATGAGGCCATGTAGGGATGGGAATCAGATTGCGACGGTCCACGTCAGCAAGGCGGATGCCAGTAGGCTAGTAAAAATAGGAAGGGTGAAGATAGGCTGGGTGAACTGCAGAATACGGGAGCGGATAACAGTCCTCAGATGCTTCAAATGTCTAGAATTCGGTCATAGATCTAGAGAATGCGAAGGACCGGATCATTCGAACCGGTGCTTAAACTGTAACCAGTCAGGACACAGAGCCAAGGAGTGTAGCGAAACACACTACTGCCCAACATGCACTTCAAGCGATCATTGGGCGGACACTACAAAGTGCCCAAAGTTTAGGCAACTAATGGAGGCACAAAGGAAGCTAAGGGTAGCCCAAAGCAATGCCAGCAACTAGCTGATCAATCAGATTATCAATAATAATGATTAGAATTCTACAAACTAACCTGGGCCGGGTTAGGATAGCTCACGATATTGCGTACGCGGTTGCTTATGAGAGATCTATAGACATTATTATAATCGGTGAGCCAAACATCAAAATCTCAAAAGAAAATCAATATATCCTCGATAGCAAAAGAAATGTGGCTATATATGTTAAAAACAAGGACACAGGGATATGTAGTCATAGCCTGGGAGAAGGGTTCGTCTGTCTGAAATGGCAACACTGGCGACTGATTGGTTGCTACGTATCTCCGAATATTCCCCTGGTGGAATTTCATAAGCACCTAGATAATCTCGCGGAAGAAATTAAGTCCGAATATACGGAAGTAGTGATCGCTGGAGACTTTAATGCCAAGTCATCAGTATGGGGTTCCGCCGTTACTGATACCAGGGGTGAACATCTGACAGAATGGGCAACCGAATTAGGTCTAAATGTGATCAACAAGGGAGATACACCGACCTTCCAACGCGGGGCTAGTAGATCCTTCATAGACATCACATGGGCATCGGAGAAAATAACGGACAAGGTTCAGAACTGGGAGGTGCTAACTGGAGAATTTCATACTGACCATCAACACATATATTTCGAAGTAGCAATGGACGAGCCGATACATAAAAGGGAGACACGTGCATATTATACATTCAATAAGGAAGGCTTCATAACAGCGCTGAAGGACCTTCCCCGAAGATATCCGGAACCCAGAAACGTTTATCGACACCATAGGAAAAATGAATAAGGAGTATACAACCCGCTCAATGAGAGATAACAGGAAAACGCCCTACTGGTGGAATTGCGAAATAGAAGCTAAATGGAAGGAGTGTATAATGTGGCGGCGTGAGACCATCAGACACCATGGCCGCAGACCAACTCTAAATACGTCCCATTTAGCACTCTCCCGGTATAAGACGGCGAAGAAAGAACTAAAGCACCTAATACTGTCATCTAAGTAAAAGCACTGAAGCAATCTGCTAGATGAATTGGAAAATGATATATGGGGCGAGGGGTATAGAATAGCGATGAGGCACTTGAGGAAACCCAGTCCACCCTACAACCTATCGGTACCGAAGAAAATTCAGATTGTGCGCGAACTATTCATGATCACTGAGGATACCCTGTCAACATACCCAAGAGAGTAAACGACGTACCGGTGTTCGAGAAGCACGAACTGATGAATGCGGCGGGTAAGATCAAGATAGGCAAGGCTCCTGGCCCGGACGGCATATCCCCAGAAGCGGTGAAACTGATGGCGGAAACTGTCCCTAGTATGCTCTTGGAGGTATTCAACCAACTGCTCAAAAGGCAAGAATTCCCTGTCATTTGGAAGGAAGCCCTGGTAGTTCTCATACCGAAGGGCAAGCAAGTGGAGTCACCGACTGCGACGGCGTTCAGACCTATATGTTTAATAAGCGTCATGGGAAAACTTCTAGAGCGATTGGTTAAGGAGAGACTAGAGGCGGAGTTGGAAGAACTTGGTGCAATCTCGGACAGGCAGTTCGGCTTTAGGAAGAAGCGGTCCACGGTTCACGCTGTGGGAACGCTGGCCCAAATCGCCAAAAAATCTGATAAGAAATGGGTGGCGGTGGTGGCGTTAGATATCAAAAACGCGTTCAACCGGGCTTCCTGGAAGAGAACTATCGCAGCAATGAAGAAAATGGGAGTCTCGGGATACATTGTAAATATTGTCGAGGATTACCAACGAGCGATAGTTATTAATAGGAAAACAAAGCTGCTGTTGAGTGCCGGGGTACCACAAGGATCAGTCTTGGGTCCGGTACTGTGGAATATACTATATAACGGAGTTCTAGAGGTCGACCTATTGGACGGTGTAACGAGCATCGCATATGCTGACGACTTGGCCCTGATAGTGGAAGCGGTAGATGCCAGGGACCTAGTATTTAAAACCAATGAATCCCTAGAGGCAATCGCAAAGTGGTTGGATAGTAATGAACTAAAAATCGCTCCCCAGAAGTCGGAGGCGGTGATAGTTAAAGGGCCCCGTAAGAGAGAGAATGTGCTGTTTAACATCCTAGGAACAAACATTATTCCGAAAAAGAAATTGTGGTGTGATAATCGATGAAAGACTGTCTTTTGGAGCACATGTCAAGTACGTGGTAGGCAAGGCGGAAGCTACACTGTCGTCTTTGGTACAGATATTGCCAAATATAGGAGGTCCGGGGAGCAACAAGCCCTAGGTGGAATCATCCAGTCCCAGGTCTTGTACGCAGCCCCCGCTTGGATGGAAGTATGGAGCATAACAAAGTACAGAGACATGCTAGAGAGACTCCAAAGAAGAACTCTGTTGCGGGTGGCAAGCGGGTATAGAACGATCTCGAAACCAGCTATACAAGTCATAACGGCAAACCCGCCGTTCTCCTTGCTTGCGGAGGAGCGGTTGACACTTTACAACATGACATCTGGAAGCTCTACAATAGCAAAGACGAGGGAAAGGCTAAGGACATTATCCAAGTGGCAAAGGTCCTGGAGCGTGTTGACAGCGAAAGCGGAATGGACCAGAGTGCTTATCCCTGACATAACACAGTGGGTACAGTGTCAGCACAAGAAGTCCGATTATTACCTGACGCAGTTCCTGTCAGGACATGGTAACTTCAGAAGCTATCTAAAAAGAATGGAGAAAGTGAGCGATGACAGCTGCCCATACTGCCAAGGGACCGATACTCCTGGACATGCAATTCTGGAATGCGTCAGATGAACAAGTAGAAGATGTATGCTAAACACACAACTGGGAGAGAGAATATCACAGGAGAACATCGTAGAATTGATGACGGAAAGCGAGCAGAATTGGATAAGGATACATGCGTTCATCAGAGAAAGCCTTCGCGAGAAAGAAAAAGGCGAGCGCGAGATAGCGGCAAGAAATAGATAACAGAAGGGAATGAGACAACCTGGTGCTGCCGATGTATACCGTTTGGTGATTCCAGCGCACCAAGGAGATGGTGAAGTAGGGGGTTTTAGCCGGTAAGAGTCCGGCACTTCCTGGTTGACAGGAGTCCATGAGGATTTCCCCTACTATAAAAAAAATATATCTAATAAATGAATGTGGACTAGCAAAACAGACGCTCTCTTACAATATAGTTGCAAAAAACATAGATAAAAAAATATTAATTTTAATTTTGGAATATGCAGAAATTTATATGCAGTAGTGTTGATATTTAATTGCAAAAATGTTTAACATTGCTTGCATCTAAACTTCTTTCTGATGCTACACAAAGTAGTACTCTAAGTTCCTATACATTCAATAGTGTAAATATGATTTACATTATACTGAGATATCATTTTAGTACAAAGCAAGAAAATATTTATTACTCTCGCTTCAACTATTTCACAAAATACATATTAAAAATACCGAACACTGTTCTTCTTCTGCCGCGCGTTTCACTAAAATAATATTATTTAGATAAAATAATATTGCGAGAACAATCTTTTCATAAACTAATACTAAACTACAAAGTGGAAGCTGTCCTTTGTTAATATACTAATTAACTCTGACACCATTGTTCTATCAGGACTGCTCAAAAAAAAAAGAAAACTACAGTTGCACCATCCGTGGTCGCACACAAATACAGGTTTTTATCACTGTTCCACTGCCATGCGTCTAATTAAACTGTCTCAGATGGTTAATATTTTACGAAAGTCATATTTCATTAACGCGCAGTTTGTTCGTTAAGCCAAATTGCATAGGGAATAGCATTTGAAACACATCCGATCCTCGCATCTATATACCGACATTAAGAGGTAATAACATAAAATAGGTCCATAATTTTCGATCTTCTTCTAGAGAAATTTCGGTGCCAAACGACCGCGTTAATCGCCTAAATGGTGTTTATAAATAGAATTTTATTCTTATGTGCTTTCCACCCTAAAATCTACATAGTTGAATATAATTCAATAAACGTTCCATAAAGGATTATAGTACTTTCTTTTTGGTTTACTGTCAGGTGTACTAAAACCTTTTTTATACCCTGGCAAAACGTTGAATTATTTTTAATGCAGTTTAAGAGAAAGTATTTAAGATATTTTTTGATTATTTTGGTAAAAATTTATAAAATGTATTGATACGGCATGTTTTGTTTGGAAAATAATAGGTTTGAGCTTTTTTCAATTCCGTAACATTATAAAGGACATTAAAATTTATTATTTATTTAAATATCGGAAATGGACGCAATATAATAAGGAGAAAACAAGAAGATTTGAAGTATAACCAGAACTGAAGTAAATGAAACCAACATACGAACCAATAATATTTACAATAAATCGGCACAAAGAAACATAGAACAAGGAAGAATATATCAATACGAAAACAACCACTAGGTGATTGCACAAGTCTTAAATAAAATGTCTATTCTGTAACTTCGTTGCCATTCCTCATTAAATCCAATATTTTTGAAAAATTGAGTTACCTTTAAAATAGCAAAATAAACAACAGCCTCTGACGCGTTACTTTTATTCTCGTCGCTAATCACTAGTAGTTCAGTTTTAACAAAATAAATTGATTGATAACTAGCCATGAGTTACAGAGTAGACCTGAGTATCTCCAAGATGATAATAATAGCTGGTTAATAATCGATCTTAAGGACTTCAAAGAAAAATATTCCGAATACAACAACAAGAAAATAATCGAAGTTGGCATATGGATAATAAGTTGCCCTTTCTTCCGTCTTTGTTTTTGAAAATAATGTCATATAGATTACAGATCACAGGAAGAGCAATTTTATTGCCTCATTTATAGAGTTATAGAGTTGGCTGTCCCAGATATTGAGATGTAATTTGATTTAATTATGAATTCCACTTTGATAATTATGTCTACCTACTCTGTAAGCTTGCAAACGGACTTGTTAGAAGAAAACGGCAAATATCTCTGTGGTATAGCAAGAAAAAGAAGAAGATATTTTGTGAAAATAATAACATGAGGGTTTTTGACAGGAGAGTCATTCTATTCTGGTGCTAAAGAGGAGAAACAAAAAACATATATTCGTTCTTATCACCTTTCACCAGTTACAGAATGAAGAAAAGATAAAAACAAAAAGGAAGTCAAATGCTTAAAGCTAGTAAAAAGCTATAATAACAGCATGAGTTTCATATTCATTCAATATTTTAATACTATTTCACTGCTCAGATTTGTTTTGTTCAAGTTAGAATACGCCTCCATTATTTGATTTCCTTTTTATGCTTTACAACGACGACCTCAGTTTCTTTCTCTGAAATTGGATGGAGTATTTCCGCTCTAGAGCACATCTTACAGCGATCTTCTTCAGGTTCATCAAATGCAGCCGTTGACATGCCGCCATAATGTACATAGTGCACAATTTTCGTACAAGCTGTTAAACAACAAAATTGATTGTGTCTATCTGCTGTCGTGTATGTATATCATTTAATGTTCCTCGTATAGCTACTCGAAACGCATCTACACCAACAAACACCCGGGCAAATCTTTTATTGAGATCACCAGTATATCACATGCCCAAGAACGCTGAGAAGATCTACATTGATATCTTTATCGGAGAATTCAGCATCTGATTTTTTGTTAAAGTTTGACAAAATCATATTTTTTGTATTCTATTTGTAGGTATATATTATTTGCAAATGAAACCAACAAAAGAGCGAGACAGTTGCATGTTATCCTCTTCAAGACCAGATCTAATGAAACGCATATTACCTTGTGAAACTATTGCTTGCCGTTATTAAGGGATAAAATCAAGCAAAACCCATCAATAGGATAAAACCTTATACGTATTTATAAAACGGACGATCAAATAAGGCTTTGTCGGTGCACAACACTAAGGCAAGATGCAAAAATTGCTCTATAAAACATTAATCGCACTGCACAAGATGTTATTGTAACAACTGTAGTAACGTATAATTGTGGTTTCATAAAACGCAATTGCATTGTCTAATGATTCCATACAGAGAACACTTATTTTCAAAACTAATTAATTAAGTAATTGATTTTCTCAACCATTTGCGTTTTAAAATGCCCTACAGTTTATTACAGTTTTTCCATCTTGAAGGATTAAGAAAATCAAATCATGAATGAATGATCTTTTCATTCTCGTTGTAAAAGATTGCCGCTAGTCTAAAATCTGTCTTCACGGCATGTTAAAGCTCTTTTTTGGTAACGAGCAAAGTACTCTTATCAGTTTTAATATTAAGAAATTACTTTATAGGGTTTTATTCCACCTACGCCTAAGTATTTGATAGTAGAGTTCAATAGTTCAATATGGTAGGATTTGCCATAGCTGTTAACTCTTTGACGACCGTTTATGCGATGACATCTTGTAGTAGGTACTTCATATTACATTGATTATTACTGAGAAGTGTTATATTTTACTGAAAAGTTATAAGGATAATACTTCATGTAGCATAATCATAAGTACCATACTTTAGTGCGTCTTCTGATTCCGTAAGAAAAATGTCAAAATTTCACCACCGCTACAATTTTAGTCTAATGCAGTTTTAATGGCGTTAGTGAAGGTTAATTTTGACGTTCGTGTCATAGAATATACACTTTCTTGCTATTAGTTTCACGACAATTTTGTGATATTCGTTTTAGTTGCACTATTTAAATAGTATATTATGCAACGAGCACGAAATGAAGCATTTCGTGCAAGTAGCATACTATATTTGTTCATGGTTACTGGTTACGTTTCAAATAACTGACAGATAATGACTATATTTTGTAGTAGTCGTATAAAAAGTATATTACTTACTAAGGTTGAGAAGTTGACTATTATGGCGAGATTTAAAGCCAAGAGGGCAATAAGAGTCTTCTCAACCGAAGTATGTATACTATTTTTTGTACCAGTAGTCTAATTGGATCTTGAAACCTTGATTATTAGGAATAAATTTGCTAATGTATGTAAAATTGCACTTATAATAAAACATAAAACAGATGTAAGTAGGCTTCATTTTGTTGTTGACAGAAGATAAGTTTTGACATAACTGCTGAAACTAAAAGCGAAGTATTTTTTAGATTATTTTTCGTTTTATTTATGTATGTCTGAAGAAAAAGATTTTAAATGTATACTACCTTTAATGTACGAGATTGCAGAACAGGTAGTTGAGTACTAGCTTGCGCATCAATCAAAACGCTTTCATACCAAAACATATTCAGAATTTTGACGGTTGACATCCTACGGCGATTGTATGATTGCAGCAAGCGTGTTATTTGTTTTGTGTATTATTAACCTAGTTTAATAATGAGGCCATTATTCACCTGCTATTAGTTGAGAGGTTGAGAAATTACATTTGTCGAGGTTCTATTATGCGTCAAAATGCTATGATTTTTGACTACTAGCACAAAAAGAAAATTTCACTATACTAACCTTCGCTTCTAATATGGTTATTGCATTTGCAATATATCCATCGAACATGGTTGCGAGCATAAATCGTACGGAACTAGTATGGAAGAATTACAGAATATTGCACATAATTTTCAAAATGAAGTAAAACCACCTATGTAAAATATAAAATATATATATTATGATGGCTATAAAAGTAGTTTGCAGCTAGAATTACACTCAGCTCGGATTCACCAAGATTTTGAACCGGTCCATACAGTGGGACAACAAATCATCATCAACTACTGACGGCTACATACCATCTATTGTGGGTAAACTTGTGCCTCTTTTTATATCATTTTAAAGAATTGTTGGAAAAGAAGTCCGGCCGTTCAAAAATCCTGCATTAATTTCGAATGGAGTCGTGAATATTCACAAATTGCAGGTAAGTAGGTACAGCTTATCGCAGGTTCATGTTCTGCAACTTTAAGGCAGAAAGTTCAAACTAATCAGCAAAAAGATGTTCGATTCCCAGAAAACTCCAGAAATGGCTAAACTTATGGACATTTATGATGTGCGAGTTTGAAAAAGGTTTATAAAAATATGAATACTCAGTAGTTGTGCCAATGTTTGGCGTTTCGTCAGTAATATGTCATTCTAATGTTTTTCGACAATAAGAAAATAATTTTGAAGATGTGCTACGATGGGCACAAACATTCTGGGCTTTCATGAATTAAAATTAAATAATAAAAATAAAATCGGAGTTCACTAAAATGTACTACTTTATTGGAAAACCATCCCGTTACATATTCCGTAGCATCTTCAGCACTTATTCAACTATCTCCATTATCTAACAACACTAATTTCCGTCGTCTAACAGAAGTAGAAACAATACATTGAAAAAATTTAGTCAAAATAATACTAATGCACTTAATTAATGCAGAATCATAATAATTAGAATTTTAAACGGTCTTGTATGGATATATATTAATGGGTAGTAATTTTCAACTTACTATAATGAAGCAAGGACTGATGAATTTCCAACATATCCTCCAATAGAGACCTGGCCTAGATCCCAGCATGGATTTGACATCTTGCGTAAATTTATCCAGACCTTTAACAAGATAAAAAAATAAGTTATAAAAATTAAAAGTTCAGAAAAAATTAGAAAAACTTATAATCACCATAGAACCAAGACACGGCGATTGCCTCAAATAATGCAGAACACAATAAAGAAATACCGGCTGAATAAGTATCGAACAAATGGAACATGTAAATTCCACCCTATATATAACAAAAGAACCGTTAGAATTGTATTACATAGTGTAAAGTTTCGTATATGTTTACCGGTGTAACGTTGATCAGAGCAACTGAAAATGACATTAATATTACGACTAAAGTGAATACTTCACGAGAATTTTTCCATTTGAAGAATACGCTAAATTCATCCATTAAACCAGTTATGACACACTCTAGACCTCCCATCTGGAACAAAATACAATTAAATGTTTATTAGGGTTATTATTATTGTTTTATTATATGTAATATCTTCGTGACAGATTCATTCTAGTACACGCTGTAACCATATAAATCAAGGAAGAAACACTAAGTAGTTAACTACAAGAAACGGAAATACTTACGGCTGAATCTAATCCCAGCATAATTAACATGAAGAAGAATAATACTGACCACACATGCGAACCAGGTAATGTAGCAACTGCTTCCGGATATACTTGAAAAACTAAACCAGGCCCTGTAAAGTAAATAATTTTACAAGAATAATGTAGTAAATGTAGCTGAACCAATTTAAATCAAACAATTTACAAAATTTCAACAGTATCTTAATCTAACTTTCAAGTTCAAACGTTTATAAGCAAAGCTGCTACTACACAACACTTTATATACTGCGAAAGTACTAAAGAATATAATTTAATACAATTTAAGGAAACAAAGGAACTACCTTCCGCCGCTACTGAGCTTATAGGCACCTGTTGCTTGTGGGACATGAAGCCCAAGTACGTAAAAATAACAAATCCGGAGAAGAAACTCGTGAAGCAATTTACCGCTGTCGTTACAAGACAATCCCTGTAAAGAAAAGAAACGATGAAATCCTAACAAATACGATTTGAATGTCATATACAGGGCACCTTTAAATTATGCCCTCAATTTTTTATCATAAATATGCTATAGCATAGGAATATTTCGGTATTGTAAATAATGCACAGATGAGTATAAAATTATTAGGTATAAATTATTACTTACCTCCAGCAATTGTTGTGAAAAGTGTTATAACTAGCGTAAGAAAGATGAACTCCAAATCCAGCGCCGACGGAATAAAATATTTGGACGGCTGCATCTACCCATACCTGGTAAGTAATAATGGATTTTAAATTCATGAGAGTTAAAGTAAGCAATCAAAATATGTTTAAAAGTAAAGCAGCCTATAATATGCATTGAAATTGTGTACTTAGATAAGAATGCAATAGAATATATTCATGTACAAATGTAAGAATTTGTTACCAGTCATTTTTAGATGTTAACGTTAGTCAGTTTTAATAAAAAAATAAAAATGAAATTTTCGGACGTAAACAAAGTTCATCAACACTGCTTTTTTATGAGGAGACATGAAACAGTGTTGATGAACTTTGATATGGCTCAATACAAGATGTGCCAACAAATAGTAGAAATCACCATATCTTTCTACTTATGAGTGTAATTCTGGAAGATCTTCTAATTGTAGTGCATATTTCTAGCTTCTATTGACTGCAATCTTCCACGTAACTTCTATCGACAACCTCATCAACAGTTTATTTTACAAAAAATATTTGACAATACCACATTGTTTGATACGACATTCACTGAGGAATTCAGCATTGCGTTTAGTTCGAAATTAGCGAGAATTTGTTTTTTCGAAAATCTCACTTTGAGAATGTATCCTTTGAACGTGGTGTTCTTAATTGAATCTCTTCAGGTCGTCTCAATTTTGTGGATACCATTTACAAAATTGGTTTTATAAATGATATCCGAAAAATTTAGATGACCTGCAGAGATGCATTATGAACACCATTAAGTAATGGCAATTTTGAAAGCTGAAATCAAGTGGTTCTACCTTATTAGAACCATACATTCACTATCAATTATGAATATTGTGTCTTAAGTTATAAATTTCTCAGTGACGGAATGTCGCGGCGTTGACAAAACTTAAGTAACTTCAATATACAGGGTGATTGGTGAGAATGGTCTATTAAAAGTATTTTACAAACGGAACGGAATTTTAAAACAAAATTTTGGAGTTGGATATGGTTGAATATGAACTATCATGTGAAAATATTTTTGAATAAATATCACTTCCGGTTAATCGGAAATGGGCATCTACTTCGATTTTTTAAATAGCATGCTATAAAATAAATTACAAATTCAGCTTCTACGATAAATTTTACACACATTTCATGTATCATACCCTATACCTAAATACCATGCCTTCTGAGTTATTCGCAATTAAAGAAAAAAAGTGACCGATCTGATTTTATAGTGACATTACGTCACGTAGGAGTAAAAGAAATGAATGAAATTTTTCATACACATAATGCATGCACATATATGCATGGTGACATAGAAAAACTACAATGCATAGCAACATGTGATAGAGGACCAGGAAATAACAAAAAAAGTTTCTATGCACACATGCCCGATTGCTTTTTGTTTTCAAGTTAGAAGCTGTTGAAATTAAAAGGCTTTTATAAAACAAAAAAAAAAAAAACATTAAAAAATATAAGATACATATTCTACATAAGGTGTTCAAATAGGTGACCTTGTTCCTGAATACACATTTCCAATCTTCGTGTTAATGACTGACAGTATCTCTGAAATATGTTAGCACTATTACGAAATCTATCAGCAGACTCCACAATTCTGTTCCGTAATTGATCTTCACTATTTATTTTTGTGGAATACACTTCACATTTCATAAATCCCCAAAATGGATGGTATAGGTTCCCCACAACCAATCCACCTATTTTCCTAATTTTCGTTGCAGAAATTCCCTTACTCCTGAGCTGGCGCTACGTCATGTATGTAATACATTTTTCTTATAATATTCAATGGAACATCTAATAAAGTATTCAGTTCATTTTCCAAAAAATTTCGATACAGTTCGCCTGTCAATCGTCTGGGCATTCGAAATGGACCAATTAGATAATTGTCGATTATACCTACCCACATATTAAAGGAAAATCCATACTGGTGATTCCGTATTACGTTCTGAAAATAAAAAGCAGTCGGACATGTGTGTATAGGAACTTTTTTGTTTTTCTTGGTCCTCGATCACATGTTGCTATGCATTGTAGTTTTTTCTATGTCCCCCTGTATATGTTCTCTTCTCGGTTGAAATTACTCGAATTCTTCATTTTTCAACAACATTCGTATTAAACTCTGATGGTAGTGTGAGTCATACGTTTAACATTGCCATCATTTATCCGATGGTCCCTGTCTTGAAGTAAATGTTTGACTACTGCAAATCTTTCACTATATCCGCACTAGCTATCTCGTTGATATTCTTTAATTGCTTCTTCCTGTCTGACCGATATAGCTTTCCCCATAATCACACTTAAGTTCGTATATGCTTTTGGTGTGTACATAATTTGAGCAACTAATCCTCATTTGGCAAAAGTGACTGATCTACCTTCTTCTTTTTCTCTAACGTTTTCTTTAAATTGCCAGTTACTCCAGCCGTATGGTTTCGGATATTGTTGATCTGTATACTCGATAAACTCGACACCAAAAAGGCACACAATCAAAACTAGATATCCAGGAAACAGTAACCACCCTTTCAGAACATCAATTAACAGAGAAAATACTAGCAAGATACCGAAAAAGAAAACCATCACCAAAGTTGAATCTGCCATAACACCTTTACCAACTGAGCAGACAGAAAAAATCAAGCATTAAACGTACCGAATATTACAAAAAAACCAAAGCACCGACAAGATACAAGCTGAACAGAAAGTCCTACAGGAAATTCTCGAAGGGTCGTAATGGTCGTACGAGCTAATAAAGGAAATGTAACTGTAAACGTAGAAGAAGAACCTTCTGAAGAGACTGATTGCATAATCTGCGAAACATCATGTAGAAACTTAACCACACAATAACACTCAGAACACTTCAATGCAGTGAAGAACGATCGTAAAACTCTACACTCAAGTTACTTTATGTTTGAACAAAATTAGGCGGTTGTATAAGTTATATAAGTAGTGGTTGATATTAGGAAAAATGAACTTTGTGTGGTCAAAAACTGTAACTAACAATCTAGAATGTAACAGTAGCACCATTGTACTATCGTTTCTGTCAAATTCATAGAAGCTGGCAGGCATCACTTTTGACATAAACTAGTGACACTTAAATTTACATTTATTACATTATTCCATACAAATTGAAGCAATACAAGAAATGCTTAATGCCTTGAGAAGATACTTCCAGATACAGTATACTTCATCAACATTGAGTACAGAAGACAACATCCAATTAATAGGTAAATATAAGATCGTTTCAGGAAGAATTGCTTAGAGTTGTAGACTTATGAGAACCAGGCGCCCAAATAAATTACCTCTATTTTGGCTTCTACATATGCACTACTATTATTTTTAACAGTGTACCTTTTTCAAATGCTCGCACTTCGTTTTTAGCGGTCTTGCATTTCTCCTACCATTTTTGTTATATACAGGGTTTCCACGGTCGAGTGGGACATAGGGAAAACACATGTAAAATCGGTTTTCGGTGAATATTATCTCCCTAATACTACTTCATCCAAATTTAAGTGCCGAATATTATAACTGGGTTAACAATGAACATTTCCACAATCATAGTACACAGAAAGTCATTTTAATAAAGCCAAAAAAATTATTATTTTTAAACCTATTGTACGTGAATTCCTAATAAGGCTTTTAATACGTAAGTTAGTACAAGTGGCCGTGGCGCAGACGTTCACGCGACGCCTTAATAACTTAAGGCACAGATTGTTTGGGGTTCGAATCCGAGAAATGAATTTTATTTTTTATTTTTTTTAATCTTGATTAAGTTTTGTTGTTTATTTTGACAAATGATTCGACGTTAGAAATAATTAAAAATCGAATAATAGCACGTGATCATTTTTGTTATTGTAAAAATTATTCATTATTTACCTTAATCCTTAAAAAATCGATTTTATAGTCTTCAAAATCTCTGATTTTTGTAGTGTTATTGAATTTGTAGCATTATTGTTGGAGATAAAAAATAAAAAATAAAACTAATCTGCCGGGATTCGAACCCTAAACAATCCGTGCATTTGCGTTATTAAGCCGTCGCGCAAACAATTGCGCCATGGACGCTTGGACTAACTCACATATTAAAAGCCTTATTAGGAATTCACATACAATAGATTTAAAAATAATAATTTTTTGGCTTTATTAAAATGACTTTCTTTGTACTATGATTGTGGAGATGTTCATTGTTAACCCACTTATAATATGCGCCCCTTAATTTTGAATGAACTAGTATTAGGGAGATAACATTCACCGAAAACCGATTTTATATGTATTCTCCCTATGTCCCACTTGGCCGTGGAAACCCTGTATAAAGCGTTCAAATAAGCTTTGCCTCTACTAGGCCATTCCTTTAAAAACGTATGATTATTAATAATTTAAATTTGCTTTAGTTGTCAAATGGTTGTCAATTTGACAAAAATTGCTTTGTAATTTAAAATTGATTTAACATGGTTTTTACTATACAACACAAATCGTTCATGGTAGAATCTTATTTTCGAAACGGACGTAAGATTGACGGACAATGGCAGTATTCTCTTCAAGATTGTTTAGAAGAATTTAGAAATGAGTTCCCTAACTTCATCTTTGATTATGACAGTTTTCGGCACACAGTGACACATTCCGTTATGGTTTTCAGAGAAACAGGGAGTGTTAAACAGAAAGAAAGCGCAGGTCAGGCGGAAAAGCGTACAGAAGAGCTAGTTAATAATGTAAGAGATATTATAAATACTGCACCAAGAACTTCCATACGAGCATTAGCACAACAAGTGGGTGTATCAATTGGCACATGTCATACAATTTTGAAAAAGGACTTACATTTATTTCCATATCGCATGACCTGTTATCAAGAAATCAAGCAAATCGACTATCCCAGAAGAATAACGTTTAGTCAGTGGTTCTTAAATAATTTTGATAATGACCTTCTTGACAAAACCTTTTTTTCTGATGAGTCATGGTTTTATCTGAATGGATATGTTAACTGACAAAATATGAAGATGTGGACTAATGAGAAACCATATAATTTTTTTGTTGAAACCACACTTCATTCGCAGAAAATTGGTGTATGGTGTGCGATTAGTCGAAGGAGAATTATTGGCCCTATTTTTTTTAACGGAACCTTAACAGGAGAAAAGTATCGACAAGAAATTATTATGCCATTTATCGAACAGCTTGACGATGATGAAATAACACAGGGTTACTTTCAACAAGACGGGGACAAGAGCACACACAGCAGGTGAAACAATTAATATGCTGCAGCCATTTTTTCAAAATCGGTTGATAAGTTTAAACACTGAACATGAATTTCCACCAAGATCTCGTGACATTACCCGATGTGATTTCTTTTTATGGCCATTCTTAAAGAACTCAATCAGAATTCCTAAACGAATTAATCGAATTGACAATGCGATACTACAAAACGTTTTTTCCTCCATTAGAAGAAGATGTGAGAAATGTTTCAAACAAGGTGGTGGACACTTTGAACAATTTTTATAAAATTTTGCTTGTTTGTTGGAAATAAACATATTTCATTCAGTTAAAAATGTTCTTTTTATTATTTTGACATTTGTCATTTCATTCAAATATCTCATGTCATAACCAACAAAATTTCTATTAAAATTTAAGTACAAGCTAAGACATAATTATAATTTCCAAGGGCTACTTTGAGGTAAAATTTATTTGAATTCTTACATTATTACATTACATATATATGTATTACATTCTGTTATATTGGTTGGATATTGCAGCGTTAGGAAATTAAATTTTATATCGTCGTGTTCCGCGAAGACAAATGTTATGTAAAAATATTACCAGTTTTCTACACTCCAATGTGGTCTGTTTTAAATTTAACACATTTCACTAGATGGCGCAGAAGCACGCCAACAAAATTTTATTAGAAATGTCCTATATCCAGTATTATCTATAGTGTACACTTGGCAAAAAAACGCCATAGTGACATATCAATGCTGCAGTAAGAATTTAAGACAAGTATTACCAAAATGTTAAACCTTATAATCCAGGCAGTGTTAATTCGTTTAATCTTCGGAACAGTAATAGAAGCAGAAAGTGAAGTTTCATTTTTAGCGAGTATATGCGATGACGAACAAAGATTGTTCTGCATAGCGGCTATCATCGAGAGTAACTGGCTAATAACAACTAACGAATGTAGAGTGACATCGTACGACCTAACAATAAATAAACTGGTATATGCTGGTCGTCGGTTAGTAGACTGCCTTCACGGTGAAAGCAGAAAGTTTAAAAGCATCAAGAAACTTGGCCGTAATATATTAGGATCGCCCAGTACCTTGATACTGGTGGAGTTATCGAAGCCATTCCAGAAGAGTTCTGAACTCACTACAATAGCTGTTGATGTCAAGAAACCAGCAGATGGAACAACATGCAATGTCTACCATCACGAAAATATAACGGATCCATTTGAATTCGTTCAAAATCTAGCGCTAGATCGCCAGTATAGACAATCAGAAAGTGCTTATGAAATTAAGGTATATTCCGGACGTATAATACCATGCTCATTCCTTGGAGACCCAAGCTTGATTTGTATGGAACTTAAAACAAATCACGATTATAAGAATTCACCGTTAGTTTGTAATGGAAAATTAATTGGTGTAGTATTATTCATGCATGAAGGTGAAGTACTAGCAGGGAAACGTTTAGCATCTTACAGTGCCAACTTCAAAAACATTATTCGAGATTTTAAGTTAAGTATTCGTTCCTGTTCTCCCAAATGGCGATCCAGGTATCACTACATCTTATTTATGATATTTGCATTTTTAAATAGTTATTACAATATAGTTCATTAAAGGTATTTTAAAGTGATTATTTTCAGAAATCGAAACGCTTATTTTATACAAAAGTCTACTAACTACAAGCTTTAAAAGTGTGGAATTTATTGTAGTGTAATAGACATAAATTTGTTTATTAACAACTGAGTCTTTCTCTGCGCCACATTTTGATGCAAATAATATGTGGAGATGTAAAAATTGAAAACCTTTTGTAAAATACTAACGAATTTAAAATGACGGCTGACTTTATGAACTTGCAGTATTATTTTTATTTTGCTAACCTATTATTCCTTAATCGTTATAGAAGAATCTAACGATAACAATACGTAAATCTATAAGTCTGAAAAGTTATGAATTTTCACCAAGAAGGAAAAAGCTCGTACACAATGGCGTCCCGCCAACTATCGACGCGTCTAATCGTACCGACCAAAGTTTGGGACTGCGCTAAAGCACGTGCAAGTTTCCTTTAAACCTTTTTTATTAGTTCGGATTGCTTTCAACCAACTGAAGATGAAGGGTCAAAGAGCACGCGAGTAAGAAGTTTTTTGTCGAATCCTTTTGACTACATCTTACCGCTGCGATTAAGACTCTGTTGAAGAGTTTTAAAGCCATTAGGATGTCTTTCCTCCCGAGTTAACCGATATTGAACGGAGACGGCATCCAAATAAAATGTTTATATGGAACGGAATGATACGGATTTAATATTTAGATAAGCTCATTTCTATGCTCTAGTTAGTTTTATTAAAACAGGAAAACGGATTTCTGTTAGATCATAATCAATACAAGTGCAACTCTTAAAACAGTTTTTATACAATCAACTATGGTAAAAAAGAAGAAAGCACGTAGCCCCAGCGAAGCCACATCGACGTATACCTACTAAAGAATGTATTTTAGAAGAAAAACGCTACAGCATATACATTTTGAAAATACGCATCTATCTGAAGATGAGCGAAATCTTTCATGAGCTTCCGTGGAAACTGACACTTTCTGTTCGACGTAGATAAAGATAGAAGCAACATTTTTGGTCTTGGCATAGCATAACTTTGCCACATTACATTTTACTTTATGGGTTGCCATGATTGCTTCTGACCAGATCACTAACTGTAAAGAACTCATTTCAAAGCACTGGGGTTTCGTCCAATTCATTTAAAAATTTCAGATTGACATTTGTTGAAGTTTTTAGCATTATTCCTACGTACAACAGTTAAGAAGAGGGAGGAAAAGTAGGAACTTTATTTTGAAAGAACGTTTATAACTCAGATTCTGCTGTGCCAAATCTTAGAAATATCCACTTGATGCGTCAAGTCATCCAAATGGCTATCGTTAGATTATTATTTGAAATTTAGATATCATTTATGATAGTTACTTATGTCAAAATATTTCTCAATACCTTGTAGCCTGGCAAGCTAATCTTAATCATAGAAATGCAATACCTTTTCAATCAAAAATAGATGAAAATTGAGAATGTAGCATATATAATAATAATTACTTACCCTGGTCTCCTTTAATTTTGATAACTCTGGCTTGAGATAATAGGAGATACCCTTGAGAGCTCCAGGCAGCATTAGTCCTCTGACCAATAATATACTGAGAACAACATAAGGCATAGTTGCTGTCACCCATACGACTTTTCCTGTGAATGGCATACAAATTCATAAATTTGAAATGAAATAAGGATGCAGTATGTTTATATTTCCAATTAAACAATAATTAATTAGTAAATGTATCTTCCCACAGAATGAATGTTAGTTAGCCACTAATAAATTACATATCCACTCAGTCTGCTGTCAAAAATACCCCTTAACTATAAAAATTATCTTTGGTTTTACTGAATATTTCTAATAAAATATAGATTTACCTGAAGATTTGACTCCTTTAAAAAGCGATATATAAAGCATACTATAAACTATCA
Source organism: Holotrichia oblita (assembly GCA_023690525.1). NCBI lineage: Eukaryota > Metazoa > Arthropoda > Insecta > Coleoptera > Scarabaeidae > Holotrichia > Holotrichia oblita. The sequence continues at coordinate 70,654,359 of CM043016.1, read as the reverse complement.
ATAAACAAATAACCAATTGCCATTTAGGATATCCCATTTGTTGTAAACCTTCGCTGAATTGAACTTCCAAGACTTTCCGTCTGAAACAAACGTCGGTAATTTAATTTTCCTAAAGATATTAGAACGAGAAATCTTTACGCGAAAAATTCAGCTGCCGGGGTGTATTTATTACTACTTCCGTACACTGTTTCGTTGAAAGATGTCGAAGTATTGCTGTTATTCGATACCTTATCCCAGCATTGCCCCGTATTCCAGGTATTATTGCAATGTATCCAGGGTAAGTCGATGCTCACACTTGCTCCGAGGAAGTACAATGCCCAAGCTAATTAGATGTTTTGAAAACTTTATGGAGATGTTTATATGTATAAGAGTAATAATGCATACCTATGATGACGTTATAATAAAATGAAACGTAGAAAGCGACTAGAACTGCACAAAATCCTACACCTACAAAAATATTAAAAAAGACGATTAATATGAACTAAATATGTACTTTATTAGTTAGATCGTCAGCCATTCAATTTACACAAAAAAAAAATTTACAGCACATAAAACTGAAGTGTTACACAACCTCTTTTGATTAAAAAAACCTAAAAATAGATCCCATAGAACTAGAGATGTAAATATTATATATTTTCATGACAATACATAACCTCTTGATTGTTATTCTAAACTAACTACATTGTCAACAACTGGAAACAGTTGTTGACAATGCAACAATAACAGTTTTAAAATGATCAAACTTGTGATACTGAGCTGTTACTAAATAAAACATTTTGCATAATTTTCTATAAGAGGGAATGATGTGGGGGTGGAATCAATCAATCTACTGCATACTAATACATAGAATGGTGTAAGTAAGTGTAGCAAGTACATATTAACTTTTAACAACCATTTACTAGGCCAGATAGATCGATATTAGAAATAACATCGGACAAAAGTTTCTAGATCACTTCAGACATTCTATAATGGATAGTAATGCTCAATTTAAGCATTTACTACATTATGGTACAATTGAGCTAGTCAGCTAATTAAGGTAAGTGTGCACCAAGATTGCTATCCGCTAGTCCACAAGTCCCCAGCAACCTATTAACTCTCTGGAGGCAATGTTCAAAACCAAATTGTATTGTCTCCTTCCTTTCGTAGATCCTTCTAAAGTCTGTAAACACTACTTAGAACTTCTAACCTCATTAAATCATGCCCTAGCCGTTTTACTCTCTCATTCTTTAGCTAATTATAGATTTATTCCTCCGCAAATTCTACTAAGCATCTTCCTTTCGAGTAGTTTGGACTTATTTTCTGCCTGCTTGTCTAATTATTAGACCTGGCATATTGATGCCACATACATAACCGGACACATATCAAACATTATTGGATTTGCGATCGGCCGCTAGGCGTGTGAATGAAAGAAAACTTGAATTTCAAATTAGTATGTAGCCGTACAGCCCCTATTAATTCTCTCATCAATTTTTATCTCTCGTACGTCTTCGTTCATAAGAGAAAGAAATATTCTTGACAGTCCAAACTGTAAAATAATATATTCCATTAGTTTTCTTCGCCACAAGAATCTGTCTATTCTTGTAACGTATTGCAATTATGTAATAAAACTGCTTTTAGACACAGAAGACTTAGAAATGTCTATGAAGAATCTCCATTATTTTGTTTTTTAGCTAATATTATGAAGTGTCAAACCCCATTTACATCGTTATAGAAGACAATAATGTGATCCCAAAAGCTTAGATTTATATTTTGATAGTTGCAAGTCATCTGCAAGTTTCTGCCTCATCATAAATTTCATTTGCATTTTCTCCTTTTTTGGTATCAAATGAACATGCTACTGGTGACTGGCGAATTGGAATACCTTCACTATGAGATTATCGGAGCTACTAAGCAAAAATAGCACTTATTAACATAGTCTATAGGTTTCTTCCACGCAATGGAAACAGTACATTTATGGAGCATTTCTTTTCTTTTAGCTACTATTTATAACGAAGAGCCTATGTTTTATCCTGATCGGTAAGATGTAACCACAACCAAAGTACAGTTTGTAAGCGGTTCTTATAAGCCCAGTGATGTTTTTTTAAGGCAACATGAAATCTCCGCAAAAGTAACAAAACTTATCAACATTATTCATACACTTTTGAAGCATTAAACACACCAACTTACTGATAAATTGGACAAAATAACATAAGAGAAACTGTTTAGTGCACAATGATACCACTTCTAATTGGTATACAACGAGTTATTAGCATTCATTTATATTCAAATTTGCTTTATAAAGTAATCCTTTAAATATGATCAACAACTTGTAACTGCCTGTATATTTAGATAAAATGAGTGCCAGAAATAAAACATTCACTAATAAAATTACACGTATAAATACAATACCATACATTATTGGGCTTTACCTTTAAATAACGGACATATCCTCCATACACTAACCGGTCCTTGCCTATTAAACTGCCCTAATACTAGCTCCATATAAAATAACGGTACAGCACCAAATATAAGCATCAGAGTATATGGCACTAAAAAGGCACCTGTAACAGAGTTATCGATGAAAAAATCCGTAAAATAGCAGTACCTATTCACACACACATACACACGTACGATAATTTTTCCGCGCTCACACTCTTTCCGCTACATAAAGGAAAAAACGCATAAAATTAAAATTTTATCGAGCAAAATAACCACCCCACCTTTTAAACGCGAACTGATAGATGGGTATATATAGGATGGAGGAAACGGAAAGAGATTAATTACTTGTTCCAGATGAGCTTTCAATGAAACGAATTATTGAATAATCCGGCACCTTTCATTAGGAATAGCTTTGACGCAATGATTTTAATGTCTTTCAAATTCGTAAAGACAAAAATGCGAAGAGAAAAATGAATTTTAATATCTTGTATGCAACTTCATTTGTATAAATCCATGAAACCTATTTTTTTAAGTCAATAGATACAATCAGCTACAACGAACTAAGTGTTGGTTAACAGTTCATAAAATCATCAGACATTTTTTATCCACGTCAAAATTAAGTCTATTTTATTTTATTTATCTTTTTATGTCTTGTCCTCTTGCTAAGTAATAAAATATAGTCATAATTAATATCTTTGACAAACATTTACTACTACGGTCGAAAAAAGACCCGATCACAACTTTGGTCTGAATAATAATACAACAAAACGTCTTGGATGGATTGAAGGCATCCTCAATTATATCGAGAAATAAGAATTCTCTGATTTTAATTTTTATTTATATCTTATATGTGTTCTTCAGTTAAATGTGCCGGAAATGCTTATTTATTATGTGAACGTTTGAAAAACGCTGAATCATTTCAAATTCATTTTTCTGAATAGAAACTTATTTCGTTTATTGTCTTAAATAGCTTTTCTCTTCTAACTTCAGTGGGTATTGAGATCTTTTTTGAGTGCAATTAATACAAAATGCATACAATAAGGCTTAAATGAAAAGAAAGAAAATTGGTTACATTAATTTTTTTAATACGCAACCATTTTATACAATACTTAATTGAATTCTTCTGTTGAAGTTTTGAATTACATGGGATATATAACAGATAAACCAATTTAATACACTGCACAATTTATCTTTGTTTTAATTTTTATATCGGTCTAGTCTAAATAACGTATTTCACGTATTTGCATTAAAATAAATCTTAAACTTTTAAATTTAGATTTCTTGCAGGCCATCTAACGACTCATCTATACCCAAGCCACTTCCCCATAAAGTTTTATCAGTATATGATTTGAAATTGGCTTGGTGGTGAGCCGTAGGCACCTAGGCGTTAGCCCATATCCTGCAAATTTCATACCACACTGCACATAACAAGTTATGTGCCTTGAAACTGTCACCCACTATCTCACTGCCCGCACGAGACCGACACCTCGCGGAGAGGACCAGCGAGCCGGTGGGCTCCTATCCCCCGTGCTACCCATGTTAGACAAGTTCCCTTGTCAACGTTGAACGGGTCACCGCTGGAGACGCTTTAGCAACTCCTAGCTCACATCTAACCCCACGGGGCCTAGGCCTCCTTGCGGATGGCGACTATCGGCCAAGCGTGGGAAACGGAATCTGGCCGTGAGGTACAACCAGCCCGCCCGTGAATTAAGCCTGAACTACGGGGACGGCCGGGCCGAAGCCCTACCCCAAACTGCCAACCGCGCCAACTCTTTCGCCCCTCCGGCGATCAAGTTTCCGCGGCAGCTACAGTGAAACCGTAGGGTCCCAGTGTCACGGAGTTGTCTTAGGATGAAACCAAAGGTTTCCACAACCAGACAACCAGCGGCCGGACTACTCCTCCGCGAACCAACTTTTGTCCTCCCCTACTATCTTCGCCAAATCCTCCCGCCACGCCCGTTTCCCTGAGTGTGGCCACCAGGGATGGGATAGTGCAGCTGCAGAGTTCTCAAGGTAAGTGCCGTAGGGTGCCTCACTTACCCACCTTATATTCCGACAGTTAGCGGCCGGACACCCGAGCGTATGCCCATGCCTACGCCGGAGCATCCTCCCCTATATATAAGTCTACTCCCGCCACGCTCGTTGCCCTGAAACTATGAAATCAGGGATTGGGTAGTGCAGCTGCAGAGTTTTAAGGGTCGACGGTGTAGGGTGAACGCCGACCCTAAGTTTTATCAGTATAATCGGAAATAAAGAGAACCGTACTGGTGATTTTAAAATAGAGGAATCGTCAAATGGCCTGGAAGAAGTCGCGATTGAAAGTTGGCTAAATAGAGCGAAGTATTCTGCTAGGATTTCATGTGATCTATCCAAAGCTTTTGACTGAGTTGATCATAACATGCTAATGAATAAATTTGAGCACGCTGGGGATTTCACCTCGGATAATCTGCGGATTGCTCTAGATATGCCTCAGTGGAATTTACTTTGTTTTCATTGTTCATAAACGATGTGGTTGCAGGTAGGGATACCTTTCAAATATAGAATGGATATAATGGATAGGTAGCAATAAATTAAACATAATTTTTCTAAAACTAACCATATAATCACTCTTTATCAACTGCGGATAATATCAATGGAATGTAGTGAAATTTTTGAAGGATCAGAATTTGCATTGGAAGAATCACTGTTTGGAACTAGTAAAAAGTTAATACAGCTTCCTATCAAATAAGGCATCTGAGAAATATAATAGATTTTCAATATTTATTTAATTTTTACTACGGTTAGGTACATAGTAAACTTCAATATGGAGTGTCTTTCTGGAGATTATCAACTTTTGCAGACGATGTCTTTTTGTTGCATCGCAAATATTAAATCTACTAACTCATGTAAACCGTATTTTCGAAAATATAACACTCCACCACAGGATAGCACTTACATTTTAGAACAGTTACTGTAGTTTTTTAAACCAGGAAGCGTTTTATTAGGAATGGCATCTTTCATTCATACTACACGAGATTTAAAAATAAATTTAGTATAGCCTTTAATAAATCTATTACAACGAAAACAGCACCCATCAATATCAGGATAAAACTTTTGAGTTCCCTAATATTTGCCAAATTAAAGATAGGAGCATAAATAATTTCAAAACGCGTATAAAACTGTTGATCCGGCGCCGTGGCTATTTTATAGATGAATTTGAGGGTGACCTAAGCCGAAGATATGTGTTTATCTCTGTATTTATATACAATTGTTACTTTATGTATTGTGTAAGAGTATGTATAGAATTTGATCTAATGTACGGTACCGTATACCACATAATGCGTCCTATACTTCCATTCTAGTATATAGGATTTAATAAAATATTTTATTCTTGATTTATTTTTGAGGTAATACATTAAAAAAAAATTGCGTAATGTATTAAACGGATCTATGACTTATACATATATCCAACGCAATTTAAAATTTAAAGAGAATAATTTTTTAAGCGTCACTGTTTGTCTTTTCTTTTATAAAAAATAGATTCACCCTCTGCTCTCCTCCTTGTCTGCCATATCGTTGAAATCAGAAAAAAATCAATTTAAAGAAACAATGAAGGAAATAAATTTCTATTTAACAATGACATAATAAATAAACATTTCCAGCACAGTTCACTACAGAAGTTACAACAATTGTTAAAACTATATATGTATATATATAAGATAACAAAAAAATATTATTATGTTTGCGATATAATTAAGTAGACCTTAAATCTATCCAAGAGTTTTTGTTAGATTATATTCATAGTTCATTTATTCCTACGGAGATAGAATTACAGCCTCATTATCCCAGCCCGACATACTTAAACGGTACTACGTTTGGCTTTCCAAATATGTAAAAAGTAATAAATATTCAAAATAAGTGCAACCCTATAAATAAAAAAGTTTTACGGAACTACGTTGGATATCTTAGAGGTCAATAACATTAGTTTCTTAACTCGTATGTTGGAAAAACAAAATAAACTTTGAACCAAAATAGTACTTGAAGATATAAATTACTATACCTCCTCCGTTTCTATAACACAAATAAGGAAACCTCCATATATTTGCTAAATCGACAGCAAAGCCTATAATGGATAGTAAAAAATCAGCATTTGAGGTCCACGTCTCTCTGTTATCGTCTGGTTCTCGTGGTGAATTTAAATCTACTTCCACTTGACTAGAACTGGCCGAAAGTGCGAAAGTTTCGAAACCTCTCTTCTCATCTTCTTCTAATTGAACATGCAGATCTTCTACAAAATAATACGACAGATACAATTTTCTGAAAATGAAACATGTATATATAATTTCACGTTTGCTATTATATACATACATACATTACAGGTCGTATTTTATCAGTTTTAATACATTTTCTAAAAACACCCCGATAATCAATCTCAACAACAAAGCTATTACTACATAAAAATAAAATATAGAACTGGTAGATGTCGATCTAAGACACACTCAGTTTGACCACATTATTCTAACAGTAATGTTGCATGCAACTACAATTAAGAATGAAAAAAAATTTGCATTCTTAATTGTGCAATTAAGTTTAATACTTTGAATCCCACACTTATTTATAAACAGAAACACAAACAAACATAGCGACACAGAATTGGATGTAGTCATTCGTCAAGACAGTCGACTTACTTCATCTCGCATAGAAACTTTCGAATAAAACAAGAGAATCACCGCGCGTAAATATTTGCATTTTTATGAAGATTGTTCTCCGGCTGAATCAAAATTTAACGTATTCTTTTTCTCGTTGAACTAAGTATTGTTTAATATACAAAAGAAAGACAAGTCTTTGTTAAAGTCATACCGTTTCAAATTAAATGTTTTTACTTCTAAAAGGGCTCGTAGTAATAACTTACTTTTTTTTGGAGTATATGTAAGGGCTAAAGTTGACGAACTGTGCTTTCCTGTTTTGACATTGTATCCTGTAACAAATAAAGAATATTTAGATACACCTGAAGCATATGATCTAGGACACCAATTTATTAGACAACATGTGATGAGTGTTCCCGCAGATATCGTTCAAATTAATAGTTTTGCTTGATGAGCAAACTCGCTTTTTTGCCGCTTTGATTATATTTCAGTGTGATTGTAACTGATCTAGGATGGGAAATTTTTAAGCAAAAAAATTGATACATTTAATAGATAGTAAAGATAAATTTTGTTATGAATTTTCTGAATCTATTCTTCTTTGCACAATGCAGAGGAAGAACTTTGTTCTCATATGGCGTGATTGATCTGAAGAATCAATCGCTTTGCGTGTTTCCGTAATTTTGTATGCAATTCGGTATCCTGTAATTGAGAATTGGACTGCCTGTAAATGTACAGAAGGGAAGAGGACGACTTGGTGATATGTTTAGTGTAAAAAGCAAAAGAAGGACGAAAACGCTTCCATTAGTTAATAAAAAAAAGATATATCCGTATTGTTTGTCTTGCCGAATGAATAAATTGTGTCTCTTTATTTAATACATTAAAATCCTATCGCCAGATCCAAGTGCTCAGGTACTATACAGTGTAAGGGAAATAGCAAAACACTTACGGCTATAGTTATTAAAACACTATACGTTCAAAGAGGGAGATCAGGCGTCTCCTTGAAAGTAATAAGAATTTATTGTTAATATTTTTGTTATTAATATAAAATATCTATTTAAAATTAGCCAGAGCACAACATTGCCTCTCCAACTTACAAGCGAGAAATATCAACGAAGATTCCAACATTGACGTCACCAAACCGTGTACTTTCCGTCATAGTGGTGCTGTAAATCAATGATACAACGCTGCCAGTGAAGAATTATTTGATGCGGTACTTGACGAACCAGATATTAGTACCAGAAAAATTGTCACACATTTACAATACAGGTAATGATTGGTAACACCAAACGCCACAGTGATTAATTAATTCGGAACGCATGCTTCGATAACGCGTGGCTCATGACCATCAACTGAATACCGAATCAATAAAAACTAACCTTAAAATTCGATATTCAAGTGATAATGATGGCCTATGAGTCGTCGAAACACGTGTCCTGAAGTAATTAATTGTTGTGGAGCTTGATGATACCGTTATCTGTATCACACACAAGCTCACAGCGCCTTAAATCACATTGATGTAATGCGTCTGAGTTTTTTCTCAAAATTTTGTTGGTAAAACTTTAACCAGAAAAATGTTGCATCTTTACCATTGTCAGCATCTCCATCACTAACAATCAAGCGTTGAAGTACCTACATCAATTAGTATTTTCCAGATGTCTTTTCAATCAACATAAACAAGGACCTAACTGTATTGATTCCATTTTGTAGTCCAATGAAACTACTTTGACTAGAGATGGTATGAATAGCTGTCAGAATAAGCATACAGGCCAGTACAAATTTTCAAGTATTTAAGTAACATCGTTTTCAATACACAGTTTCAATTTACATGTGGGAATTTTAACGAACATCTACTGCCAATACCATTTCTGCTACACTGTTTAAATATTAAATAATCACTTATTATTAAATATCATCTTATTAGCAAATGTTCCACTTGCGTTGCGTAATGTGATGAGGTATCAACACGTGGTGCGCCACCACATTCTGCGAGGGTTGTTGCAGAAAGGGGAGACAACTATTGTAATGAAGGTGGATGAGAAGAAGCAATTCTATCTGGCAGCCTGCTAAATGGCTAGATTTAGCTCCATTGGATTTTTACTTCCGGGGCCAAGGAAAACAATTAATATATACTCGTATATGCATGAATATTGACAAGCAAGACCAACTGCAAGAAAAAATTATGAATGCTACACTTGAAATTGGAAATGAACAAGATTTTGTTGCTATTGTTTGATACCAAGTTTGCATCGCTACTGGTGGTGAACTTTTCGGACATGCGTTGTAAATTAAAGTAATGATTATGGCCTACTATTAATGTTTTGTGAAGTTTGAAATTAAATCTTTTAAAATCTTGATATTTTCAAAACAAAGGCCTATCGAAAAAAAACCTAACTTCGTATTTATTGTTTAGAATCCAATCTAGATTGCACAGATAAAATAGGAACATTTTTTTGCTATACAAGATTTCTTTTTAAAACGCTAAAACCAAATAAATCTCTAACGTACAACAAACCCACCTCAGATAAATATCACACTCAACTATAGTGTAGCTCAAAAACGTACACATATTAAACTCTGTTTTGAACCGACTACTCATGCAGCTAAGGATAGGTGAACACAGAACCAAACACAAACAGCTTACGACGTCTAGTAGAAAATAGATTTGTTGATTGGTTTCAAACAATTGAAATTAAAAAAAAATTTCAAGTAAATCACAGTTTCATTTTTTTAGTCAAAATAGTGATTTGTAGTAATAGCTTATGGAGAAGATTAGGAATTGTGCATAAAATGCACCCATCCTTTGTTTTATGTAGATTGCCTATATTACTTTTTAAAATACCATAACCATATAACCAAGTATCATTCTACTGGATAACATTTATTATTACTTGCATGTCTCTGGGATGGCTGCACGTGGATAGTATAAGCATTATAATGACATATTAGCAAATAAACTACAATTTTTATCATAAAATTTAATAAAACACATCTTCCATGAATTCTATAAATGACGCTTATACCAATGATTCACAAATCAAATGCTAGGTGTTCCTTGAAATCTTCATATGTGAACCCATTAACATTCATGATTTTAATAAATGTAATAAGCCTTCCTAACAAGCATGGTTGTTGTTTCCGGCGATTTTGAGAATTTAGTTAATGTTATCATTTGCATAATGTTACATCCTCTATTTTTCGTGAATCATGTTACTGGTTAAAAAATGCAAGTATTAATTTGTACCTGTTTTTTCAAATTTAAAATGATACTATTCTCGTTCTGAATATGAAACAAACCTAGCTGCTACGGCTGTCTCTATGTATGAATGTATACAAATACAAACAAACGTACGAAACGCTAAAAAATGTGTACAGGGATGAATGCATATCCCGTACACAAGTTTTGCTTTGGTTGGAGACGATTACCGAGCAGCGGCGCCAAAAACCCCTCGCAATGAAGAAAACATCGAGAAAGTCAAAGAAATTCTTCGAAGCGAGCGCTGTGTGTCGCCGAAGAATTGCGCAAACAGAAGGTCTGTGCATGCTTCGTGGCACACACTTTAACAAGAGAGTTTAGCATTGCAAAGACGTGTTAAAAATGTCCCAAAGGAATCCGACAAGCATGTCAGTGTTTTCAATACGAGCCAAAAACAAAACGTCAAAGTGCTGTATGGAAGTCAACAGAAGAGCCGAAAAATAAAAAATTACGCTTTCAGAAGAGCAAAATCAAGACAAGGCTGACCGTTTTCTTTGATTCGAAGGGAATTGCTCACAGTGAATTCATCCCAGAAGGTTAAACGGTGAACGCAGAATATTATCTGGAAGTTTTACAACGATTATGGGCCACAATTCGACTAATTCGATCGGAACCAACTGCCTAGCTGCCGACCACTAAAACCTACTGACACAATGATAATTATATTGGAGATTATTTCACGGCTGATAAATAGCTTAAGAACTGTTTCATGGAGTTGAAGGCCTTATATATCAATCCGCAATCTTACATTAAACATTCAGTCTTCGTAACAGACGTCGAAACTGAGAGATACTTCAACGTCAATATTATAAACAGAAGATTCTCTGTTGTAAATGTACGCCACTACATTATTATCAATAGTGCGATCAACAGCAGAATGTACTTTTCATAAACCACAAGCTGTATACGTCATCAGCTTACATTCCCCGTAAATTGCTTAACAATATATTGTATTATGCATAACCCACGCAAATCAATTAATGCCGAAATGAAAGAGCGGATGTCATTGATATGGAACCTTACTTAATTATAGCAATGACACCACAGGAAGAATTTCTTAATTATCAACTTCCCTTTAAAGAGCAAAGGCCCATCAACCCCACAAGGCGCAATCTCTGGCTTGCAATACCTTCCGGTAACTACGGCAGTCCTACTATCGTCATCACTGCATCTTTACCGCTCAGTTTTTACGTCTCCGTCGCATTATTTTAATTATCCCTCCTTTAAGAAGCCGAAGGGATTTTTCATTCGGATACGCCAATTGTTTTTTTATTATTATTGTGGCCGTCAAAAGGCATGGCGACGATAAACCAGTTGAATGTGAATAGATGAGGTTTCTTTCATAAGAACGAGAGAATTCTTCGCGCGAAGCTTATCTTTCTGTGCCTGTTAGATATGGAAATGCTTTAAGTAGACGAAATGTCGTTAGCTGGAAAGTTAGAAAGCAAGCTTTCAATTGCTTAAAATATAATTCGCTTAATTTCATTCACCAAATTAAGATATTTGACGCACCCTTCTCTAAGCAAAAAATTATAAGTGACGCAAAAATTCGTCAAAAGTCATTCGTAAATGTCAGCTTATTTTTTATTGCGTTGATTGAAAATAATGAATATGAACAACAAAAATAGATAAAGACTACAATTTCCAAGGCAAGAATCACTGCCTATACACATTTTTTGAAATGGAAATACTTAGATGAGAAAAATTAAAGCATAAAAATTTAGACAAGGTACGCTACGTAGTAAACTCACCGGCAAAATAATCGATCCACTCAAAAAATTGATGAAGTTTGTTCGTTAATAAGTTTGTTATTTTAAATTTGATGTGATTGATTTTTTTGCATATTGTAGGTAAATTTAAATGTAATCTATCACATCTTTGGAATTTTAAGAAAATTTGGCGTACATCATTTTATACAGGGTGACATAAAGTCAATAAAGTTTTTTTAATCAACTTTAAAACCACATATGGATTGTCAAAGTTGCTCCACCTTGTATTTTCTTATTTTTTTAACAAGACACATTATTTCTTTACAATTTCTTTTTTTATTTATTCAATAACTTAATTTTTGTAAAAGATACAAGGGTTTAAGAAAAATCTTACATTTTTAGATTTTTCCTATGGCACTAACAATAAGTTTACGAATTTAACTTAACACCGAATTTAATGAAAAGGAATTGAAAAGAAAATGAAAAACATAAACATTCCTCCACGTGCACGGATTACAGCTGAAATTCGTCTTGGCATGCTCTCAATTAAGTTTTGAATGTAAGCCTGGTTAATTTGATTCCATTCTTCAGTTAGAACGTCACTAAGCTGTTGTAAATTTGCAGGCTTTGGTACAAGAGATCGTATTTTCCTCCCAAGTGCATCCCAAACATGCTCAATTGGGTTTAGGTCTGGGCTTAGAGCAGGCCAATTTACTACTGAGATTTCAACCTCGGCTAAATACTCGCGTACAACATGCGGTCGGGCATTATCATGCATCAGCATGAAATCATCTCCGATGAACGGTGCAAAAGGAACAATATGTGACTCTAAAATTTCTCTTATGTATCTATCGGCTGTCATGGCTCCCCTGTTAATTATAACTAAGTCCGTCGAAGCTTCAAAATTTATGCCACACCACACCATTATCGAACCGCCTCCATAACTTACTCTAGGAAAAAAAAATGGTTTTGAAAGAAACATTCACCAGTTCTCCGATAAATTCTTTCACGTCCATCTGGTGTTCTAAGACAAAATCTGGACTCATTCGTGAATAGGATGTTGCTCCATTCTTTGTTACCCCAATTTACATGTTCCCTAGCAAATCTAAGGCGTTCAACTCGATGGTGTCTCAATAACTCTAGACCAGTTGCAGGTCTCCTAGAACGCAGTCCAATATCAAACAGCCGCCTTCTTATTGTTCTATCCCTTACTTGAACTTGCCTTACGTCCTCTAATTTTTTCATTTGCACAGAAGTAACTTTTCTGTCCCTCAAAACATTTAATGTTATAAAGCGATTATCTCGCTCACTAGTAGATTTTTTTCGACCACAATGATTTCTTCTTGTGTATACACCAAATTCATTAAACCGTTTACATCTTGAAACTCCCAACACTCTGGCCACATAATACTGTGACCTACCATCCTGAATCTAAGCAACAGCTCTCGCTGCGTCGGTTACAGAAAGATCCATATTTTAAAATGCTATTCGACAAGAAACACGTTCAAAAACGTAATTGGCAAGTTGTAGATTTCACAACTGACAGTATTTCAATAGCCATCTATGCAAAAACGATAAATTCGTAAACTTATTGTTAGTACCATAGGAAAAATGTAAAAATGTAAGATTTTTCGTAAACCCTTATATCTTTTACAAAAATTAAGCTATTGTAATAAATAGAAAAAGAAATTGTAAAGAAATGATGTGTCTTGTTAACAAAATAAGAAAATACAAGGTGGAGCAACTTTGACAATCCATATGTGGTTTTAAAGTTAATTTAAAAAAACAGACTTTGTGTCACCCTGTATAAAATTGTCAAATTTTCTTAAAATTCCAAAGATGTGATAGATTACATTTAAATTTACCTACAATAAGCAAAAAAAAATGAATCAAATCGAATTTAAAATAAACTTATTAACGAACAAACTTCATCAATTTTTGAGTGGATCGATTATTTTGCCGGTGAGTGTAGTATATACTATAGATGGCATGACAGCCAAACATCATGTTAAAGTAACAAACAAAAAATATCTATAATACATCCTCATAGTATATTGTTGGAAATCACCCTACGAACGAGTACAATGAAAATAGATCAAGCATTAGAACCGGACTACGTGATTTCGATCTATCCGATTTCTTCAGCAATTTTGCAGGATCTAATTTTATCGCAATTCACATCTCAACCTTAATTCTATAGTACCTCCGACAATATACTAATTCCTACCCCATTCCCGCTAGTTGGTTAGATCTTATATTTGGGGGGATCGCTGACGAAATCAGGTAGATCGAAACCACGTCATGTTATTTTGATTGAATAATTTTGAATTAGGAACGACGTCAGCACTGCTTTGATAATTTAAATCATCTATTACAAAAGATATTATATATTTTATCCTTAATTCAGAATCAAAAGGAAAGCGAACTTTTATATGCCGCAAATTATAATTCTTCTCACTCATCCTATTTGTTTCTAAAAGTCATAAAAATCTAATTCTCACTTTATTCTCCTCATGTACAACGTGACTATTATATATCACTGTCCAAAAATAATAGTATACGACTTCAACATAATGCATTTAATATCTAGCGTTCTCTATGTATACGCTTAAAATAATCGAACTATCCATGCGTTTGCCATGTAATCGCGACTCGAACGAACTATATTAATGGCGTATTCCAACTGTGTCCGGCATTCTCAACTCGGATGTAGTCCGAATATGAACACGGTACTGTAACGGAATATCGAAAAGTTCGAGGCTTGGGCTGGTCTCCGTATATACATCGAGGTTATCTTTCCGTACCATTACTCCCGCCAGTTCCTTATTTACGTTTATTTGCGCGTTTTATCGTTGCCTTTATGCTGGACTTAGTCGAAAGAGTCGCACCAACGGACCACCGACCCTGACGTAGCCATCATCCCCAACTCCTTTCCGCTTCAAAACAAATTGAATCCGCGTAATATGCTTTAATCTCTTATTTTATTAATTTCGACGGCGCACACGGATTAATGGCTTCCGTTTTCTTCCACCTCTCACGTCGATGTCCTTTCGCGACGTAGTTATACACATAATTTTAGGGATTTCGAAGTTCGTAAAAGTCGACGATGTCATCTCCGATGTTTGATGTACATATCTCGAAAGTTTGCGCTACGACGAAATGTTCATCCAGCTATGCGAGTTAATAATCTGGCCGACGGACAACAACTTAGTGTATAGGTCGTAGACCTTATCTTCATTTCAAAGTTTTTAAGAAGTACTCCTTAGAATAATTTTTATTAAAAATTAAAACAACACCGGCATGGTAGGCCAAAAGGATTTTTGATATTATGTTTTAATTGACACACGTGTCAAGTCTAAATAAAGTAGCTATGATATTTCAAACTATCAGCTATATCAATTTATCATTCACTTCTGAGCTTAGTCGAACTGATGCTCTTAGATTGGCTTCGCTATGGTGCTGTAGTACCATCGAAAGGGTAGATGTATTTTCTTTTAGGATTTGTAGATAGGTGTGGCTGTGTAGAAAACCTTAGCGGTTCAAATGGGCGTCTCAAAATCCTACTTTCTCCAGTGGCGTAGAAGTTCGGGAACAACAACTACTCCTTCAAAATCTTCACCAATTATGACTTAATTTTTTTTTCTCGCACACAACTTGGCTTATTATAAGTAGAAAATGGTTACAAAAGCTGTTTTTTTTACGATAAACGGTTCCGGAGATATTTCCAAAAAACCAATTTTTTTTAATTAAATTTCAACACCCTGTATCTCGAAAATGGTGCATTTTAGAGGGTAAGTTGATGGGAACTTTTTTTCAAATTTTTTGACAAGCTATCACATCCTGAAGTCCTGCGCATATATTATGAAACACCCTGTATATCACTAATACCTAATTCTGTTTCTATGATTTCAGATATCGCAACCGCAAAGGAGGAGATCCACCAGAAGATTCCAAGATGCCAATCCAACAACACCCAAAGACCGCCAGAAGAACATCCCAAGAAGAAGTGAAGAAGAAGATGAGCCCATCTGCATAGGAGGCCGGATAACCAACGCTCTAACCTTTCACACATTTACTTGGGAAAAACTGAAGTTTTGTCCAATGGCAGTTAACCATATTGACTCATGTAGGGAGGTTGTAAAATAGTATTGCTCGTGAAAATTCTGTAGAAATGATTAAGAGATTCTTAGATTTTGTGTTTTTTACCGTACGTGAATCTAGAAATCGATGGATTTGGAAGTGTTTTTAGCTGAGATATTGATGCCTATAAACTTGATTAATATTGACGTCTAAAATTCTCTGAATGTTTTGGTGGCCACCATAAGGTATTTCTCAAAATTTAATAGATATTGGTTAGTCTTTTCTAACAGGTTTGTGTGAGTAGATAAGAATATCATCCACATAAATAATTGTTCAAGTGCCTGACTGGTTGGTTTATCAAAAATAAAATTTAGTACTAAAGAAAATGACCGGATTATTTTATGCGGATATTTTACGGAAAAATTTAGAATTTTCCTTCAATTGATACAGGCTGATTGGTGAAAGTGGCGTATTAAAAGAATTATACAAAAAGAACGGAATTTCAAAACAAAATTTTGCAGTTAGATATGGTTGAATATGAACTATCACGTGAAAATATTTTTGAATAAATATCACTTCCGGTTAACCGGAAGTGGGCATCTACCTCGATTTTTTAAATAGCATGCTATAAAATAAATTACAAATTCAGCTTCTATGATAAATTTTACACATATTTCATATATGTATTATACCTAAATACCATTCCTTCTGCGTTATTCGCAATTAAAGAAAATAAAAGTGACAGATATACCGATCTCGACGTCAAAATAAGTGACAAGTAAGTATGTAAAACAAATGAGCTAAGCACCCTTGCTTTCAGTAAATTGATATATCTAAGCATTTTAGGTACGGAGGTTAATTAAATCGTTATAACTTATTCACCGTCCATTTTAGGTACAGGAACACCTAATACGGATTAAAAGAGAATCTTTTGTAGAATTGGAATGTTTAATACCTTTCCTTTTAAGAAATCTACTTTCCACAGGTTGAACTTAGTTATAAGCAACTAATTTTTTAAACACCCTGTATAGTGTTACAGCGAAGAACTTCAAATGTTGTGTAACTACACAATGTCAGCTGCGCGTATGCAAAATTTCATTGGTCTCTTTTATTCCTACGTGACGTAATATCACCATAAAGGAAGATTGGTATCTGTCACTTTCTGTCTTTAATTGTGAATAACTCATAAAGAATGGTATTTAGGTATAGGGTATGATACATGAAATATTTGTAAAATTTATCATAGAAACCGAATCTGTAATTTATTTGATAGCATGCTATTTAAAAAATCGAAGTTAATGCCCACTTCCGGTTAACCGAAAGTAATATTTATTCAAAAATATTTTCACATGATCGTTCATATTCAACTATATCCAATTGCAAAATTTTGTTTTAAAATTCCGTTCCGTTTGTATAATACTTCTAATAGGCCATTCTCACCAATCACCCTGTATCAATTTAAGGAAAATTCTAAATTTTGCCTTAAAATATCCGCATAAAATAATCCGGTCATTTTCTTTAGTACAACATTTCATTATTGATAAAACGCACCCACATCATGATGTTTCTTCTACATTATTAGTAATCGTGATCTTTCAACAGATCGGTTTTTTTTATCCACCTCGTTTATATTGTATGTATAGTATGTAATATTTCCGTAATACTTCTTTGGAAGCTCACGATAAATTAGACAAAAACACCAGGCGTTACAGAATTCGGCAGATATGCTTATTAAATTAAGTCACACAACGTAAGATATACATATATTCCACATGGTATGAGGCTTGATCCTTGAACGACAGTATGATAGCGGCATCTATAATGCAATTACATGTAAATGAATATCGGCGCTAGTATTCAGGCATTCCAATATCGAGCACCTGACCGGAGTAAGGAATAGAGCCGATATGCTCGTATTATCAATAAAAAGAGTCGGAGACTTCAACGGAGACCCAGGAACTTCAACTTTACGCGCCGTTTTCGCAAGTTCGGAATGTCTTCTTCGTAGAGCTCTCGGGACGTGATGACGGCAAACGGATTCCATTCCCTTCTCTCAATCGTTCTCTACGCCGATTTCCGGCAACCATCGACCCCTGATTGCTTTCTATTGCCGTTCGACGCACTTGTTGATAATCGATGACAGCAATGTCTTTATTAAGTCCGATTAAGAGGAATTTTTTTGCAATTATATTACGTAATAGTAGAAAAATATTTATCCTATTCCACACGATCTTCTTATAAATCCGTTTAAACTATAAACATAAGCACTGTAATTTTATTTTAAACTAAATGGAATTATTAGATTATGTTATGTATCAATAAGTATATAAAAAAGTATATCATTCACATTATTTTAATAGAATTTACACCAAAATCATAAATTGAATCAAATCTGTAGAGTATAACTAAAAATTCGAATAAATAGACAACATATACTCTGGGGCGACACGGTTTTATCATAGTTTTGTCAAGAGTTATTTGAAAAGCCGATTCTGTGCAATGTATAGTAGGTGGTACACGAATCGCAACTAAAGCACTCTAACGTTTGGAATTGTTTTTCCGGCATTTGTATTTCATCGATATCAAGTACATAGATGGATTGGCAAGACACCTCCGAAAAGTCTGCGTTCGAAAAGCGATGAAAAATATATTTACGCTACCGAAATCGATTTCGTATTTATTTTTTCCGGACTTGCGAACAAATAAAATAGCTCTCGAATGTAAAACGATTACACAAACATAAGAATGTAGCAACACTCGACGTAACTTTAAAATAAATTGTACCCAAGCTCTCCATTTATGAAAAATATATACGTTAACAATATATTAATATATAAAGATTACATAAAAATTTTCCAATTTATAGCTTACTAAATAGTAAACAGAATTATGAAAGATATGATTTGAAGTACGATTTTACATCATTGGACAAGCAGTTTGACCGTCGAACGTAGAAGAAGGTATATCAAAATTTATCTGAACAAAAATATAAACTATATAATATATATAATACTATAATATATAATACTGTTTTGTATCCCTGCTGCATTTTCAGGGGAAAAAACTTATTACAGTAAGACGAGAAAACTTTGTCCAAACTTATTCACGCAAACATTCAGATAGATTACACATACTTTGTTACTTTTAACTTACATATTTAATGCAAACTAAACTTATAACTATACCCAACAAAAAACTGCATAAATAAACTACAAGAAAATTTTAAAAACCCATTGGAAGATGTGCTCAACTGAACCTAGACAGGAACTACCGCAAACAGAGAATCTCAATTTGCTTCTGATAGTCAAGCAGCCATAACGGCCCTGAGTTCTAACACCATCAGCTCGAAATTAGTTTAGGAATGTCTGAACAGATTAAACAACCTAGGCAAGGAGAACATAGCTTCATTATGCAGGGTACTAGGACATACTGGAATCAGAGGCAACGAAGAAGTTAATCTATTAGCAAGAAAGGCCGCCACAACTTTGCTTGTGGGACCGGAATCATTATGTGGTATAGGGATGAGCAGGTACAAAAAAGAACTTAAGGATAGAGAAGAGAGGCTCAGAACATCCCTCTGGGAGAACCTCCCTGGTCTGAGACACTCCAAGATATTCCTTGAAAACTACAATAAGCACAGAGCAAGAACTTTGCTAGAACTAAGCAGAAATAGAGTACGCATACTCACAGGTTTTCGTACAGGGCATTGCTACCTTAGGGACCACATGACAAGGATAGGTCTAAGATAGAATAGCAACTGCAGGTTCTGCGAGGCGGAGGATGAAAAGCGGGAACACCTGATATCTTACTGCACCGACACAACGGAAACCCGAGCTAATTATCTCGGTAAAGACGTCATGTACGAAGAGGAAGTATATAGCTCTTAGACTGGATGAGGAGTTTTGAGAGCACCCATACTCCAACAGCTTACACCTCATGCAAGGGGGGCACAATAAATCAATAGATCGCAACGCAATATCACCCTTCTTTTAAATCTGAATCTAATGTACAACTCAGTCTATTATTGTACACGCACATATTGCACAGCAACACACGCAAATACGAGTGTGTTCAATACTTTAAAACAATCCACTAGGGAATTATACAAATGCATATACAAGATGTTGAAGGAGCTGCAGTATAGGGCATGCGAGAAAAAAGCGCAGTAGCGAACAAAACGCGATTCTGCTTTCCAGGAACATGGGGCTGAAAATGTAGGTAAGAGAATAATAACCTGTGATGACACCAATTAGGTGCCATATAAGATGAAATAGAATATTAGAAAAAACTAATACCATAAAATGAAAGCAGAAATTTGTTGATATTACAAACTATAATATCTGCAGGGAATATGGAAATTACTACAGAATTTCATCGTTTGAGCAACTATTAATGTTTTTTAATTGTTTTTTTCAGGATATATCAAAGAAAAAGGCAATAAAGGAATTTTGAAAAATATAAAAAGGAATGTGTTTTTAATACTTACTACTAACATTAAAAATATTTTATAGGCATTTCATTGTAAAATTACACATTAGTACATTGTAATGTTCATAATATACAGTGTCCAAGATAAGAATGAACTGCATGAGAATCTCGGGAACGGTAAGAGATACAAATTTTTGACACCGAAGTAGAGATACAAAGTTGCTTAAATTGGCGAAAAGTTGCGCATTTTAGTGACGTTTTATATGGCGTTTCTTTAATTCAATTAAGTTGTTTCGTTTTTGAGATATTTAGGAAAACGTGTTTTTTCAATATTCGTTTTTATTTTTTTCTGACTTTATTTTACAAGTTACCGAAAAATAAATAAAAGTTCTTCATTGGCACTTTTATAGCTCTACAAGTCTGTATTTTTATATTTTTTGTACGACGTTTCGTTTTTGAGAAACCATCATCAATTTCTTTTTTTATACAGGGAGAAAAAAGTACCTTCTGTATCTAATGGCATTTTTCGTTACGAATTCAACGACACATTATACATATTTTGGAAATTACTTTTTTGGCAAAAAGAAATAAATTTAATTATTTTTAGATGCTTTTATAGTAGACCTGGTCATAATAACGCACTATGATAAGTAGCATATACAGGGTGTAACAAAAGTGCGATATTCTTTCATATATCCATTTTTATGCAAAATACAGCAAATATTTAAATACAAAAGTTGTTTAGTTTTACGAACTTTATAACGTAAAATTACTCTACGACATACAGGGTCTTTAGTTTGCTCGTAACCATCAGTATCTTTACATTTTTAAATAGAACATCCTATATATGATCACATTTTTTAATTGCCTGAGGAATTTTAAGGCAACTTTATACAGAATCATATTCAATTATTTTCATTAGTTTACAAGATATTGACATTTGTTTGAACATTTTGACATTTTTCTCTCCTCAGAAAAATGCCATTATTTCGGTAACGGAAAAAATGTAACATTATGAAACTTTACATAACGATAGCAGCATCTCGTGTAATGACAATAAACAGATGTAGATTTAAATATGCTATACAAAGTGTTCTAGAAATCAATGTCTTTTTGAAACAATTGAAATGCAAAAATCTTCATTTTTTAAATTGAAACACTATATTTTTATCGGTTAGTTGAAAGCGAAATGTAATTATCTATTAGTTTGAATAAAGCATGTATGTAGTTAAAATTACTGGTTTTAGTGATATTTCAAATTATTTCTCATTTCTTGTGTTGTTATGTAGGTGTGTTCTTTAAAAAAAGTTTAAAGACCAAACATTAAATAAAAATTTTGAATTTGAACTTTCTTTACTATTTGTCTGTGCTGACATTTTTGTAAATCTACGTGCGTTTTAAATTTGTACTTATATTTAAAATATGAAGGTACGTTAACGTAATTGATATAAAGTAACTTTGAAAGACTTCGAGATCGATTTACAGTAACCGGACATGTGGAACATAAACGTGCCAAACCAGTTAGAAGTGAAAATAATCAATTTGCAGTAGTTCCTATGTCAGCCATTAGGAATAAGCCATATGTCGACTTCACGGATTTTACGTCAACACAAATTTCATGGCTACCATATACATTATTTACAGGAATTGTCTGATTTTGAAAGCCGTCTCAACTTTTACCGGTGGATGTTAAATAAAGAACGGAAAGAGCCAGGTTTTCATAATTTTATTTTATTCACGGTCTAAGCGACTTTCTATAAAAACGGTTACGTTAATAGACATAATTTTTTATATTATTACCGCAAATTCATTTTATAATCGTGGATTACCAACATCATTGGTCTTTGAATGTATGGAGAGGAATAATAGGCAACCGCTTACTTGGTCCATATTTCTTTAATGGTACATTCAGCGGGGAAAATTATCTAGTGTTCCTAAAAATGAATTAGAAGAACTTCTAGACACCCTTCCTCTTAGTATGATAAGGAATTTAAGGTTGCAGCAAGATGGAGTACCATGCCATTTCTCTAACAGAATCGCTGTATTTATTTAAAGTGTACAATATCGCCTTGTTGTATATGACACGGAACCAAGAACACCAGAAAACATGCAGCAGAGAATAAGACATGCATGTGCAGACATTTCTGAAGATATGTTACTGCAACAGTAGCACCATCAAATGAACCCCTTCATATAGTTAAACTTTTGTCTAACACTTTTTTTCATAACACTAATGATTTCGAACATATTTTAAATGGACCGCCCTGTGTATACGTACACTCGGTACGACTTAATCTTCGAACGATTTTAGTGAGTTCCCTTATTAAAATCGTTCGAAGACTAAGTCCTACCGAGTGTGCGTGTTTAGATAAATTATGCATCCTTTTTCGAACAATAGAAGATTTCTTGTTTATCATCAATCTTAGCAAACATAATCATAATAGCAGACTATACAGTAACTAAATCTTTTTATAGATGTGGGTTATCTAAATTTAAAAAATAGGCATTCAGTACGTCAAGCAGGTCTGGCCCCCAAACTAGGCTAGACGAACTCAATACCAGCTTACCAGGTTAAAAAATATGGCCGAAGACCATCAAAAAATGGTCTATCAAAACTGTCGTCCAAAATCACTAAAACCATAATTCAGCAGATGATAACTTGTCTGGAAGCCCGAAAATTCTAGGAAGTTATTGTCGACCGTCACATAATTGCAACTATCCTTCCCTCCACCACCCGAGGTTTGGCTACCATGTGAAATCTTAAGCGGGCTACAGATGACCTGATTTGGTCGGTCTGACCGTCGGCCCAATCAAATCAGAAGCTACAAACAGACTGCCTGATTTCGTCAGTTAATTCTCGTTTCTTATACGAAAAACGCGTGTCATAATGCCTCGTATTTTATCAAAGCGCCAAAAAGTTGCAGTCGCGCTAATTGCAGCATATAATCTTGAACATAGAAAAAGAAAAATATGGGCAAAAAAATGGTTACGTTAACAAAAAAGACTTAGCCACATGACCTTATTGAAGGAACTAGAAAGTGATGATTTTCACCATTTTTAGTTCTCTTTTATACGCGGCCCTCATGTTTTCAATTTTCTTTTTTACTACGGCAATACTAGCATTTGCATCTATAAGTATTAATTTTTCGACCAATATTTCCAGTGCTTGATGCCTTGCATCTCTGGAGCTGTATTGTTTGCAAGAAGTATCTCACAAACAAGAAAAATCTTTATATAATTTCAAAAATTCTATTATAACTTCGCGTTCGGTTTCTGCCATACTTATTCCTACAGATGATGGGATTTGGTCAGACGGTCAGAGAGTCGGGTGGTTCGGCCACCTGACAAGACCCGACAAGAATTCTGTCAGGTGACGCAGCTATAGACGATCTGATATTACGCCTGATCTGACCAAATCGGTCTGACCGCCTGATCAAATCATACAGTCTGTAGCCCGCTTTAAGGATAATTTAGGCTGGTACACCTGCAGTATATCTACCACTGACATAATTTCATATTTTTCAAAATAATATAAAGCACTTTTATGTGCATGTGTGTCTGTATTTATAATAAATACAGTAACAAAAAAAGTTATATCGACCGTTTCAAATAGATGTGTTGGCATTTACCTTTTCCAGGAAGCAGGTGTACATGTTGTAAACAATTTTATGAGCGATGCTACCGATTTTTTTAAATATTATATCAAAAATATATATGTAGGTTGTTAATACAATTGTTATTAAGTATATATGTTATTGAAGTCTTGTGCGCCTATAAACTAGCTTAATACAACAGAAATCTCGTCTTACAAAGTTTAAGTAAGTACATACCAATGTTCTGAATTCACGGATATATAAAAATGTACATTCAGAATCAATTAAATTAAATAATAAATAGTTCATAAAAAAATATATTAAATATAATAAAATTACCTAATTCTAGACTGTAAAATGAACACACTTAGTCCTGCTTTTTTTCAGTATAAATCACATTATCTCTGGTATTTGATTCTAAGTAAAATGTTTATCTCAACTGTTAAGTAATGTTTTTCACACTAAAATATTAATTGCAAAATATGAAACTGTTCATTAAACAACGTGATAAAGGAGAACACTCTCTACGAAACGTCAGATATGAAATAAATGCTTTAATTAATCTACACAAGGCATGGCTAAAGTATTATAAGTTTAGAACCTTAGTTTAGAACTATAATAGCCTAAATTAAATTACCTTAATGATATAATGAAACGTAGAAAACTTAGATAAACGTTTAAAATATAATTTGTAACTTATTTAATGCAAAATATATCTCGTAATCGTACCTTAGCGTTCTAAAATTATTTAGTTTTCGAAAAAAGAACAATCAGCGATTTTTAGCAGTTGTGCGTTGTGCGTGACTTTCGATAGATTTCATAAACTTTATGCGTATTCAACAGTAATTTTCTTTTTTTTTGTAGACTTTGAAGTTTGCGCTTTCGGATTTCTGGTATTTACTTATGTCTGTTTAATTGCAGGCGGCTATTAATGACTTTGAGTTGTAAAATATTTTTGGTAGTTTTAATAAAGTTTTATTAATTGTTCACAGGGACAAAATAATTGAATGTCGCAATTAAGTTTTCGTTCTTTTAACCTTGGTGGATCGTCATCGCTGTTACTACTATAAAATTAATCAATGAATGTTAATTATAATAAATTAATGAATACTTTTCCCATTTCACCAACATGTCATAATTTGTTGACTACTAAATATTTTCTATCAACATTTTTCTTTTATTTTTATCGTGATTTATAATACCGTAGTTATGTACTTCTGTAATTTACGTTAACTAAGTTTCCACTTTTGCTAAAGAGATTCTGCATTTTTATCGTAAAGTTACTTTAATTATTTACAATGGAAATATAAGTGATTTATAAAACTAATTAATTAACTTCCCATGTGGTTCAAATATCGGATTTGATGAACAACTTGAACCTAAAACCTAATATTTTAGAGCAGTTCTCGCAAAATTATCTCCACCATTTTTGAAGCTACTGCCCCATAATAAGACCGTCACGTCAAGAAGCTCACGATTAAAATTAAAATCAAGTAAATAAATTTACCATACACAAGGTAAATAAGGTTATTGTACATTTAAATGCAATTTTAAAAACCACTCAAAGTATTACATTTCCAATCACAAAATGTTGAACCTTTCCAAAGTTAAGAATTCAGATATAAATTTGCAGTATAGGTTTAAATAGTCATTTAATGTTATTAACACGCTATAAATACTACATATTACTGAATTTTTTTGTTGTTACTTGCTTTTTTTGTATTGTTCCCCTCGCTTTGTCTTTATTGCTTTTCTTAGTTATCTAAGACTACAGCAACATATTTATGGGGTCACTACAATGTATGTACTAAATGATGTTAAATGATACATGTCGCTGTAAATCTTAAGTGCAATTAGATATAAATAGTATACATTTTTATTCTTCTGTGGTTTATTGCCACAAGCAGTAGAAACATTTACAGTTTTATTGATCAAACGTTTATAACTGTTATTGTGAAGATCTAAATTAAACTGATATGCATATTTTTAAGTTAACCTATCCTTATTACTTGAATACATTGCAAGTTAAACTAATAGAAAACAGCTGATATCTGCTCGTGTTAATTACCAGCGCGATTTTTGCGTGTCTTTAACATTCCTCGTTTGAACTAATTCGAACTTAAAGCAATAAATAGTATTCAACACGGCTTGCATCAATAAAGCATTTACTAAACAGTAATGCAATCTATTGTACTTTATTAAAGATTCATCCAAATCAGATTTTTTGAGATTTGAAGTTATTGTACTTTTAATAATACTTAATTTAGTAAGAAGTCAATGAAATATAATTCTTAATCAATATTAAATTGATAATCATCATTTATAGTATTCACTTTACACTACTATACAGTATAGTACGTGCAACTAGCATCCCTATCTACAGTTCTATTTTCAAGAAAGGTATCAAGCAAATATGGTACTTTCTATCAGCGAACAAAACCGGTTTTGACGAATCATGTTCTATTTAAAAAATTTGAAATTGTGATTCATCCCACTACTACAAGATTTGTGATCACGATCTGTAATCTCCTTTTTAATGTAAGTGGCTTCTTCAGGAGCAAAACTAGGTGAGGGGCGCCAGAAGGTTACGGTAACTCGACGAGTCAACCACGCTAGAGGCGAAAACCTTCTGGCAAGGAGAAGGTGGACGTGCGGGGGTATATATACCACTGTGCAGGAAAACGGAACGGTGAGCGCGAGGTAACGATGCGGAACAGTGAGCACGGATCGAAGAAGTGGAAAGGACGGGTTTCCAAATACTGGAGAGTGGGTAGCCAATATCACGATTGAGATTATGGGGATGTCTCTGGATCTCGATAGCTTCCCTTACCTTTCGTGGAAAATAGTGATGAGACTTGCTTACAACAGATACCTAATCAAAACAAATTTTATGGCCCGTATCAATAAAGTGTTCGGCTAAGACTGAGTGTGTTGAGGAACGTGACTTAACGTACCATTGGTGTTCCTTGATCCTAGTTTGAATATAACATCCAGTTTCGCCAATGTACACTGAGCCACGGTCACAGAGAATTTTGTAAATGCCTTTATGGGAGAGAGCAGGGCGAGCGTCCTTGGGCGAAGGAAGAATTTGGGAGATCTTGTTTAAAGGTTTAAAGATGGGTTGCATATTTTGCTTACAAAGAATTCTACCGATGTGATCTGTAACGCCATGGATGTAGGGGAGAACGATGGTACTTACATGATTACTAGATTCTGCTGCTACCTTAAGAGATCGTGGATGAATGTACCTATTTATGATCCTTTGTATGTTGCCGGAGGTATAGCCATGTTGTAGAAGAGCAGTTTTCACATGTTTCAATTCTTTGTCGATGTTGTCGGGTTGGGAAATTGAGATCGCGCGATGTACTAGAGAGCCGATTACCGATTCCTTTTGTGCTGAATGATGATGTGAGCTGGCATGAAGATATCGGTCGGCATGTGTGGATTTTCTGTACACGAAGTGACCTAAACGACTAACGACCATTTGGTAGACGAATAACTAACACACCAAGGAAAGGTAAAGAACCGTTATTCTCAATCTCCATGATGAACTTGATGTCGGGGTGTTGGCTATTGAGGAAATCCAAGAAAGTAGGCAGAGTGCTTTTACCACGTATCTTAACCAAGTTTTGGGTTTTAAGTTCGCATGTTCGAAAGCAGTGGTCTCAAATGCCTCCATGAAGATATTAGCTACAACCGGAGAAAGTGGGAATCCCATAGCGGCGCCGGAGGTTTGATGATAGTATTTTCCCTGGAAGGAAAAGTACGTTGAAGTAAGGCATTTCTCGACTAACTTGGCTAAGTCTGGGGATTGGTTGTCCCGGACCAATAATTTGTGGATTATAGCGACGGAATCGGCGACAGGCACTTTTGTGAAGAGTGAGGTAACATCAAAACTAACAAGAAGATCTTCGGGTTCGATAAAGATTTCAGAAATGAGTTTAACAAAGTGCGATGAATTTAAAATGTGAGAAGGAGCACTGCCTGTGTATTTCTTAATAGTATGAGCGAGGTATTTGGCCAAGCTATAGGTGGGCGAATCTATAGTGTTAACTATGGGTCGAAAACGTAGGTTCTGCTTATGGATTTTTGGAAGACCGTACAACCTAGGTGGCTTGGATTCCTTGGGCAGTATCCGTTTCTGTATGTCAGAAGGAATGTCAGAGGATTTAATTAATAAAGAGATTTGCAGTTCAAATTTCGAAGTGGGATCACGCAACAAGGGGATGTAGCTGCCATCTTGTAAGAGATCTGATATTTTGGCCACGTACTGAGACTTGTCTAGAATGACGGTTGTGTTTCCTTTGTCAGCAGGAAGAATGACTATATCTTTATTAGCACGGACAGAACCTAGGGCTGAACGTTCTACTTTGGACAAGTTTGGCTGAGGAGGTTTAGCAGAAGAAAGACGTTTGGCTGTTTCAAAACTAATAATATCGGCATTTTCTTTAGGGAGTGTGCGAATGGATGATTCTACCAAGGATATGATGGCCTCTTTTGGAATGCTTTTGGGAGTCACAGAGAAATTGAAACCTTTGGATAATACTAGAGTTTCAGCTTCCGACAGAGGCTGTGATGATAGATTTTTGACCGTTTTTGATGATGAATGGGTTACGGTTTTCTTATTATTTGGAGCAAGCAATTCAAATTTTCGAATATGATTTTCCTTTATGCGTTCTGAGGATCTTTGAGCTTGGATAGAAGAAATGCGATTTAATAGGGACCAATCATCTTCAGACAAAGTGTTGGAGAGTTCTAAATAAAGGGAAAGAAGTTTCCTGGATACAAGATCTAATTCGAGACGGCAATATTTGATACGTCCGCGGATGAGTGCTAAGCTGGCTCGTCTTAAGATAGTTTGAGATGCTGAAGTGCTGATGTGGTGACTTTATGCTAACTATATTGTCGTTACAAAAAGTTTTATTGTGTTTATTATGCCACTTCTACTTATACAAATTCATAACTCGTTCTATAAGAAAACTTCGCATTTTCCATTTCATTTACACGTACAGTTTCCTGGATACAAGATCTAATTCGAGACGGCAATATTTGATACGTTGAGTGCTAAGCTGGCTCGTCTTAAGATAGTTTGAGATGCTGAAGTGCTGATGTGGTGACTTTATGCTAACTATATTGTCGTTACAAAAAGTTTTATTGTGTTTATTATGCCACTTCTACTTATACAAATTCATAACTACATTTTCCATTTCATTTACACGTACAGTGTAAAATAAATTACAATCAATGTATACTAATGTACAGTAATGTACTTTTTCCTGTTATTGATCATAAAAGAATGGTATAATCGTCATAGTTAGTAAGGAAGCCGTATAAAATAAAGAGTAAATTATTTTAACCGATTAATAGCGTATGCGTACAACAGGGTTATTAGCTGAAATTTGTAAGCGTTCTACTTTACGAAAGGAATTTAATTTTTAAATTAATGCCTGCTCGCTATTATTTTTTTCCTGGAACGCGACATTTTTTTTCTTTTAAACGGCTATTTGAATGAGTACATGTACCATTGTTTGTTATTATAGTACGTTTTCTGTAAATGAACGAAATTCCACTGGATGCATTATAATTGCACACTTGATTACGTAACATTCCAGTAAAGTTTAGCTATTCTTTTAATTCATCTCACTGACGATAGTAATAATACCTACTGCTTAAAATTCCATCGCACATAACTATATACATTTGAAATATTTACTTTATATAGTCATAATTCATAAGAAGAAAACGTGTATTGATCTAATTAGCCTGGAAAGATTCTAGTACACAAAATTTAAGAAGGTGGTTATGGTTACGACGGTGTTATATTACAAATAAGTAGTTAAAATGTGAGATGTCCATGAATGATGATTAGATTAGATTAGACTAGACGTGGGGTGTGTAGGCAATGCTGCTTCTCTTCACTGCAACCTGAAGATCTATTGTGAGTACCCTTAATCTTTTAGTTCCAATTGATCTTCAGGCTTCTGAAGAAGTCTAGCATTTGTCGGGGGCTATAGTTCTAATACTAAGCGGTTCTACGGGCGCCTGTTAGAGGTAGTGGAGCCTCTACCGAACCATCACCTCGCAGTTGCACATAATGTTATTGTCACACTCTATCTTGCCCATTTTCTTCGGATGGTATCTAAGAGGGCCATGAGTGTGACTGTGTTTCTTTGGGACAGCATTTAGGGTAAGTAGACAGTCCCAGGTTAATTTAAAAGTATAGACCCTTATACCTTTAGTGCCGACAGATGATCTGAGAACATATATGTATATGCGTGTACCTTGCTAGCGTGTTTTCAGACATTCCTGAGCACATTGTTCAATGGCACATACTTCTGCCTGAAAAATTGTTGGGCTTTTACCTAGCGCCACTGAAACCTTGCATCTTGGTCTGTAGATGCTTATGCCCACTCCTGAGTCGATTTTAGATGCATCCGCGTACCAGCGTACGGACGGCTCTTGTAATTTAGATCCGCTAGACTCTCAAGTTTGGTGGTCTTGACTTACTACTTTAAACTGTTTGTCGAAATTGAACCTCTGTGTCTTATGCTCTTTTAACTTAGCCAGTCTTCCTAATTCTTGAAAGATTTGGAAGGGACCCACTAATTCTCCTGATTTGAAAGTTGTGTTTTGTTCAAATTTGATGGCACCGATCATCGCCTCCCTCTTCACCTGCATACACGGTGATAAAACCATTGCTTTTTTACAATTGCTTACTACTTTTTGTTAGCAATTTAGCCTACTTTTTTAATTTGTTATCAAAAATGTACCATTTAATATTTTCGAGAAAAAACCAAATTCCCGAAAAAAATTAAATAGCGCCCTCTAGCATGCACGTCACTTACTAGATTAGTTGCAATTTGTAAGCATTAGATTGGAGGGCCAATGCTGTTTTCAACTAGACTAAGTTTGCAAAATTCGGTTCAAGAGAACTGAAGTTATAAGCGTTCCTTCAATACAAAGTTTCTCCTCTTCCCCTTTCCTTATTTGATAAAATACCAAAAAGTTGTCCGATGAAATAATGCAAAATGTTGAGTAGATTCCGATTTTCATATTTATGATTATGATTTATGACCTTAAGTTGGTAAATTTTGCGTAAAATAAGAATTAAAATTTTTGGTGATCAGTTACGCCCTCTAGCGGTCATCCTACACTTTTCTAAATAATTTCCAGATGTTTCTCGGGGTCACTTTAGTCCATACTATTTTTTCCCAAAGCTATACTGTAAACCGTTCCTGCGATATGGCCGAGCGCCATTCTTAGTTGACCACCCGGTACATTATATTTCTTACAAATATCCATATTATTATTTTTAATTGTAATAGTTTGTCGTAAAATATTTGAAAAAGATGTATTAAAACTGCTAATATTTATATCCACGTCCATACATTTTACAATGAAAGATATCAAATATGTGGAATTGCTTTTCTATCGATAATAGTCGACTACAAGCACGTCTGATACAATTTCTACACCTACGCGTATTCGTTTCCGTCGCCGATGAAATTTAAAAAAGGAAATACTTTGAAAGCTTTTTAATCTTCCTGTTAATCGCGTTGGCCTGGCGCGCGGCGTCCTTGATGACGACGTTAATACGTATTCCGTATAGTAGTACGTACTGTTACTACGAAAAACAAGAACAAAATGCGGACGACGTCGAGCGATAGATTCAACGCCCCCTACAGATAGCAGTCAACGTTGACGTTGGTAAAACAAAAGGACTCGTTATGGGGCAAATATGTCAATGCATTACGTTTTAAGTCAGTATCAGACATATCGCTTTATGACGTGAATACGTATTGTACTTACATTATCGAATACTAGATTTGTAATATGGGGGAAGTTCAACATTGCAAAACTTCCGCATCATTTCCAAATAGTTCAGTCGATAGCAACTTTTTATTTCCATTCTCTTAAATTATCAATTATAACTCCACTTCATATATTTACAAAAGACAATTCTTATTTCCATTCGCGTTCGATTCGTCATGTTCGAAAAGGAATTTCTTCTTTCAACGCGTTCTTCGATCTTCTATCAGCAATAGTCCACCTGAGCGAGCGTCTTCGTACGCTGCAAAGGACGTGAGATATTCCGCGAGATGTCGTTCGTAATATTGGTGTTGTGGAATCCCATAATGCGAGCCATGCTATTGAACATGGACCGCCTTAGCGTCCAGGATTTCGAGGAATGTAGGTTTAATGTGCCTCTACTATACAGTAAGGCGAAGGACGACCAACTCGACGGACGGCTACACGTTCTCCCCAACGACAAACCGATCGCCGAATTGAGAAGAGGTGGATCGAAAGAAAGCTCGAGAAAAATTCCTCAGATATCAATTAATTTGTTCGATGATAGCAAGGACACCATCGTCACTCGATATAGGCGCGGAATTTTAAGGAGCTAAAAGGTGAAGGTCTAATTTTCGGTAAACCTCTCGCCGCATTTTAGATGAACTGAATAGATAAGTAATACGCATTCGATATCAAGATCGGCAAAAACTTAATTTAAATGATCAAGAGCATATAGCGATGTGAAAATAGGTAAGTATAGAGTAGATTATAACGCACAATTGAATATTTTATTGAGTTATTATTTCCTTACTTACAACGTAATATCTTCAGCATGACTAACGTATTTACAAATATATCGTAAATAGAAGATAGCTATTCAAGTGTTGTCGGTTGAAATGTGTTACACGTAATATATGTGAGGGTTGGTAATGTATAACTTTGAAACACACGTAGCGATTCAGGAAGTATCGTAAATGACACTCAACAGGTCGCTATGTTGATGGAGAACTGACAGGGCGGTATTCGTTAATAAGTTTCGGTATTATTTCATATACATATATTGCTTTCAACATACCTAAACAATAACTATTGCTATGTTAATAGCGTTGCATTCTGCAGATGTAGGTGTGAGCGTTTTGTTATAAATATTGAGAAAAAAAGTGTTTAGTATTGTTAGTAATTAATAGTTCCAAAAATAATAATGTTTTGTTTTCTTCAATTCATACATAAATTTATTGGAGGGAAATTTGCTATTTATTGATTTTTGTCAAATGATAGACCACTCCAATAACCACAAATATGTCATCTACATGTCGATACCAAATTACAGAGAATGTTATTGAAGACTTGTTATGTTTCCTGTTCCAAATTTACAGATTTCAGCGGAGAAGATGAAAGAGAGTCTTCCATTGCGGAACCGAATATTAGACAATAATATTTATTGTTGAAAAAAAGCGCCTTTTGATTCATACATAATTTTGTTAAGAAAACATATTTCTTGACTTTGATGGAAGATGAATGTGAAATCAAATAGCTTTCTATGATATTTGAATATATTGGAACACTAGGAAATAACAAAACATCCAAGGATATTAATTTGTCGTCAGTATCTACTATAGGAGCTCTTCCTAGTCTCTCCAGAGAACTTCTTAATCAATTCTTGTTAGGAAACAGCCATTTTGCTAGCTTGTATGTAAGGGCATTCATTTTGAACACAATCGGTTCGTAATGACCTCGTTCTTTGTGGATCTTGAGCAAGCAATATTGTTTTGAAATATTAGGTTTTTATATTGTACGAGTACAATTTATAACTTTTCGTCTATTAAATTAATTGTTAATTTTTTGTCTGAAATTGCTAAGAAATTGTCTCTGTTTGTACATACAGTCTAGTCCTCTCAGTTTTTTGATAATGACACTATTATGGCACTTTTCCCGATGTTGATCTTTTTCTTTATTAATTATTGTGGAAACTTGCTAAAAATACCAAGATGAAAAAGTCCGATCTCTTGGATTCAGTTTAGTGGTGCTCTGTGAGTTTCATTAAGCATATCTTCCATTGATAGGTCTTCTTATTAAATACAGTATTTTAAACCTTTTTGTAGCGAGTTGGCTGGTCATTTCTTGACAATCCAAGTTATTCATTAAATATGTACAAGTTTCTTGTTTTGCGTGTTTTAAATTATATAGTTTCTTTTTAGATTTTCATCTTGATGAAGTGCTACATATTAATTATGAATAAATCTCATTCGGGTTTTTTTATTACCTATCTGTGTTAAGCATACGATTAGCCACAGTTTCAGTTTATCTACGAACAAGTAACTAATTTCCATTTTCAGCCAGTTCCATTTAGTTTTGTGTACAATTTTAAATAGGCTAATTTCCTTAGCTTCGCGTTGATAAATTTTGAAAATACCTTGTATTTTCTACACTGTTTCAGAAAGCGGATGTCAAATAAAATGCTCTTTGCTTTAATTCTCCAATGAACTCGCTTTTCCAAGAGAACTCATACTAGGTGTGGTAATAATTAACATGAAGTGAACAAATACATTCCACTTAACTGTTTGCTGCATAATTGAAGAAGAATTCAATAACCTCATATCCAAAAAAGCTTGAAAGTTAGATTTTTTTAATGGAGCACTCTATATACATATTTTGTCAAATCTTGATTAGTAATCTAATTTGTGACATAAGAGTTTCAATGCTCTATTGTCTTAAAATGAATTATAAACTTGTTATTGTGCAATTCCGTTAACACTTTCAGTCTGTAAAATAAATAACAGATTTTTTCAAAACAAATACGCTCTTTGAAATCTTCCACACGTTTAGATATTAAAATTATTTGTTCATATGAATTTGTGTTGTATTCTTTTGCTCTATTTTTTGAAGGAACGCCATGAGTTGGAAACATACATTATATCCGGTAAAAATTTAAAAAGCAAATATTATGCTTTACGACAGTAGCCGTATCGATGTTATTTTTGAAAACTTTACAATCAATTTAAACAACATGGGACAAACAGTCATTACCAATGAAGAAGTAGAAACTAAAATGTTATCAGATTTTGAACGCCATTGTTCGAGTTGTTTAAACATAAAAAAATGGTTTGCTTACCAGAAGATTAATCTTCTGTCAATTTTTCGATAAAAAATTAAACGCAACCCAGTGTATTTTATAGACTGAGGACACAAATTTTTCAAATAGGAGCATATTTAATAGGAAGAATAGTCACTACTCGTCCGAAGACAACTAGTTAACAGTGCACATGCTATGCAAGTACGATTTAACTAGTTTTAATGCTTGGTGCAGATTAATTAGTTCAATTGTCGTTGGTGCAGGAGACAGATATTTGGAATTCTGTTGTAGAGTTCTAGAAGATATCCTTGATACCACTAATTATCTGATGCACCAAAATTTATACTATCATCAGGACAATGCTCCTGCACATAACTCTCAGCTAGAACAAAACTATGTCGATACCATCTTTGCCGATAACTGGATTGATACCAATGATCCAATTCACAACAACAATGTATGCAAAATGGAAAACAAATTCAGGACACGAATTTCTTGGAAGGATAATAGAGATTAAGATAACAATCTTAATAGCTACCAGCTCTAGCTATTAAGAGGGAAGATGATACCTTCGTTGTTGTTTAAGAAAATTATAAATTTCAAGATTTCCTGGAAATGCTGTATATTACTCAGCATTCAGAACACTACTTCGCTCATTTAACCTGCTTTGTAGAATTAATTATAACAGAGATAGCCATGGGCGCGCATTTAATTTAGATCAGTATATTCTATTGTCCATGGCAACTAAATTATTTTATATACCTACTCCACATTCTCATTTAATTCAAATTTTTATGAGCACTTAGTACTTGATAGTGATATGTATTTACAATTGATCTCCAATCAATGTTTTCTTGAATTTAAAAAATACACCTCACAAACATTTCAAACATTTATCACTTTTCCATCGCTATTAAGCTGGGACCTATGTATTTTAATGTTGCCGTGTATATAAGTATTTGCAATTGGTGCAGCATCAGTTAAACTGCGATTTTCTAGGTCAGCTACATTTTCCATCGAGGTCTTGTAAACTAATATGTCACCAATAATGAAACTCGCACACATTAAGGTCATACAACTGAAAGATATCAGGTTACTGTTTCTATCTCTCTCCTTGATATAGTGTGCCTTATTTTAGGCAAAATTTGTATGGTCTTACCGCGACGAGTACTACTACGACTGATTTGTTTTGTACAAGATTTTATCTTATATTAATGTTATTTAAACTTCCTAAGTTGTAACTTCAAAAAATGTGCCTTTGAAAATAATAAATAACTAAGTGTAGTGACAAGAAATTATTTAATTATATTTATAGATGTGTATGCACATCTGTTCTCAATTTTAATTGCTACCAGTTAATATCGCAACTGTAATTACAATTTTAGATGAAAATGCTGAATTAATTACAAAGATTAGA
This sequence comes from Holotrichia oblita, assembly GCA_023690525.1. Classification (NCBI taxonomy): domain Eukaryota; kingdom Metazoa; phylum Arthropoda; class Insecta; order Coleoptera; family Scarabaeidae; genus Holotrichia; species Holotrichia oblita. Next base: position 70,617,972 of record CM043016.1, on the reverse strand, counting down.
ATATTTTCCTCTGGGTAATCGTTTACCTTAACGATGATGCCGTTAATTATAGAATTAAGTGACTTATTTATTTCGCACCTACATAAAGTAATTATAAGATTATCTTGGATTAAACTACTAAATGTTTTCTATTTTCGTAACTACTTAATTTTTTTCATGACGTTAGATAAATTTTTATTTTAAAAATTTCTTGTCAGGATAGTATGTATTTATGCATGATTGATCAATATCTTGATAATTTTCATTCTTACTTAAATAATACTCCAGTTGCTCCACATGTAATTGTAAATATATTGGTCAGACAAGTAGAACTTTGCAAAAAAGAATCAATAGACATAAATGTAATTTATTAAATGATCAGATTGATACTACCGAAGCACCTATATTTTTGTATTTCTACATTATTTTAGTTCTAATCTTATTCTAATTTATATATGGCTTTTTTGTTGTTTGTGACACTTTCATAGATTTCCATCTGTTTCCTCGCAGGATTCAACCCAGTAACACGTTTACTGTGTCCATCTACGTAATCCTTATTCCCTTTTTTGCTTAACTTATAATCCAAATTTAAATATGCTTTTCCCTGTTATATTTATGACATCGTTTTAATAGTTGTGCGTAGGTTTTCGCGACCGTCGTTTACTGCTTTCAAATCTTTCGAGTGTTGTCGCGTAGATAAGTTTACACTTGACACTTTGCTGATCATCCTGTCAGTTTCTTCAAAGGTTTCATATGGACTGCTTAGTGAACCGGGATGGATGGATAAACATTTCCTATGGAAAGAAGGACAACTTAATACTCAATTTCGAAGCATCAATAAAAAGACCATTCTTGTGGGTTACGTTAATGTCAGCATCAAATCATTGACACTATTACAGAATGGAAGACCTTCTTCAGTTGAAAAATACTGTGACAGTTCTTTCTTGCGATTACGATACACAGAAATATATGTGCCCGGAACTAATAGCTTCCATCCTTGAAGTCTAAATCCTAGTATTTCTGCTTGAGTTTTTAACAAGTTCAGATCTCGAATAAAGAATAGAGATGGCAAATGTTCATCATCGCTAGTCCATAATAACTCGCAAATTTCTTCGTCTGCATCTGTAATGGCATATTCTTCATTCGAAACACCTATAGGCCTTGGTACTGGCAAGGCTTGTGAACGAGATACTGGACGAGTAACAGAAAACGCACTAGCGTAACTAATCTCGTTCTTATTTTTGTTGGAGAACCCGACAGTTTTCGTGCAGCAAAACTAACAATCAGACAAATAGTTCGTTTGTTCAAGCCAAATCATAGGTCTTGCAAATGGCATAGCGCTGTTCTTACCGTTTGACCAGCTGCTCAGAGTAACAGCACACTATGCGCAGCAAATGTGAGGAGCCCATTTCTTTTATTGTAAATTGTTTTTCGGCATCATAAAATCAATCGATTTCAATTGCAGTGATAGGTCTTATAATGTTACATGCAATACTTATTCTTTAATTAAAATTTGATATTAATTTAGTAATTTTCGATTGAATACTTGAAAGAAGCCGTTATAATATGATTATACAAATATGTAAACTATATTGTAGACACCCAGCATGTTAATATGGAATTTGTTTATGTGCACATACATACTTTGATGGATTAATGCTTTCATAAATAATAATTATCGGATCCTAGACATAGTGCAATTATTTGAAAGAAAGGAACTGAAGTTATCACAGTTTTCAAATTATTCTATATTTAAACACAAATGTGCAGACTTTACAAATAAAACTGGCTAGTTAAAACCTTTAAAAAATTCAAACATAATTTTTGTCTTTAAAATGTATTTTATGTGCAACTGTAACTTCGTATTTTTGATGTTTTAGTAAAAACCTTATTTTCTTAAAATCACATCTTCAATCTAGTATTTACATAAAATTTCAAATGGATCAGAAAAAATTGCATCCTTGTAAATATACGAAATTCCCTGTACAAATATCAAGTCCTCCTGTACCATCTATGAAAGGATTTTTTTCTCTTTAAAATGTTTTTCGTTCGTTATTTGTAGAGACCAAAATTGAAATTTTATTTAGGATGATTTACTTACAAAAGCCTTGTGTAATTTTTCAGACACGTTTAAAATCTCTGGTGAATCTCATCTGGCAAATTTTAATAACATATTTTACCTAAAAGTGAAAAAGATTTGAAACAACACAGAAAAGTCTGGAAAGAGTTGCCTTTACAGGTTAAATATTATTGAATAAATAAATGTCAATTAAAAACGAGTGCTATCTGCAAAATTTTACCCTCTTCATATTTCTTATTTAACTTCCCATTTGATTACGAAACAAAATAATTTTGAAACCGTAACACAAACAATAGTATGGTTGCGAAAATGTACTGCAAACTATTCAAATTTAGCCGTATTTAAAAAATTTAGTAAAACTTAGTGACAAGTATATAATATGTTGCATATCGATCATATTTTCTAGAAATATTTGCCGCAAAATGTACAGCATAAAAGAGATCATTTTTAATAATATTTTTTCTACTAAAAACGTTTATGGTAACCTCTCCTAGTTCAGTCTACAGGTTGACTGTGTTTATACCCAAAAACGCACAGCTTATTATTTTGTCATTTGTGCATGTGGCTAACCTATAAAATATAAATTTATACTTCTGTTTATATTGGAAAATATTCAGAAAAATTGACTGCTATCTTTAGCTGTGCTTTTGACACTGAATGTCTAAACATACAGAATCATCCAAACGTCTGAAATAAAAATCCATACTTCATTGCAGCGGTGTTTTTTGAAATTAACAGGTGCACATGCAAATTGATTTAATTATATTAACCTATTTTTGATCACCCCCTGCTTTTTTTTTTAATGATAATCCTCTGTTGTGTAAGGGCTCTTCCTTCTCGGATATTGTAACTGTTGAAAATTGAAACAAGTGGATTTTCAAAGATGTTTAATGCTAGTTGTTTAGTTTTATCTAAAAAGCGTCCGTGTTCTTGGAACTTATGAAATGTCTTACTTCCAGTCGACTCGAAATTTAAAGCACAAACTTCACCTTGCCTGCTTCTACAGCCAATGAGTATTAAAATTTCAATACGTTGCGTTTCTGATAACACCCTTGTAATTGTATAAAATTGCAAACAAATATCAAATACTAAAACTATATGAGTTTCAGTACTTAAAATTTCATGTAGAAAAGATATAGAAAGAAACATGTAATTCAAAATAATAAACGCTCTTGATTTCAATATTTAAAAAAATTAAAAAAACAGAAGCCTTTTGAAATCACCTTCTTCACCTTTGAGTATTATTCGACCAATGAAATTGCATTTTTTAAAACAGTCGAATTCAGTTTTTGAGAAGCTCTTCAACCAGCTCTTACCCAACATAAGGTACTATTTGAAAAAAAAATCGAGGTTTTAGGGGCTACAGGTTTGACAGTATACAACAAAGTATATCACGAAAAAATAGGTTAATATGTAATTAATTTGTATATTTTTGCAAACGGGATTTTGAAAAACGCCACTATAATGAGTTATGAACTTTATTCCAGACTTTTTGGCAACCCTGCATAATTTTTTATACTTGTAATATAAATGTGTTTTTGTTTCGATCACTCCTATGCTTAAAATCTTTATCAGAAGAGTTGCACGAAGCTTATTTTTCCTTTTTATAAATACTTTGCTAAAACGGCGCTTTCACTTTCAACATGTTCAATCAACTGTCATAGTAGGATTTCCACCTAGCGATCGGTTTCATTAATCAAGAAGTATTCACAATAGTTTTAAACGTTCCTTAGTTTGGCTATATTATGCCAGTAATCCGACTTGACAGACGGAAAATATGCGAACTCCTATCAATATGCTCAACTAATTCAGTCAGGTACAATGAATGATTATTCTGTCCTCATTTACAACTTTGTTTAAGTTTATGGATTTCATCCTTTATTTTCTGTTTTTTACTCTTATCGTATTTAACTTTATGTTAATTTTTAACAATTCGTTTCAAAACTAAAGCTATTTTTCATCTGATTTTTAGAGTTAGTAAAAGTTATTTTAATTATGTTATTATTTATTTTAAACTTCTAATAAAGTTTGAGACATATTACAAAAATACGTAAACGAGAATGCAACCGAATTGAAATGTTCATAATACCTACTGCATCACATTCTTACATTTTGCCAAAACAAGGAGGCACAACAGAAGCATGTACCTTTTTCGAAGACCAAAATAAGACACGTCAGGTAGAACATTCACAACCATCATCGTCATTAATAGATGTTGTAAGAAGAAGTTATGTTATATTATTAAGTTCAACCACCCTTAAATTTTTCCTCAAAATCTGCCTTCAAAACGACGGCGTACTAGAAATCAAACACGAAAAGTATTTAAAATAAATTGTTCTCAAGAGTCACAGTAAAAATAAAAATATTCTTCAAAATATCTAGGTATAGACAATCTGTGTAGCTAAAAGATTGCAACAAACCCAACGCGAGAGTTATCAAAGTACTAAGATACTCTTTCAAATGGTGTAAAGCAAAACCAGTTTCTTCCAAAAATAACAGAAATCTCTTCAACAAAAGATCATAACCATAAAAAATTAACCGAAACTTTCAAAGCATCTCCAAAAAAATAATCTATAGATAACAACAAAATTTTAGACAAACCAGAAGAAATATAAATAAACGCAACATGACTTGAATTACACAAGATTTTCTCACCCTACTAATTTACTTAAATAAATACTCCAAACAAATTTAGTTTTGCAAAATATTTCCTTTTGTTTCTTAGCAATGTATTATTTTATCTCGGACTATATCAAGGAGACATACTTTTTACATTTTCCTCACTGCGATCTGAATTTTATATAAACCCACTAACAGATGATAATCGCATTGTTAAGATCCCAATCAATTACAATTTTATTAGCCAATAAACAAGAGCAATTGAGGAAACCAGCGAACAACTAAAATGTAACGCAATATTATACGATTTGAACCCGCTTTACAAGCTACTATACATTAAACGACAGAACTCGATTTTATGGCGATGCGTGTCAGTTAAAGTCAGTCTATGTGGTTTTACTATACGTCAGCGTGACGTTTTTAATCCTATTTGTGATTGTCTGACGCTAAAATTAAAACTCAAAACATAAAACGACGACTCAAAATCACGTAAATGCGCCTAGAAATGCACACGTGAAAGATCTTTCTAAAAGGGATATATTTTCTAACTTTAAAAGGTAATGCAGTAGAGAATATTACATAAAATTAAAAGATAATGAAAATGTATCATACGAAACATATACTATTTTTGGATGTATAAAGCGGTCTTGAATGCATTAAAATGTTGCCAGAATGTTATTTACGCCTAATATGTATTACACACATTCTAAAACTAAGTGTTCCTAAACCTAATTCTATGTTACCCTACAAACCGTAGTATTATTTAATTGTGGTGGAAGGTCTGAAATGGTACATACATACATCAACACTCTGTGAAATAAATAGACTTGAATAAATTTAACGATGAATTTAAAGCTAATATGCTCCCCTAAAACTAAATTTGGAATAAATTTGGTTTCATTCTAACTGTAATGCAGTTTTCAAAAAGTCTATATTCTTCTATATAAATAATATATTCCATTTTTCATTCGGTAAAATACGCGTCAGTATTTGTATTCAGTCAGAAATTATGACCGCAAGGATGTGTTTTTTATGCTATTTTTACAAATTTTTAAATTTCTCTTTTTGTGTAGCTTTCGAGTTGTACCAATAACAATAGATTTCTAGTTTTTGCTATAAATACGCTATAGTTTACAAAGTTAAAAGTTATAAACTTAAATGAAGCAAATTAGAATCTATGCTTTTTAAGAATAAATTAAATCTGCTTAAATATTCAAGCAATCTTACAATTAAATCGAATCTATCTATACATTCATTGCATGACCTAAACACATATAATTACAAAACGGTTCGTCTGTACCAGGTAACAGGCAATTATGAAACACTGTAAATAATTTAACCACCAAAATCAACTGACACGTTGACATCTTACATCAAACAACCGCTTCAATGATCTTTTCATATACAGGTGCAAGTTGAAAACACGAACATAGTCTGTACAACAAGCTCTATTTATAGATGGCGCCATAAATAATATATTTTGACGCGTAAAACCACGTTAAGGGGAACTAGCGCTCTTCAACAACATTAATAAATTCAACACTCGCACAACTTATTATCATTATACTTTAAATTGAAATAATACGAAATAATTATTGCTTCGAGATTCTGTTCCTTTTACTACTTACGTGTTGAATAAAAATATAGAATTCTCTAAAGATACCGTTCTTGCAATTCTGACTAATAGTCGACACCTTAGTCAGTTGCTATTTTAAATATTCTTTGTAAGATATCCCCGTCACTCAACGTTTACATACATTAGAGGTAATTTAAATCTTAACTATGCACTCGTTTCGCACATAAGTTCGATTCAAATTAAAAAAAATATATCGTTATGCCTAGATCAGTTTACATCTAACCCATTCAAATAATCTGAACTTGAACTTGTAAATTATAAAAACATGTACAACGAAGAAATATTCAATAACAACTATGTAAGTACTTTTTCTAGCTACTATATGTATAAGCGCGATATGCCCATCATCATAAAACATCGTCTGATAAGAACACATGATTCTTGTTGCCATAAAGTGTACCCAATTCGAATATTCCGTGATATACCTGCAAGATTCAGATAAAACCTAAATGTATAGGAATCCTTGCTGTTAAACGTGTACTCTACATAAAGTTCCGTTGTGTACGGAAGTCACAGTGTCTGAGTTGGCAACGTACGATATATGAATACCCGCGTGGAGCACTAAATATCAGGGTTACGTTTTACGGTTTGTGTATAGGTTCTGTTTGTTAGGTATATTGATATGTGACGTTTCAGACTTCGAACTGTCAATTTTAGTGTGTATTTTAATATTTTTTTTCGTTTAGCTACATGGCTATCCTACAACATAATGTATACGCATATAAATGTATGAACAACTGTTGTGTGGACAATTGTTTATTAACCGAAAACCTGTAAAACTCCTTAGCTATAGTTTTGTATACAGGGTGATTGGTGAGAATGACCTATTAAAAGTATTATACAAACAGAGCAGAACTTTAAAACAAAATTTTGCAGTTGGATATGGTTGAATATGAACTATCACGTGAAAATAGTTTTGAATAAATGTCACTTCCGGTTAACCGGAAGTGGACATCAACTTCGATTTTTTAAATAGCCTGCTATAAAATAAATTACAAATTCAGCTTCTATGATAAATTTTACACATATGTCATGTATCATACCCTATACCTAAATACCATTCTTTCTGAGTTATTCGCCATTAAAGAAAAAAGTGACAGATACCGATCTTACTTTACTCTTTCTATTGAGGCATTCTATATTTGGAGGCGTATTCCTATAATTGTTGCTCTTCGAATAGCATCTTGTAACGGGACGCGATAATATCAATCATTTTATTTTATTAAATATATTAACGTGATAAGGAAAACAAGTACTTATTAAATATATTAAAGAATATTATTTTATTTTAATTAATGTAATGCACCTGACGGTATATATTTCGTAAGTTAAAAAATGTAACGGTTTTAAGCGACAACGAGCAAATAGGTGACTTTTATTAGAATTGTACTGGCGTAAGAATATTGGCTCGCCTCCGAATGTGATAGAACACTTCCCGTCAGGACGCCGACAAGTCTAGTACGCGTTCAAATTGATTAAAAAGTTTAGGCCAGTTAGTGTTCTTGTAATTATTATAAGTATTTAAATAATCAGTATAATAGTAGCACCGTGTTTACTAGGGAAGGGCCAGCACGTGAAAAAGCCAATAAGTAAAAATACTGTTATGAGGGCTCATTACGAAACGAGTTTGAGTAAGTTGTATATATATTTTTTGTAATTTTTCATTTTTGTTTTATTTTATTTTATATTGTTTATGTACTTTACTATGACGCGGTTTGACATAGTAAAGTACATATATACAATATAAAATAAAATAAAACAAAAATGAAAAAGAGAAAAATTACAAAAAAAATATGAAGAAGCCTCTAGCGTGGTTGACACGTCGAGTTACCGTGACCTTCTGGCGCCCCTCACCTAGTTTTGCTCCTGAAGAAGTTTTACATTAGTGGCGAAACGTCGAGTTTGAGTAAGTTGTATATATATTTTTTGTAATTTTTCTTTTTCATTTTTGTTTTATTTTATTTTATATTGTATATATGTACTTTACTATGACGCGGTCAAAACCCGGAAGGCCTCATAACAGAGACTCAGACCGTGGAAGCCTTCGATATCATTTAGTAAAAATACTGATAACCAAGAAATTGCAAGAAAAACACGTCCGAGCCCCAAGACAAATCACCGAAAGAAGCGGACATTCGGCAGAAAGGACAAGCATCAACGAGCGTACGCGAAAAGAGAACGCGTAAAGGTATTTGGCCATAAAACTATTATTGTTCATAGATACGAGCTCGTTACAAATAAAGTTATTAACTGTAGGAGAGGTGGAAGTACTGGCTGTACAACGTTAGGTTTCAGAGACACACTATTGGGGAAGCACACAAAACTAATAATTAATAAAGCCTTAGCATCCCCCAACAGATTGCGCCAATTACAATCTTGGCTAGTTATTATACGCCTGCGACTGTAGACCGTTCAACGCATTTGCCGTGGAATTTGGAAAATTCAAAAATCAAAAAGAAAGGAAGCAAATTTCTACGAGGCAAGTGTTGCCTGTTATTCCATCTTGGTGTTCAATACTTTAGCCGCATTCCCTGCAATACTTTAGTTATAGTTAAATGTGGCAACATTGGCAAAATTTACATAAAACAATAGTTAATAACGTTAGGTTTCAGAGACACACTATTGGGGAAGCAGCCAAATAAAACTAGTAATTGCTTATTACTGTCTCTAGACAGTAGACAGTGCGGCTAAAGTATTGCACCAAGTGGAATATCAGACAAACGCTTAGAAATTTAGATTTGATATTTGGTAGCGTTGAACTGTATATTATAGCCAAGATTTTGACATAAATTTCACTTGTTTTGTGCAATTGATGTGGGCAGGACGACGCCATCTTACTTTTTTTAAATAGGAACAAGGGTTTAACTTTACAGCAATTGAGAGCTACTTACTCCCAAAATACAAAAACATACATTATAAAGTTGTTTATTGAGAAATAATTTTAAAAAATCGTGAAAAATTAATAATGAAATAGAAATACCTATAGATAAATAAACAAACTCATAATAAATGTTCTGGACATATCATTCATTAGACGCTTTTATAAGACGCCAAGAAGTGAACGGGCAGCATTTTGAACATTATATAACAATAATGTTCCGCCGTATCTCAGCAATAAAATCAAATTTAGAACTGACGTCCACAGTATTAATATCCGCAGGAAAGATATTATCGATATACCTAGACAGCACACCCAGCAATTTAAGAGAGCTTTCAGGTAGCATTCAGCGCATATGGTTAACCAATTAGCCGTCTCTGTCAAGCAGCTTTCGGATCTGCTAAAGAATGAGCAATTCTTTGCAACCTTTATAATAGAATAGATTGTTATTTAGTTACGTTAACTACTCACTGCAATTTTCTTCTACGAAGGGTCGTCATTAGTAGCAGGATGCTCTTATAGAGTTACTGACGACGATCCTGTTGGCTTTTTGTTGTTTTACTGCATCTTGTAATATTTATTTTTTGCCAATAAATGATTTATTATTATTATTATTATTTAGGAAACATTCTCATACATCACAGAGGCAGCTACAGGAATTATAAAAACAACCGAAACTGCAAGCCCGAAACATTTCAATATCAATATAATTTTTTTGAGTTATACATACATAACTATAGTTTAGTCTTTTTGATTATGAATTTAGTTTTTCAGTGTTATTGAAACTCGAACAAAATTATTATATTATAAATATTAAGATACATTCAAATGAGTATTATTTCTTGTGATGACAATGATATATATTTTAAACTAGTAGCTGGAGCCGTTATGTGCAAGAAAAATTGAAAGAACTACCATTAAAAAATGAAGATCTTCCATTAACAATCCTATTGCTGTTGCAAAAGATGAGTACCGTGGATTAAAAATCCAGCATTTAAAACAGACCATACAGGTACAAGAAAGAAAACAGGAGAGGGAGAAAAATAACAAAGAAGGACGTCAGAAGAAACTTGAAAAGAAAATGAGATTGTTAGATTTACAAATAGCAGAATGAATACAGACAGGTAGACTGTTATACAGTGCTACATAACAATAATAAAATATAATAAGGGAATAATAACACAACATTAACTGAAACGCGCGTTTAAAGTTAAAGTTAACTTCAATATTTAAATTGGTTTTAAATCTATTATGAAAGCGGCCGTAAGAAAAGAGTTTTCGGACAATTCTCAAACTTAAAATAATGGTAAAGAAGTGGTGTGTTTAATTCGTAACAAGATTTATGTTTGAATATAGAAACATACGAATACATTTATCTTCAATTGTAGCATTAGATTATGCTGATTTAATCATTAAATCTCATTAATTTTCAATGAACACGTTTCAAAGAAGTAATTTAGTAGTAGCAGTAGGTACTGCAGATTGGGTAAGTTTATTAAATAAAGCCACAATACTAATGCCACTACTAAACAAACCAAATAGGTAACTCTAACGATAATGCGCACTTAATTCAATTTCCGCAATTACTTGCATTTAATATGCAGTCATATGTATTAAAAACATGATACAAGATATGAAAGTTTACTTTGTAGTGTGAGGAAATATTCCAATGGCCAGGACACATCAGAAACTATTCAAATCTTCCGAACACCGAAAGCAACTTTTATATCGCGTGATGTATTATGTTTTCTATTAGTTACACATTAGTTACCGAACTAGTCTATCATTACAGCTTGTAAGAGATTTGAATAGTCTATAGTTAATAGCTTAAAATGAAAGAAAATAATATAGAAAAACCGCTAACGGCGCATTAGCACCAGAGAAATCCAAAGATAAGTACAATAAAACATGAAATGTTAATTGTTCCTTTCTCTCTTTTGTTTCTTTTAAGTTCTGCGGCGGAAAAGTGTGGGTACTTTTCGATCTAGCAACGCACAACAACCAGGAAACTCAAACATTTACTTTCCATTTATAGCGTGTTGCTAGGTACTGTTAGAAATTTTATTTTACTATTGAGTAGTAGAAGATAATAATAATTAATGTTCATTTATAAAAACGTAAATAAATGTAAGTAATTTTTTTTTTGCATTATTGTAAATGTAAGTAATATTAAAAATATACAAGGTAAACACTAAAATTCAGTGCATATACTCTGTTGGACAGAATTCACAAGCCTCGTACTCATATCTTTTAAAGGCGGAGATATACATGCTATTAGAATAACTGTACCAACATAGGACCTGAATTAGCGAATTTCGCATTTCGAAAAGGCCGTGAGAGACAGTCACAAATATCTAAGAGGAGATAGCAATGCGTAGTTAGAATGGGCAGATGGTACTGTTCGTTTACAATGCAAACTATGTAAATGCTACGTGTATGTACATACAAGGGACGGCAATAAAACTTCTCGAGCGGATCACACCTTGATACATGCTGCGATAGCATCGCATACTTCATCTTCACAGCAGCAGATGCAAGTATGCCCCGAGAAGAGGGAAAGTTACATTAACTGCGCGAACTGCCCGGAAGCATTTAGTGTATAGGTAGTGAATTGAGAACGCGTCGTGCATTGAAAAGCAATACACTAACATCGAAATCCTCTCGGACGAAATGGTGCAATTGTAGGCAGCAGTGGCATTTCAATGAGATGCGAATATTGTTTTGTGACTAATCACAGACAACCACATCGCAGAGCGATTCCAAAACTGATGAACAATTTAAAAGAAGTTAAACAAACACTAGTAAAAGGATAATCATTGGAATTCGGTATGTTCACTTGGCAAATAAAAAAGGTGACTAAACAAGACTTATGCTAGAAAACAAAATACTTAAGAAAACTTCAAGAAATTAACCTTTGGGCTGACATCCCAAAATAAGGATACGGCAACGCTAACGATAGAAATTATTATTATTATTTTATAGTGTTGGTGGCAGGTTAAAGCTGCTAGTGCTGATACAACATGTTAAGATAGATATGTTAGATTTAGTTTGAATATCAAGTTTGCTTCAAGTGTTTCCCAAAACTTGAAACATATCTGCATGAAATATAGAAAAAAAAAACTATGCAGTGGGTTGTGTTAGAAACATATTGAAATAATAAAACAGCGAAACCGCAAGAATGTTAAATTTTAGCATCATGCTTTAATATGATAATTGCAGTCGTACAACGAAACAAAATTATCCACGTCTCACAGGTGACCCCTTTGATCAAACAGCTGCCTAACGAGTTACATGGTGAATGCTTTATGGGAAGTTCGGAAGAATTTGCGTAAAGGGAAGTACGCCGGAGACTCTATTCAGTGTCGAGTATATTTCTTATTAAATTACTGGTTTTCCTCACAGTAAACCAAATTATCACCCGGTTAATTTCCGCGTCGTCATTGCGACTTAATGCGCTTTTCAACAAGCATGACGAGACTTCAGTGGAAACCCTTCACCAATGGAACGAATAACAAGAACACCGCATTGTAGTTTTGTTGTCTTCCTCACACGATATCACGTCAGTTATGTATACATATATACATACATACATAATATAGGGTAACAACAAAAGAAACGATAACATTTTTAAAAATTCCTTTAAATCATTTTTATCTGAAACTGGATCGTCGTAACAGTAATTAACCTGTAACTTTCTAATTAACATAAAGGTAGGGTTGAATTCATCCATTTTAATGGAAAATATACAATTATTTTTTGTGAGTCTACTGAAACAAACAAAAATAGATATCTAAGTTAAATTATTTTTACGTTATGAGCCACATTACATCGTTAAATTAGCAATATTTAGCAGTTGTGGCTACTGATCCAGATAGCTTAGACTAAAATTGACGTAGCCTCATAGCAACGCTCTCAGACGTCTCTATGGTCAGCTACATTTAAGCCATAAGTGTACAAAATACAGCTTCCCATTCCCAGAAGCCGAATTGCTCGGACACCTTACCCAAAAATTATGTAATTAGATTGATCCATTCAAAAATATTGGAATACATAGACTCAGCATATTTACCAAGTATGACAGCGCCAAACGCGGTAATTATGAAGAGATATCTATTTCTTGCCAACATTGTTTTTCAAGAAAAAGGAACCGCTTGGGAAAATTATTGTTTATTATTTTACTACTCCGAAAGAATTGGAGTACACAAGTTTAACTTATATGAAAGATATTTAAATGAAATGAACAGCTGACATGTTCTATCCCGTCACTTGATGGGAAAAAAATACCACGTTTGTGTGTTCTTAAATGTGATTATTTATCTTTAAAATGTTAGAATTATAACCAATCTTATGTCTATGTCTATGCATGACATGGATCGCTGGCTTCAAACAGGTACTTTTGAAGAGAAAGGATATTATATTTGAGAATGAAAACAAACCAGTAGCTCACTCTATTTCTTCGCCAAGAGAGTCAATGACAAAAATATATACCCACAATAACCAAGAAATGCATACCAGCATGTCAAAAGAACTGTCTGTGAAGGAAACCACTTCCAAATTTGTAACCACATCTCAAATATTATTTGCAATATGCGAAAAACGCGAAGCAACTAGAAAAAAACCTTTCAATAAACAAATGTTACTGTGTTAATGTGTTTATCAACAATTCCATATTTGCTACTAAGCTACGGCGTCATTTAAAAGCTAACCGTCCCAAATTGAAAGATAACCCGCAAAAGTAGCAACAGTTTTGATAAACCACTATGAGCTATTGAGGATGGTTTTCAGTAAAATAAACGAAATGAGTCATTACAGGGAAACACTATCTCGACGAAAAATAATATCAAACTTCTAGAAAAAGTACAGAAAAATATTCAGATGCGTGTCGTCTCTCTTCAAAGACTCAATATTTTCAACATGTTTTGAATTTAGAGCTGCTTTCCTTTATTAGGAGATGCATAAAAAATATCAGAGAAACTTCAGGAAAAAATAAGAACAAAAATTGTGTTTTCTGATTTTTTGGAAATATTTCATCATAGAATTTTTAGAACGGATTATTGTTCCAAAGAAGATTGCAACTCACGTTAAAGTATCTTTGTCCGGAAACTCTAATACTGATAAGAATGTACTTTTAACGAAGCTAAGGAGATTAGACTTTTTGAAAAAAAAGAAACAACGATTCAATAGATTATTATATAATAAGCTCCTAAGTTCTTCCGCACATATGTATAAATATAATAATAATGCTAAAGTCCTTTTCTTGTTAACTGAAAATACACCTACAGACGTATAACAATATACAAAAGAAGTGGTATGTTCATAGATACCTACATACATATATGATTCGGTACTGAAGTTCAGTTCCGGATACAAAGACACTTCCGCGAGTATGTAGAAAATTACTTTATCGATTTTTTCTCCGGTTCGCTGAGTTCAGAGTCAAAACAGACGCTTTTGTATAACTACTATGACGTATATGTATACATACGTATGCTATGTATGTACACACATGCCTATTTACTAATTGACACTGACTACCGCTGACACAAACATATCATCTGTATATTGGCACTAGTATATCGCTGGGGTACAACGTTACTCTGTGTTTCATAAATTGATTATTATCGCTTTGTTTGTACACACCGCTTTTGATCATTTAAGGGAGCACAGGTACAGACAATACCTTGGAAAAGAAGAGCGCGGGAAACAAGCGGCGCGACATTGTCTAAAAGAAACCTTTCTGTAGTGAATACCTACGAAAGCATTTTTAAATGTCCGTCGATCAACTAGATCTACGGAAGTAATTTGTTAACTTTTAGATAAATTGGAATTATTTAATTCAAATTATTTTGTCTTTTCTCTAGCCAAAAAAAGTTATTAAAATTTTATTCATAATAAATATAAATGTACAGGATGTCTCTCTAGTGCGTCCATGTACCATATCTCCCCTTGTAGATATTTTTTCTGAAAAACAATTACACAGAGGTTACTTGAATAGATATGGCACATCTTCTACAATTTTTTTTTCACTTATACAGAATGGTATAATTTTTTTCAATGCAATCGATTCTACGCATTATTTGCAAATATTTTGTATTAGGGTTCCCTATACCTAAATTCAACTGTTTCGAAGATATTTACAATTTTCCGTAATATTTTTCTATTGCATCTTAAAGAAAAATTAATATTGTAAAGCCCTTTTAAGCGTAAGGTACCAAACTTCTGCAAACGAAAGTAAAGGGTCATAGATACTGAGAACTGTCATAACTTCAACAAAATTTATACAGGGTGTGCAGAAATTAGCAACCAATTCAGATATCTTCAAACATTAAAAACTCTTTTTCTTTTAATGGCACATAGTAGTTTTTATTGCAGCACTTGATTCCGCAAGAAATTCTACATCGATTCGTATTAAGGTCTCATATACCTATCTTTATTAGTTTTTGAGATATTAGAGATTATTGGTTCCAACTATTGACAGTACACTAATATCTATTATTTTTTGTCATAGTTAGCTATGAAAATAAAATATATCGGTAAGAGTTGTCCAATGAGTGACAGTTTATCGAGTAGACTTGTTGGTTCACGCAATATGACTATTAATCACCAAAATGATACTAATAGTGATATATTAAATTTATTTTATATCCATGGTAAATGATATAGGATAGCAGCAAGAATATGTCGTTTATTTAATGAGAAATATTCACAACCTATGACCGTGGCGAAACTTAAAAGACCATTTTTCGAATTTTGAAACGACACAAAATGCGGCCATACTAACGAAACATGTGGCTAACTGAGAGCAAGTGAGATTTGGTGTAAATGAAAAGCAACAAAACTGTCACTTATTTGGCAACTCTTACCGAAATATTTAATTTTCATAGCTAACTATGAGAAAAAAATAACAGATATGAGTATACTTTTCCCAAACAATAAAATTTCTAAGGGTTTTTTAGAATTTAGATTAAAACTCGACGTTATTCTAAATTCTTTTTAAATAATATAATTTTCTGAAGAAATCACAGAATTGTGACGAAATATTGAAAATAAAGTTTTTTATTATAGGACCGAAAAACCTGCAGAAATTTTATTGTTTAACAAAAGAAACGGTCAAAAACAACATCAATAGTAGGTATACTTTTTGTAGTTGGAACCAATAATCTCTAATAACTCAAAAACTAATAAAAATAGGTATATGAGGCCTTAATACGAATCGATGTAGAATTTCTTGCTGAATCAAGTGCTGCAATAAAAACTACTAGGTGCCATTTCAAAAAAAAAGAATTTTTAATGTTTGAAGATATCTGAATTGGTTGCTAATTTCTGCACACCCTGCATAAATTTTGTTGAAAGTTATGACAGTTCTCAGTATCTATGACCCTTTACTTTCTTTTTCAAAAGTTTGGTATCTTACGCTTCAAAAGGATTTACAATATTAATTTTTCTTTAAGATGGTGCAATAAGAAATTATTAAGGAAAATTGTAAATATCTTCGAAACACTTGAAGTTAGGGATAGGGAACCCTAATACAAAACATTTGCAAATAACGCGTAGAATCGATTGCATTGAAAAAAATTATACCATTGTATTTAAAATAGCAAAGTTGTATTTTGCTCAGTAAGTGAAAGTAATTTTGAAACATGTGCCATATAAATTCAAGTAACCTCTGTGTAATTGTTTTTCCGAAAAAATATTTGGTAATTATGGTAGTTGGACGCACTAGAGAGACACTCTGTACAATCAACTTCTACATAACAACAAGAACGAAAATTTTACTTATTTATCTTTATAATTATACGTATATTATGTTATAACATATAAGATTGTAATTGTGTAAATATGTTGCTTGTTTTAATTATATTTTCATATGGAATTTTTACTTTTTTTTTGTAAAATTTTCCACTGTTCTCCGTACTCAGTAATTTACCTAACCTTTAGAGATTGCAAATTACTCAAGTGATAATAAAAATGCATAATAATATTTATTTACTAATAAGAGCACATTATTTACAATAGTGTTTTAACTGTACTTTAAAATCTAATAGTATGACTTGTTTATTGTTTGTTTGTAGAACTTATATGTATAAGTTCTATAATAATTCGAAAATGTCTCACCATAAGAAATACTACGTAGTATATATCTCTTATATCTACTACATATTCATTTCTGTTTTTACTATGAATCCAAATTTTTACAATTCTTTTAAATTTTCCTCTTGTGTGTATATTCCTTATTAAAGTATTATATAAACGGAGATTAAATGATTGTTATTTCAACCTTTGCCACTAAATGAACTGTCCTTAGTTCGAGTTTCAAATGTGTAATTTTTGAGTATTTTTACTGTCTTGCAATATGTTGTCTTACCAAAATACTTCGACAGAACATTTATTGAAGTTCGAACACTTTAACTTCTTTATCTAAACAATTATATATACACACACGATGTCTCAGCGAGACCGTTTATTACAAGTTTATGGGGTTTTGGTCAAAATATAAATTCGAAAATTCAGAATTATACTGGGTTGTTCAAAAAGATGTTACCATTTATATGGTACTACATAATTTTTAATTTTCTATTGTTGCAAACTAACTATGGTCCCCCGATTTACTTTGTAAGAGCCCAGGCAGGTAGCAGCTTGGATTGAGGCGTGAGCTCACCTCAAGTGGCAAGAAAATTTTAGCAATGGTTTCAGAAGGATCTTCCAAACCATTTAACTATATGTTAACTATGCTTCATGAGAAATTTGTGGATACGAGGTCTCTGATCAATATTCCCCTCTGCATCATAACCATCTGATTACTTTCAGCAAGATGGTCCATCACCGCATTATTCCCTAAAGGTTCAACATTGCCTAGATTAAATATTTGGTAAACTACTGAACTACTACTACTAGCTTGGCCAGCATGGTAATCAGACTTGACTTCAAATTACTTTTGGCTGCAGAGAATGGTGAAAGTGTATGTTACATTAATGACATTAAAGAACGTATAACAACGACAAAGACTTGAGAATTGAGAATCAAAAAGCAGAGGTCGAAACAGTGCATTAGCTTACTTGTATACATGTCATAATGTATGTTATTATGTGTAAGTGGTAACGTCTTTTTGGGCAACCTTGTATATAGTCGATTATGTTCTCTTCAATTAAAATATTATTAGATTTCTAGCGCTTCCGGTAAACCGGAAGTCACCATCTACTTTGTTATTTTTAACGGAACACCCTATATATTTTTACATATTTTTTAGTTTTCTAAAAAAATTTGCTACACGATACAAAGCAAGGATACAAAAAAGTCACCATCACTAGACCGTAGAAAATCCTATATGGTCCTGTTTGTTAAATACGTATCTAAACAGCACTATTGTGTGCTAAGATTTTTTTCAATTCACTAAAAATTCAAGTTGTTAAAATTAAACCACTTAACGAAATGAATAACGTAGTAACACGCCAAAGGCTGTTGCTTATTTTCCAACTTCAGAATTAACTTCATTTTTCAAAGATATTTGGTTTAATGAGAATAGAAATTTAGCCGCTACAAGAAAGGTAAAATAAATGATAAATGGAAATAAAAAGTGCTCTTGCTGTTAAAGAGCCCAGTTAGTGGAGTTTGTATTTCTTTTGTCCTTTTATTTTATTTTATTTGGTATTTAATCTTTTTTGTATTCTATCTATATTATGCTACTGTAACTTTATTGTTGCAAAAATACAAAATAATCCCTAAAGATTATATCAAATTTATTAAATAATATAAAATAAAGTAACAGGCTATTAAGAAATAGGACAAGTTTAACTTTTATCTTTTGAGTTAAGCAGATATGGCGCTACAGGTTATTCTTAAATTTATTTAATTAAAATTGAGGGATACATTACTCTCAATTTTATTAAAGGAAAATAGAAATTAAATTAATAAATCTATCTCAAATTATACGTATTCGCGTCTGTGCGTTTTCTTTCTTCGCTAGCAAAACGGTCGTCGCTGGAAGTTTGGATAGCCGGTGTTAGACTATTCATTTAATGGTTTCAAATTCTGCACGAATTCTGAACGAAATATATTTTGCCACTGTTGGTTTTGGATAATGTTACAACGTTTTACGTTTTAAATTAATGTTTATAGCTAACGACGTGCTCTGGAGACAGAGTGTAATTTCTACGAGCTCCTCTTATACACTCGTTGATTATCTCTTGTTTATTAATCCACAAAATTCATTACTAATGTGCAATTGTTAATAATGACTTTTCATATTTGCACACGCTCGTCAAAAACTATCCATATACAAAAATCCTGGTACACTAGGCCATCTTATTTCTTGGACAGTCCTGTCACAATATGATAACACCGAAGCCGCGCCGAAGGTATCCGATAAATGTTGTACATATGTATATGCAATACTCTTTAACTTTCATTTAAGACCATATACATACAGGTAAAATCGTAACGACAAGAGTTTCTACATTTTATGGTGATTTAAAACTCTTATTTAATATTATCCTAATAATTAAATATTGTTTGAAGTACTGGGATCTCTTAACTGGAACTCATATTCAAAATATTGAAATATTTCCTAAATTTTAAGAACTGTTAATTTCAATGAGGGGTGTCTTTGTAACGAAAGTCTCAGAAATAATAATAATAATGGTAGAATACATCAATATATATGATAATCTTATATTAAATTATTATTGTAATACGACTAAGACCCGAATATCAAATACGGAAGAATGATTTTAATTAAAGTTCTTTTGTAAGAGAAGTCTCCTCTAACTGTTAGAGTTTTCCAATTATACCAATTAGAAGTGTGTTACTGTTGCCGATATTTGTCAACTCTATTGATACCATAGGAGAACCTAAAATATTTAAATAGTCACATGAATATTAATGACATTGTGTGCATTATATTATACCGTATATTTGCATGCTAAATGGGTTTTAAATCACCCTGAAATGTAGAAACTCTTGTCGTTACGATTTTACCTGTATGTGTACCCCTTGAGCGAAAGCGAAGAGTTATTGCAAGGATATCAATAACTTCGGTATCTCACGTATTATTATACTGTGACAGGACTGTCCACGATATAAGATGGCCTAGTGTACCTATACTAGAAAAGTGCATACTACTCTCTAAATCTCTAGACGAATACGGAATGAATATTAATCAAACAGAAGAACAATCAACATGCATTTTACACTACACTACATTCGCCTTGTAGATTTACAGCATTAACAATTTATCGTTAGTTAAATCTACAGTTAAATACACAAAATATAGGTCCTAACTTTTATAGCAGTATGGTGCCGCATGCCGTAAAGAGCTAGGGAGTACACATATTCATAAAGAAACCTCAATCACAAGTACGTCATTGCATATGCATTAAATATGTGGTCTAAAGTCCTTGCAATACTTCAACATATTCACCTCATAGCGTATATAGCTATGTGATATGTATACAATGCGACGCCGCAAAATATTGAAACAAGTTTGTATGTTATGTTTATAGAAAAATTATTGACAAGGAAACAAAAAATAAATAAAATTTGTAACCATTAAATATTATTACCAACCCAATCTAAAAAACTCAAATTGCTGCCAGGTTGTAATGCAATATTATGAAAATTTTACATGCGCTATCTATTCAAAGTAAGTATTATACATACGAAATTCTATACCAATAACTCTGGACAACAGCCAAAATGTATCTAAAATAAAATCCACGAAATCTTACTATTTGTGTGTTAAAACCGAAAATAAACTTATCTTTTTAATATCAGTTCAAGTTTTAGAGATATTTGATGTCATGCGTCCCAATACAGGGTTATTTACGGAATCGGTTCGTTAGAACTTTTGAATGTTCTGGAAATCTAATACTTCTTAAAACTTGTAGTTAGAGATAGTGTCGTTCGGTCTCATTGGCGAAATTATTTACGCTTTTGTATCAGGTACGGTTTACCGGAAGTTTACGTCAACTTTGTTCTTGAAAACTGCAACTAAGGTTTTTTTTTTAATGTGGTGGGTGCTTAGTTGCAGTGACTCCGTAAACTGTATCGCTTGTCTGGCTATCATTGCAACTCTCGCGGTGTAGTTTTAGTGTGTGTAAGTTGTGTTTAAATGGCTTTGTGACAGCATCATGTCGCCTTTTATGATGCCGCGCTGTTAATCACTTTGCTGCCAACAGCGAATGGCAAGTCGATCCGGGATTAAACTCTCTGAAAAAATGTCACCGTCCCTCCAGAGAATTGAACCCCGGCGCCTATCGTCCTCTCACAACAATAGTCAGCCGCTTAACCACTGCGGCCATCGACCCGTTTTCATTTCATTATTAATTTCATTATCATTTTTGTATTCAACACCCCAAAATTAACATAAAAATGCACTTTTCAAACAAGATGCGACAAATAAAGTAAAATTTGTTATCCAGTATAATTTATATAAAAATATAGCTTCTATTTTTTAAACTAACGCTATTTGAAAAAATATTAGTTGCTTTCGCAGAATAACATCGATAGTAGGTACTTCTGCGCATTGTGAAATATTTTCCATCAAATCGCAGTATAATTTAAATTTACCAGAGAATCTGCTTTGTATGTTGTTAGGTAGTTATGTGAAAATACGTTAAATTCAATGTATTTAATTATAACGTTTGACGCTGCAAAATTATAAATACTTAATGAAAATTTATTGCAGCGAATCGGAAGTAAATACTAATAAAAATTACAAAGGCATAAAATTTGCAACTGTTTTATTCAGTTGCTATCGAAATATATACCTTCTGTTGGTATAGGATGGTGTAAGATTTAGTAAGTCAAGAAAGAACGACAGCATTGTTTCACTTCAAAAATATATACAGGGTCCGGCAACGAAGCGGGGACGGAAGATTACACGCTTATTTGAAAGTTTGTCAAATATTTAGTCATCGGATATTCTTCCGCATCATCAAGTGCACGTTTTAAAAATATTTTGTTTTATACAGGGTGTTCCAGATGGAAATGCCAGACTAAAGTTGCATTTTTTTTAATGGAACACCCTGTATATTAATAGAGAAAATGATCCGCGCTTGAAAGCTGGTTACAACGATATAATGTTGTATATGTCTAAAGTTGATAGTTTCTATGTAAACAATGATTTTACTTGATAAATTGATACATTTCAGTAGGCTGTTCTGCATAGGGAAAAACAAAAGATTCGAAACTAACAGAGTAGAATATTTTTTACTGGTATGGACTGTGGTTACTATGTGAAATAAATTCTGCAACTGCTCGCTTTATACAGGGTGTTCACAATTTTGCAAAATCGAAGAAATCTCGAAATTTTTAAATGGAACACCCTGTATATTTTTTGCTCATTGGAAAGCCCTTTTACTACCCTTTCTATTGATACCTCATTTGATACATCTAGGATAGATCATTTTCTAATTATTTCTTTTTAAAGTTGAATTAATGAGAAATGCTTGTATTTTTAGAAGCTAATTTGCATTTCAAACCTACTGTAAGATCGGATATTCGACAAATAATCCATAAATGGTCTATAACAAGAAGAAACTCCATTTAGTATGAGAAACAATTGATTTTCACTCAGCGGTGAAAGGTAACATTAATCTAATATAAAGTACAGGTGTCAGTTTTAAGCTTGTATACTAATAACCAAGTTGTACAAAATTTCGTTTTGCGTTATACAATATTTCGTTCAATCTTTAAAATAAATTATTATAATGACTAATTTTAGTAGATACTCAACAAACACGAGCTCCTACCTTCAATAGCTGTTACCTTTGAAATACCATCTATACCTACATCTCTCCACATACAGAACATTTAGAGCGACTAAGGCCAGCTAGAAAAGAGATAGATCTAGAGTGGAGCGGTTGTAAAACATATACGGAATAGCACGCTCGCCAATGCGTTAATTCCGTATATGTTTTACAACCGCCCCACTCTAGATCTATCTCTTTTCTAGCTGGCCTTACTCGCTCTAAATGTTCTGTATGTGGATTTTCCTGTATTGTTAATAATACGGCCAGTTCGCTTTGTTTATTGATTACCAGTTTATATGTTTCTCCCTTCTTGTAGGTTACACCATCAGTTTCTATAAATTTCTCTAATAATCTTTCAAATGCTTCCGGTCTTCTTTCAAGGTTTGGAAATCTCTCTGCATATACTCTATCATATTTACCATTTCTTGAGTAGGTACCTACCAAATTAGTCAATATAACAATTGCTTTTAAAGATTGAACGAAATACTGTATAACACACAACGAAATTTTTTGGTTATACAAGCTTAAAACACCAGATAACTTGATCAGCAGGTAATCTATTGAAAATGCTATATTACTTTATATTAATTTAATGTTTGCTTTCACCGCTGAGTGAAAATCAATTGTTTCTCATACTAAATGGAGTCTCTGGAGTCATAGACCATTTATGGATTATTTGTTGAATATCCGATCTTACAGTAGGTTTGAAGTGCAAATTAGGTACTAAAAATACAAGCATTTCTCATTAATTCAACTTTAAAAAGAAATAATTAGAAAATGATCTATCCTAGGTGCATCAAATGCGGTATCAATAGAAAGCGTAGTAAAAGGGCTTTTCAATGAGCTAAAAATATACAGGATGTTCCATTTAAAAATTTCGAGATTTCTACGATTTTGCAAAATTGTGAACACCCTGTATAAAGCGAGCAGTTGCAGAATTTATTTCACATAGTAACGACAGTCCATACTAGTAAAAAATATTCTACTCTGTTGGTTTCGAATCTTTTGTTTTTCCCTATGCAGAATAGCCTACTGAAATGTATCAATTTATCAAGTAAAATAATTGTTTACACAGAAACTATCAACTTTAGACCTATACAACATTATATCGTTGTAACCAGCTTTCAAGCGCGGATCATTTTCTCTGTTAATATGCAGGGTGTTCCATTTAAAAAAATGCAACTTTAGTCTGGCATTTCCATCTGGAACACCCTGTATAAAACAAAATATTTTTAAAACGTGCACTTGATGATGCGGAAGAACATCCGATGACTAAATATTTGACAAACTTTCAAATAAGCGTGTAATCTTCCGTCCCCGCTTCATTGCCGGACCCTGTATATACTGTGTCCAAGATAAGGATCCTAAGCATGGGAATCTCAGTATCTGTAGGAGATACAGCTTAGGTTAAATTAGGAAAAAGTTGCGTTCTTCGAAGCTTATTTACATGCCGTTTAGAAACTTGAAAAATTTTCATGGCCTGCTGAGATATTTGGGAGAAACGGGAATTTGACAATATGGATTTTATTTCTTTCTGACTTTATTTGAAGAGATAGCAAAAAACTAATAACACTTTCTCGTTGGCACTTTTAAGGTACTACATGACGGTATTTTTAGATTTTATATACGACGTTTTGTTTTCGAGAAACCATCATCAACTTTATTTTTTTATATGGCCCGAAAAAAAGTACACCCGGTATCTGATTCCATTTTTTATTACAAATTCAACGATGTATCACGTGCCATAAGAGATATATATAAGAGATAGATATTGTTTGTCTATAAAGTGTCAAAATTGATTTAGTCTTAATTGTATTTGATAGCTACGGTGTTTAGAAGTACATAAATCGAAAATTATCGAACTATCAAGAAATTTTGATATCAGCAAGTCTACTTTGCATGAAACTAAGTTCTATCCTTTTAATGAGTTTAGTCGAAGATTAGTGTTTTGTGAAAATGTATTCGAGAAAATTGATGGACAAAACAACTTTCTAGACTCTGTTGTATTCGGCGACCACATTCTGCTTGGACAATACAGTTAACATGTACAGTCGGTAGGATGAAATTCCAGACACAAATAATTGGCTATGTAAATATGTCTTCCATATAAAATTTTATTGACATTTGACTTTTATTAATATTTCATTGACATTTAAAAATATGCCTAGAGTTACGCACGAATGACACTGATGCATAACCACAAACTAACAACATACAACTGCAGAGGTGACTGATGCATAAACTCCACAAAAAGTGAATGTATGGACTGCATTTATGAGAACCCATTTAATGATGATTTTTTATAAAAGGCACTCTTACCGGTGAAAACTATTTTGATCTTGCTCAGCACCAAATCTATTTCCAAATATGAACGTATTTTCAAGCAGGATAGCGCAACTGTGCAGTATGACCAGAGACGTTAGGCAATGTTTAGACATCATTTGTACCCAGAGATGGTTTAGTCCATTGAGTAGCCGCCAAGATCATCCGATTTGACTCTGCTTAACTTTTTATGTAAGCCTACGCAAAGAACCGCATTTAGGTTAACAGACAACTAACTCAAATGATTTAAAAGATCGCATACATCTTGAAATACAGACCATTTCTCCATAAATAGTCAACAATTCTATTCGTTGATTCCAAGACACACATTCAACATTGTGAGCACTTGTTGCAGAAGAAACTGTAAGCTAGTCTGTTGTGTTAGCTATTACTTTTGTAAATTAATGTATGTGTGCAAGTTTATCTTTTGCATCTTTTAACATTTTTGTACACTACTTACGACGAACATCACTCAAAATTGGTGAGTGATAGGTCTGTTCGGCGGATGTGAGCTAGGCGGAATCGCCTAGCATATTCAAGTTGTTTAGCGTGTGACTCAAGAGTATGACCGGGCCCGATTACAGTGTTGCTGCCGAGTGTTATCCATAAGTTATGCGAACCCATATTTCTTAGATAACGTCTGGGTTTAAGATGAAAGCCACATTCACCTCAATGGTTTTCTAGGGTTTGAACGGTTTGATGTTGTCATACAGAAATTACTGCATAGTGCGCTGGTTACGATTTGGTGCACTGTATCCGAACATGGAATATTGGCTTTTATTTAGTCGAGGATGATGCACAGAACCCGCTAACAGTAAACCAGGAACGTTACGTTATTGCCCCTTTTGTGCAGGATTTGCACATTTTTTGCCGCGCAAGAAATCTACTACTGCGACGACAATGGATACAACAAGATGAAGCTACTACTCGTAGCACTGGATCTCTTGGTGCAGAAGCAGAAGTGTTTAATGTTGCACTTTGGAGATCGCATAATTTTCTGAGGAATGAAATTTCCGCATACTGCGCGAATCTCACAGTCCCAAGTGCCTAGATATGGGGCATGCTGAAAGAATACGTTTTCTACTCAGATGTATCCTTGGAACAGCCTGATTTTATCCACATATTCAACAATCTAATGCACCTTTAGGAGCAATTTATAACACGTGAGGTTGGCCATTTTAAAGAGATGCTGTACCGACACATTTAGATAAGTGTTGTCGTTGTTAATTATTACATCTTATAATTACATATTGATTTTCTCAATATATTTCGAATTTCAGTTAACTTTCTTTGCCGCATACTAATTTATATTTTATTTACTCTAAATTTTTACAAATTGTACTAATTTTTACGTAATATAAAATTATATTATGCAGTAATATAATTATTATAAATAATTATATTACTGCATTATGGTAAGATATCCAACTTCAAATCTGCCTTCATCGACTCCAACGCAATGCAAGAAACAATATCGTGAGTTTATAAATCCTCTTCAACTTCAGTTATAACACTAATAATGTCGTATTTGATGCAATTTCTTCGCAATGTATACCGAGAATTTTCATTTCATTACTTTTGAGATGAAACTAGGAATACAAGAGTAAAGTTGTCCAAAAGCAATGTAAATATTGTCATCTTCAAGATTTATATATGGATATGGAAAACAGGATGTCTTTTTCTTTTTTCATTAATTTAAGTCGAAGCAATGGAATTTCTTATTCTTTTTATCAAGAAACCAGAAAGGAATTTTGTAATATTCGCTGATTTGAAATGGAATTCAATTTACCTAAAATGTTTTACGATATCTTTATTACTTGATCCCCCTTGTGCCTTTAACAACGCGCTCCCTTATGTGAGTGTTTTTCAATATGAATAGCTCTCCGTATTTTATCTTTATTTCTCGTATAGATACAAGGTTTTACAAGACAAGAAATGGCAGCATATACAGCAACAAAGAACCGACAAATTAATTCATAATGACGTTCGCAATTATGCAAAAAGTAAACAATACGATATATGACACCAACCCCTTGAAAGCTCCCTAGAGAGGCATACTAAGGCTTATAAAACAATAGAAACTGGAAAGTACACATTTACAATGCACTGATATGAATTACGATTTTGTAATAGATCAAAGACACAAGCTTTCACAATGCAAAAGAAGCAAAGTATGGTACGTAGATTATTGAAATCGAAAGCTACCATTGGAGAAAGAGAGAATCAATAGATAATTACAACAAATCTTTAAGCAACCGAACATCGTAATATAAATAATAAACAGAAAACGGAACAAAGATGTTTGAATGATGTCGAAAATGATGTAAGAGTAACTAAACTGAAAAAATAAAGAACGAAGAGACACAAAAGGGTCCTACAAGGACTATAACGTTATTGTATATACAGACGGGACATAAAGTATTAAACTATGAACATATCTCTGAAATGAAAACAATGAATTTTTGATTAAATAGCTAACGTCAAAGACATTGGTCATGTAGATATAGCTAAGATCCACCTAACTATTGTTGCCAAGCCTATTAAATATGCATCACCACATAGCCAAATTAGTAGCGGTTATTTATCCATGAATCCATGCCAATCAATTGATATTAAAAATTTCGCTAGAATGTAAATAAATTTTGTATAAAACAAAATGTCTATCACCTAGATTGTAAACTAATGTTAATCTATCGATTTTCCTTATGAGCGCAAATGTAGATGTAGGTACTTAATGATGAATTAAAGAAGTAGCTCAATGTAAACACGCAAAAACATCTGCAGAATCTTTTAGAAGAAGTGTTAGTATGATATTATAAACGATAGTGGATGTAGTCTACCAGAACTGGCTTACCATCCAATCATTTTTACACCATTTTATGCAACTATTCAGAGAAACACGAAGCGTGGAGGGTAGAAAGGGCAGTGATAAGTCAACGGTTAACAACTAAAATGTTAAAGCGATAGGGCAATTAATAGAAAAACGTCCTCAATTTTCTGTGCGATATTTAAATCAAGAGTTGAATCTTTCTCGTGGCACTTGCAGACATATCTTTAAGTATGATCTACATTTATACCTTTATCGTTTGCTAGTGACCCATGAAATACTTCTTGTGGACAAACCGCAACGACAAGAATTTTCGCCATTTTGTTGTTAATACTTAGTAGATATATTGAAAAGGTTATATTTATGAATTCATGAATCGTGGTTTCATCTCTGTGGCTACGTAAGTTCTCAGAGCATGAGGATGTGCAGCACAAATGATCCACACAATCTTATGGAAACGCCGCCACATCGATAGGAAATTGAAGTTTGAATAGCTGTTTATCAAAGAAGGATTACCGGATCTATATTTTTGAAAGTATATTGATCAAAACTACCAAATTTTAAATAGCCGATAACTGCTTGCACTTTTTAGGAATATTATAATAAACACTGAACATTCCAGAATGGAAATTTTTACACCACTGGTAAATATGACAATTCAACAAGATGGACCTCGCGTACATACTACTGATGAAAACATTATTTTCCTTAGAGAATTTTGTGTAGCAACTACTGTTTTTGATCTTAAGAACCTGCGACAAAAAAAATCACTAATAAGATTGAAGAAATTAATTATTCATCTTGGATCCTAGAAAACGAAAAAGGTCTTACTAACAAGTGTGAGTAGAATATGTATATAGATCACTGAATCAATCTAAGACATAGTTTCATTCATGGCATTAGCACACAATTAATTTTGTGGCTCAGTATATAATATTATGAGTCAGACTTTTGATTTCCATGGTTACGGATTTACTATAAATGAACAAAGTACTTAGGCTTTAGACACTTCAATTTGACCTACCACACAAGTTATTTTGGCAACTAATGTCAATAATGAAGCGACTAAGTATTAACAATTATCTAACCTTTAAAATACAGGAAAACCGGGCTGTTTTAAAACAGATAAAATAATCTCAATAGTAGCTATAAGACATGTAGGTACGCCAGTTTATTACACAGCAATGCACGTTCTAAACATGGTTACGGATTACTGATTAATTTGAGAATTATTACTTATCAACAAATTTCATTTTAATTTAACAGTAATTTCTTAGCAGTTAATTTAAATTAGTTGATACACATTCTTGCTCTTGTCGACCCTAGTATACCGGGTGTAAACGAGATCATGTATCAGCCCGCCATTTATTTATTAGTTAAAATAAAACTTTGAAATTGGGACCGTATACATATATGAGCGATTGGTGGGCTTCTTCAGGTGTACTCAGTTTTTCAATAGCACTTCCGGTCAAACCGGAACTGACGTTAATTTTGAATTTTTAAATACAACGTGTATTATTTCTGTTCATATTCTGTTTCCTCTAAAAATTTCCCATCTAGTGCAGGTCAACTTTTGACATTTCTGTCAAAGATGGCGGTATCTGTTAAATTTAGCCATTAAAGTGAAACTGCTTGGCAGCAATTGTCGAAATGTAACCACCATCAAAGTTAGCTTTGAAAACAATTAAGAAACGTATTTTTCACATTTACATGCATTGGCGAAGCACGCATTTGCAGGTGTCTGTAATAGTCTTTCACTTCCTGTGTAAGGATATAAAACCCAATGCAAATGAATTCCTTTCGCAACATGTATAAAAGAAATGGTTAAGTAAAACTCTCAGTTTAATATCCTACGCTTAATAAAACGTATCCTTCAAAATTAATTCAAAGAGTATCTTTTATGTCTGATACATTTAAAATAAATAGCAAATAAACAAGTTTCGTATTAAATTTGTATACTACCAACCGAAAGAAATAGTATATAAAAGTAAAACGACATGTTTGCGAAAAAGAGAAAACTTTCTTACTAAGTATACGAACAAGTGTGTGGAAAATAATATTGTTTTCGACCCTGAAAGGTGTAGGTAGTCTCTTGATAAAAAATAAACTTTTATTCTCTTTTGAAAGTAAATTCCACTTAGTAGTACGTTTTTCCATTACTATCCAGTACCAATAAACCCATCTCTATTATTTTATTTAATAATATACTTATGTAATATTGTCTAGAGTATATAATCCGAACATTTTACAAATAACTCTGTATCAACAACTTCATAGAATTATAAATCTATAAGTAATAATAGTTATTTTGAACGCATTCATAAATTACATAGTTTAATCAAATTTTGAAAGTTCTATCGCTTCGACTCTAAACAAATTTAACTTTTACGCATAGCAATCCCGATACAACATATACATATATTAGAGAAACTCTATTTGAAAATGTGTCTCAATAACAAGCGAAATTTCATTAAGGGTGTACTGCTCCTATCTCATAACACGGTAAAAGTATTTTAAACATTATTTCCAAATTTGATAAAATATTTCATCGAGGATTGAATAAGTACGATCTAAGAAGATAGGCAGAGGTACCTACGAAGCCCGTTTATACTAATAATTGTCCTGAAATATTTACCACAAATTTAAAAATATCAAATTTTACGCTATCTTGAGGGAATTATAAATAATTCTACATTATATACTTTTGAAAATGGATTTTGTAGGTACCTCCACTTAACATTAGTGTATATAACTAGCCAAAGTTTTATTTCTTTTCATTAATAATAAGAAAGATATTTGTGAACAAAGAAGCAGTAGTTTTTATACAATCTATATAAAATGTTCTGCACGTCAGCGAACACAATTCTTTTTTCGCACGTCCACTTTGAAAACCTGTATTTACTATCTCTTTCATACCTTTCGTCTCGCAGTCTACGATTAGATTCCAGTAGAGCAGCAGTACACCCTTAATTATTAAACTTTACGGTAGTACCTATCCAAAATGAAATATCCAAGGTGAAATATTAGTTTAAAGTTAAACTTTTCCTTATTCTTGATAATTACACACTAGTTTTTGCCTAAATTATTAGTTCCTAATGGTGGTTTATCACCTTTTTTGTTCTTTAGCTGTAAGCTGTATTATTACTTGTCTGGCTATCAATGCAGCTCTTGCGGTGTAGTTTTGTGTGTGTAAATTGTCTTCAAATAGCTTTGTCACAGCATTATATCGCCTTTTATAATACCGCGCTGGTAATCACTTTGCTCCCAACAGCGAATGGTAAGTCGATCCGAATTACAACTCTCTGAAAAAATGTCACCATTCCTCCAGAGAATTGAAACCCGGCTCCTATCGTCCCGCCACAATCATAGTCAGCCGCTTAACCACTGCGACTATCGACCTGTTAAAACTTAAAAAACATATTTGAAATTTAATTTGAAAAGGATATACTTTTGAATTTATGTAAATGAAGTTTTTTTAAGGATGTGTACATTGTGTGGCTATTGAAAAACCTAATCGATACTGCGATGTTCCGTGCTTATCTTTCACTACTGCTAGCACTGCTTCTGATTGTTTCCTGGGAGATTGTTTGTTCTCTCTGTCTCTTTTTTCTTCGAAGCTGCCTTGTATGCCAAATGTACCAAAATATACAGGGTGTAACAGGACGAGCTTACGTTAGCCGTATCTCAGCAATTAAGCAAGTTCCATATTTGTAAATACGCAGAGTTATTTTGGGCATGGGGGCAAACTTTTAGAAAATATTAGTACATATTTTG
The DNA here is from genome assembly GCA_023690525.1 of Holotrichia oblita. Lineage (NCBI taxonomy): Eukaryota > Metazoa > Arthropoda > Insecta > Coleoptera > Scarabaeidae > Holotrichia > Holotrichia oblita. The sequence continues at coordinate 70,586,109 of CM043016.1, read as the reverse complement.
TATTTCCGGTTTCACCGAAAGCACAATCAACTTCATTTTTTTAATGGATTACCCAATTTTTTCAAACAATTGAATTCAGCAACAAATTTGGCGTATATATCATTTATTTCGACTGGTGTAAATATTACCGTTTTATAGCTAACTTGATTTTTATGAAAATTTTATCAAATGCATCGTAGTACTTAGTGACATATTTCTTCGGTATGCAGAAGGGTTCATGAAAGATTATTGGAAGTTAGACAGCTACCAAGATGGGTTATTGAAAATTATTTTCACTTGTGTGCAAATACTATACAAAGTGTTAGTATTTACCGACCTAATATGTTAAATTTCAAACACTAATAACTTCGGAATTTTAAATGGAACACTCTGTATATTTTGTCGCAAACGGTAGAAAATTAAATTCTTCATCAAATGATATTACGTTTCCCTGTACCTAAAATGAATATGTATATATTCGCTATTATGTGAATGTATTCAGAAACTTCGTGTGAGCGCTAAAGGTGGCTATGAAAATTCCTCACAGTTTTAGCGTAATGTCTAATTTTCTAATTGCAAATTTACAAATATGGAATTTGCTTAGTTGCTGAGATACGGCTAACGTAAGCTCATCCTGTTACACCCTGTATAAAAAAGCTAAATAATTATTGTAGTTAGTATTAAATTGGCTATCACCAAAAAAAATTTCTAATTTACATGTACATATGTTACTCATGTTATAGAAATCGTATTCAATTTGTTCACACACAAGTCACAAATTTTCGAATTGCTCTACCATTCGTGTCTGTATTTGGATTCAAATTGTGAAAAATTAATATATGCTGTTGTAGACAATCGAAAACTTTCTAACATGATCTGTGTATATTCTGGGCAAATACTGCCTCCAATTCTATATAAGCAACAAAGGGAGAAACTAGTAAACCTTGACGAACTGTCAATTTGGATTTCGGAATTTTGAACCCCCAAATAAATTTCGATCTACAGATTCAGAAAAGTCGAATGAGTTAATCGAGAAAAATGGTCAAGAATGTTAAACCATAAAAGATCAAAACAGTATCGCTTCTGTATGACTTGTCCATGTTACTACTATGTTGTAGGATTTAATTTTTTTTATTTATGCCATTTCAAATAAATTTTGGGATATGGCAGGTACAGAGAAAGAAAAAACAGCATTCGTATTTTTGCAACAAGACTTAATCTAGCGAGAATAATTGTAGCGTGATCGTAACATTCTAGATTGAAAAACTAAAATTTTTGAAAACAGAAACCAAATTTTTTTGTACCTGAAGAATTCCGTAGAATTCAAAAATCGAAAAGATAGCAACACCGATGAATTCCAACCACATTCCAAACGTTACTCATAATAGTGCTATAACTAAAAAAATTAAACCCTATATCTATGGCCTTAAACACTAGGTGTAGTGTCTTTACGGTAAACTTATGAAATTTTTTAGGCAAACGAGTTAACAATCCCACAAGTTGGGCAATCATCGCAAATCGAACACGAACGGTTTAGACTCACCTTAAAGGAAGGCACCTTCTTATATGAATTTTCCTTCGTGCATAGGAAGCTATCACTATGTGAACATAAAAGTACATAAAGTTGAATATACTGGGTGTTTCTGGGAGGTGGCTCGCCGCCATAATTCCTAAAATATTTGAGATAGAGAAACGAAATTTGGGACTTATGTACATACGGGGCTCTAATTTATATTTCGTGACATAGTCGATACATTCTTATCACTTCCGCTTTTACCGGAAATGACTTTGATTTTCGATTTTTAAATGGGACTACCTGAATATTTTTCGATATTTTGATTCGGAATAACATTTGGAGTACAACTGCAACAAAAGATATTTTTTGATATAATTTTTTTTTCTATTTTTTTTGTCTTTCCACAAAAAATTCGTAATAAAGGTTCGTTCGGCATATTAATGTAGGGTATCAAAATGAAGGTACTTCAATGCTCTTTCGTGATGATTTAGTGAGCCACCCTGTTCCCATTTGGAAAAATTATATTAAAGCATAAAAACTAAATTTTGGACCTACAAATGCGCTTAAAAGAACTGGGCATATAGTAAAAATGAAAAAAAAAGTTGTTCGTATCATGTTTATACAGTAATACCTGAGCATATTAAGAACTTCAAAGCACTCTCGATGAAAAAAAAACTCAAAATGTTATCCCGTATCAAGATATCGAAAAATATTCAGGCCCATTTAAAAATCGAAAATCAAAGTCACTATGTCAAGAAATGTAAATTAAAGCCCCGTACATAATTTCCAAATTTCGTTTCTCTATCTCAATTATTTTAGAAATTATAGGGGCGGCTCGCCCCTGTTTCTGGAAGGTGGCTCACACCCGGTATAGTCAATTTTATAAGCGCGAAGAAAACTTAATATTTTTTGGTTATTGCAGAAACGCATATCACAACATTTAGGTTGGAGAACGATTGTTCCTCCAGAAATATGGATAATGACATTGTGGATGTTCAAATGAGTTTATAACTTTTAGAAACAGCATTTTTCTGTCGTAATAATGTTCCGTTATCAATTTATTTACTGAACAGACGTCCTGTTTTATTATATCAGTTAATTACTGTAACGTTAAAAGTATGAATATGCCTGTTCAAATTAAGTTAAACGTGAATCGAAGCCATTTCTTGCACTTATAAGTATTATACAAAAAGATAATCTTACTTTCCCTAACAAGAGACTTAAACCTTGCAATTTTTTGTTTGTTTCACTAAAACCACATCTTAAAAAATAATGATTATATTTAAACTACATTTGAATTATATTTTAGAAAAATTCATAAACATTTCTTATTGTTTCCGTATTTTAATAAAGTAATTATGTGATTTAATATAATTTTTGATACAGGAGAAACACCTATGATTTTATACACAAATAATACTAACAAACTTCAACTTACCTGAACCTTGTAGTGGTGTACTATTATAGGATTCATATCCATCATCAAACGTGGTTGTCGAAAGCTTTTGAACCTTTCCCTCCTCGACCACAGTCATTTTGCCATCGTCTTGATCTTCCCTCTTCAAGCAATTTCTTTCTTCATTCATTAATCTGATGGATTCTTCGACCGCTTCAACGCCAGGATTTTGTCCATTAACTGACGAAGTACTTTCGATGATAGCTTTATTATTAGTGACAATCTCGAAGGAACTCTTAGCGGAACGACTCTTGAACGAATTATTATGTGAGGATGACGTTATCGTTGTAGGTTTTGGTGAAATACTAGCCTCGGGTGTAGATTTTCGCTTTTTTGGTTTGAACTCGCCGGAGAAAATCGTGTTCTGAATAGTCTTAATCTTCGATGGTAACATTTCGGTTTCTTCTTTAGATCCGGATAAATTTTTCAATGGAAGGTTCTCATAAATACCGGTCATGTTATTGTCAATTATTATTGTAGTAAATTATTGAACCATTTTAAAATAGTTCTATTTAATTTTACTCAAACATTTCTGATTCGATTTTAAAACCTCATAAATTGATATAGTAGACTGATTTAATTTACCTCAATAAATTATGTACAAGTCCATTTTACATGAGTTTTTTGTTTTGAGAAAAATCTCAATCACGAAAACACAAAGTGAGTTCACCTTTAGAGTTTTGTAAAGGAATTCTTTTTTATACGAAGATGCGCATTTTTCGTATTGCTATCATATCTACTATTCTGCTGTTTTTGAATTGGCGGGTACTTCTCGTCCAACGGTTGCTTTACAACTGACAAGAAAGCGCGTTTCGCACGAAAATACGACGACTTCTGATGTAAGAGTGAGCGCCGATCGCTCCTCCTAGCATTGGCCCGATGAAGAGATAAAAGTTTCGTAGTAGTACGCACGTCGCCGCTTTTCAGGTGACGATACGCGCGTCTACAAACCGACGCGTTGGTAGTGGGGACGGCAAAATAGTATGTATATTAGTATGCGTATAAAATAGTATGGAATTTCAATTATAACGATGATTTCTGTCAACACCTACTACATCTTATAGCGCATAATAAAAACTTGAGTTTCGATAACAATGTCATTAAAGAACAGCATACATCTTTGAAGAACCTTTTATTATTGAATAAATTTAACTTTAAAAGTTTCAAAAAATATGTAACTACATAATCTTTAATAAAACCAATTCAACTGCTTTATATTTTTCGCTACTATATAAAGGGAATCTGCAGCTAATAAAATTCTTAACAGTGACAGTTTTTATAGTTCCATATAATTTTTAGTCTCCCATAAACATTTTTAAAGGTAAAAGTTGAGAATTTCTCTCAACTGTCGAGTACTTTATCGTTTACGATTATCAATGTAACAAGAAAAGTATTTCATAATATAAACCTATAACGACTGAAGGTAGTTTATTTACTACTAAATGTACCCGACAAATTCCGATACATTTAGTATACCTACTTTACAAATTCACACTCAACTTTTTGCTAAACTTCATTCGGCTCACACACATCTGGACGAGATTACAAATGATATGGCACAAGATGCAGAATTGAAAGAGAATTCGGAAGCAAGAAAACGATACATATTGATATAAATTATAGTGAAAGTAAAAATTGTTTCTTGAAGGCAAATTATGAGCCACAAGAAGAAAATAGGATTTTACAAGAAATAGAGGAAAACAAACTGTTCTGTTTATCACTTAGCTGTGACTGCTTTTTGTGTGCCCAAGACGACACGCTCCACACTTTCAGACTTTTTTAAAATACAATCATTTTGTTCTTTACAGATCGGGATCTTCTAACAGCCATAGGAGTGTCCTGATCATCATCTTTATTTTGAGTCTTGGTCGACACATCATAATAGTATAACGAAGTCTCGTCATCTGTGACAATGTTGTTCACATATCGAGATTGTCCCTTAGCAAACACTCAACTTTAGCATCTCCCGGCACCAAGTCACACGTTGTATCATCTGTTCTTCAATTAGTCTATGCGACAGCCAAAGACAACAAAGCTTCTTCACATGCAAATGATCTGCCGGCGCATTTACACCTAAGGTGTCCTCTATCTCCTGGTAGGTCACTCGCCTGTCTTCGTTGAGCATTGTCAACACACAACACACCAGTAATATTTTCCTCCGTAAGCGACGATCATGGCCTTCCCGTTCTTTCAGCGTCCTCCGAAGAGGAATTTCATGAAATATATACATTCGAATATCAAAAGAAAGAGAATTTAACTCTACCTTCAACACTATATAGTTATTGGTATTTAAATGTTTCCAAATATCGGCACCAGTAACTGCTTGTCAGCAAAAGGTTCCGTACGTATTAATAATGTTTTTTGATGTCATAGCTCATTAGAACGCTGCAATAACAGAATTTTTTATGGAAAAGATTTTTTTTTCTCGAAAACAAAAGAACATGGGCTTTATAAGATCTTAATAAAACTAACTCGAAACTAGGAAAAAATATCTTAGGGTAAATGCCCGGTTGTAGCCAGTGCACTTGTTGTGACCACATAAGAAATCATTGTCAAATAATTTGCTTTAAAGTTGGAAATAAGCATTTTCATTTGAATATCCCGCTTCTTCAAACACTTCCAGATAGTTTTTAGACACGCTCGTTTGTACAAACACTTCCAGTTTAGTTTGAATTAGTCTTTAGTTTGACGAGGTAACAGAAATGGTTGATTGTTTGATATTTTGCTTAAGAAACACGAGGTTTATAAAAGATCTTATGTGATTTCAACATTTTAAAGATAGATGTAATTGTACAAATAATTAAAGTACACGTGGCTACTAATGGAACACGAAAAACATCAATGTGCCAAATGCAGCCAGTGCATGGAAAACACTAAACTACAAATGGAACATGAAATCTAGTTGTGGTCACACGATAGATCTAATTAAAATATAGTCAATACAATGGGGCAGAAAAGAACAAAATACGTTGTATGTATGTTTCAGTTCGAAATAGATTGGAAGGAAAAACTACCGATAATTGTCGACGAGTTGGTCCTGCATGCGCTTTGGGGACAGAGGTAGAACAAAAATTGGCCGCTTGCACTATGGATTGTGCTGCAAGAGGATTTCCTATCAATAAAGACGCATTGTTCTTCTCAGTGCAAAAACTAGTAAAGGAATGTAACATTGACCCAAAATTTTTCAAAGACACCCCAGAGCGCAAATGGTTTGATTCTTTTTGAAAAGACGTCCAGAAGTAAGTCAAAAATACACCGAATTTATAAACAAAGCAAGAGGTGCTGTTAGAGAGAGCAGAATACGACGTTGGTTTAGTGAAACTAAAGAACTATTAGGACCTAATTGCAAAGTTTTAAACCATCCTAAACAGATATTTAACATGGATAAGACAGCTGTATTTCTTGCTTGTTATGATAGAGGAACGTCTGACAAAGATAATGTAACAACCTTGATTGTGGTAAATGCAGAAGGAATGATTGGTCCTCCACTAACGATTTTCAAACTTAAACGTCTACCAAAAACATATCCAGAAGCAGTTTCTAAAGACTGGGCTATCGGGGTTTCCAGTACCGGTTGGATGCAAAGCCAACAGTTCTATGAATACTTTGCCAACGTTTTTATAAAATTTCTGAACTCTAACGCAATTCCTCGTCCAGTTATTGTGTTCATGGACGGCCACCGTTCACTTTTGTCTCTTAATCTTAGCACCCTTTGCCGTTCCAATAGCATTATATTTTAGCTTGTCTTCCGCCCAATACTACACACATATTACAACCACTAGATGTTGGATTATTTTTTCCTTTGAAGTAACAATCGAAAAAGCTTATACATTAAAATGGCTTTTTGATCGTGAAGCATTCAAAAAAAATGTTCCAGCTGCATTAAATTCGATTTTGACACGACAGGACTTTTCCGAAACAATTGCGTCTGGATTCCGTACTTGTGGGCTTTATCCATTTGACGAAAATGCCCCCGACTACAGCAAATGTATTACCAAGGATCTAACAGACTTAAATGAAAACCTAACTGTAGAACCAAATGTCACCTTGTCTTATTTGAAATGCATCGAGAATCATGCCGCAGGCTATTTTTGGGAGGGAGAAGAGCGGTTTTTGAAACTGTACAATTTATGGCGATCTATTAAAGAAAAAACTGTCACCAAAGTACCCTCTATGTCTTGGGATACCGAAGCAGTTGAAAATATTGAAGATAATTTCTTCATTTTTAACGTAAGATTCCTTAAAAAAGGAACGGTTAGTGAAGTGCTGACAGATGTAAGGTCATGGCCAAAAGAGGACAATATTGTGAAAAAGAAATGAAAGAATATTCGTTTTTCGTCAGTCGTAACGTCGGATAAATAGATAGAGATTTTTGAAGCAAATGTCAACGAAAAGATTATGAAAAAAAAACAAAAAAAAGCAAACCAGAAGACTTTCAAAAAAACTATTAACCAATAGAACCCTATAGAAGATAGATAGATAGATATTTTATTGTCATTCATCTTTACAGATATTGACACTGTCAGTCTACATACAATGTACAAGTGTATATATAAAAGAATAAATGAAAAATATAGACACAAAACGACTAATCGTACAATTCACAATTATATTACATAACTCTTAAAATAAATATTGGACGGATACACTCACACATTAAAAGATGAAGAAGAGCCTTTTGAAGAACACACCACATCCAATGCTATCCAAGAAGATATGATCCAAGAAGTAAACGAAGGTGGAAAAGAATAGCGATTTAAAGTAGGATGGTTTGAAATTGTAAGATATGAGAACAATTTTTACCCCGCCAAAATTTTTAATGAAGATAATAGAGATTATTTTTGCTGTGCAATGAGAAAAAGTGGGATAAACAATTGGAAATAGCTAGATCCGCCTGATTTAATCTGGTACCACAAAAAATAAGATATTAAGTGCCAACTAAACGAACCTGTACCTATAAGCACAAGAGGAGTATATGCCGTTCCAGAAATGAAGCCTTATTTGAAATATATTTAAATGTTAAAATATCTACCTTCTTTTTGGATTTTTTTTTAAATAAAATGTTTCCATTAGGTAAACTACCTATATTTTAACGCATATGGCCAGAACTATAGCGCACTTAGCCAGTGAGTGCGCGTTTGTGGCTACAACTAGCAAAATTGTACTTTATTTTTCATTAATTTTATTTATTTTGTCCTTGTCAGTTATAGTATTTTTATATTTTGTATTTTTCTAGAAATAGTAATATCAATATTATCTACTTTCATAGTTGGTATAAGAATCTAATCTGAAATTATCGAGTAAACCCTAATGATTGTTACCATATTGCTTAAACTGGCCACAACCGGTCTATTTACCCTATATAGAGCGACCCATTTAAAATAATAAAGTTTTACATACACGTTTCTTCTACATATAATTGCAACGCCTTATATATTTAAAAGTATTCTCTAACTAAAATTCATTTTTCTAAATTAAAATAAACAAACTATCAAGAAAACTACGTCAGCTGGAACACTCTAACTAGTTATTGTTTTTGTTCTGTGAATAATTATCAAGATTACTAAACTATACATATTAGTACTATTTAGTCAACAAAAACAGTTATTGTTTAATTATAAATTTACTTAATGATAATGTAGTGTTACGAGTAGTTTTTATATCCGTTTGCACTGTCATTGCATAGTTAACTTATTGTTACCTAGTTAAAATCTAGTTGCTAATTAAATCTATTAATGATAACTTTTTAACCTTCTTTTAGGGTGTTGTTTTTCTAAACAAAGGTTTAATCGTAATGGCCTTAGCCAGAAAAACACGCTTAAAGTAAAAAATCCTCAATTTGCAAAACTGACTCCTTTTTCAATGAAGATACATTCAAATTGTTAAAACCATTTAGGATTTCATTGAGTTTGGATGAGAATGAATTTTTCCGCTCTCCATTATAAACTAACTAACTAATAAGAACAAAAATAAACTAACCGAAACTACGGTAGCCATACTTAAAAATCGTTATACAAAGTGTTTAAGAATTTAGAACTTCAATGAATGCATTAGAGGCACAACAAAGTATATTATTAAAATCTAGGACAATATTTTACCAATTTATGAGAAGTAGTTGCTATATGCAATTTTTGTAATGTAAGGCATGTTAGTGGAATAATCATTAAAAAGTAGTAATAATCAAATTGTACTGAACAACTATGCCACACACTTCACCTTCCTACATTGCTCTCCGAACTGCACTGAAACTTACTCCTCTTTGCCGACTCTAGTTATGATATCTTTGTGGAATTTATTATTTTACATTTATATCGGCCAATCGTAAATCATTTAGTCACATACCTATTTTTCCACCTACCTATTTTTCCACAAATTTATGTGATGTATTATCAGCGTACGTAATTACGGCTTCTATGGAACAGCGTGCAAATTTACTCTAATTAATAATTCTCATTTTGGGATCTTCACTTACTTAGGTTTAGTTAACTTTGATTTCTTTTAGTAGAATCTATCAGTTGCATGGTGTATAGTTCATAGTATCTGTGATAGTATTTACCCAGATAGCACATACGCTTACAGCAACCTGCATTTTGATTCGATTTTCACTTGTTTATCCAGCTTAACGTGGTTAGTTTAAATCATTGAGATAGTATAAGTAGGGAGACCCAATCACGTGGCTAAAACGGCGCAGGTCGGCCATATTGGTACACCATTTTACGTCAAATACGTAGACTCTAGTGTATATGTCATGTATGGTTGTATTATTTGATTATTTCAGTTCTTACAGTTATATTATATAGCAAACTACTACAAGAAATAATGGTTTCTTGTGCTCTACCTAGTTGCAAGAGTAGAAACAGCGTTAACAAGAAGAATTCGTCGAAAATAACATTTCATAGGTCAGTGTTTGACATAAAAGCAATGTGCAGGGTCGTAAGCGGACCTGGTAAGGCAGCCATATTGGTAAACCACTTAAGCCTCGCCCAGTGCCTCGTTTTGAACATACAGGAAATATGCTTCGTATTGTCTCCTTAGTATACTAGCTCAATGATTTAAATCAAGCTTACTCTACGCTTGAAATTCTAGCATACTGCAATCGCTTACGCAGCAAAGATGAGTCAAGTATAATATAAGCTTAAAGTTCGAGTCGGCAATGCGTAAAACGTTCGGCGCAAGTTTACCATAAGCTTGCAAAGCAAGTATACTTTAAGCTTGTCACATGTAAAGTAGGATACTTAATTCAAGGTAGATACAAGCTTGCAGCTTTCGGCGACAGCTGGAAGTAAGCTGTCACCGCTGTCATGGCAACTTATATTCCAGCTTAATTCAAACTATTTTTGCTATCGGGGTACTCTTTTAAAACTGCCTCTATATCGTTTTGTTATAACACAAGAGGTGATTTCTAGCAACGCAATGCATTTAAAAAGAAATTTAAACTTGGTTGAAGGTGACGTCATTGTGTTAAATGCACATTCGACTTTGTTTAAAAACGCTTCCAACCGATTGCGTGTATAACGCCACCGGTAGATCGTTAGAATAATATATTTTAAATACAAATAAAACCGTTTCAAGCGGTTTGATCGGTAGAAAACACCTAAGGACTGTAGGATGTCTTAATACAATATGGCGGAGTATAACATTTATCTTCAAGACTTGAATAAAAATCTTTGTACTCAACAAATGGTGTACCAACGCTATGAGAAGATTGTTCAGATAAGTAAAAGACTGGGATTCCGGGCAAAAAGACTCACCACTCTAACGGATGACCGATTTTTGGTGACAACTAATTTGCGGAATAGCACAACTTCTGCGGTTGTGCTTCAAAATCAACTAAAGAAGTTGTTATTGCAAAAATTGAATAACCGCAGTGTATATTTGACTTTTTTACTTATTTAAATATAATTAGGAAAGACAACAGTATTACTACATTAGATAACAGTAAATTATTAAAATAAATTGCAAACCAATACCTGTGCCAATACTAATAAAAGTTAAAACCGCATTCTCATGTCCGCGAATTTCGATGTGAAACTTCTGTTATGAAAATATGTAAATGTCTCCTAAAATTTATAGATACAAATATTTTTAATCAAACACATTTATTCCATAAAAATTTTAGGGAAATTCACCTATTTTTAGCTTAAAATTGAATGATTACAGGTATTTCGTGCTATTCTGTTAGCGACATCTATAATTAATACGTTAAACTACATCCGAGGAAGCCATACTTATTTTTGTTATTGTGACAGGTGATTGGATTGAACTAGTTGGCCAAAATAAATGATTGGTTCTTGGGATTTGTGAATTTCTTGCTTATACATTTAAAATTTTCCACAAATTTATCGAAAATAAAATCCAATAGAGCCTCAACAGCATGTCCGTGTACTTTGTAAATGCGTAAGTAATTACGTTTGAATTAGCATAACATCCGTGTATAGCTCGAAAGGTTAACTTACTCTAAAATATGTAAAATCTATCGTTATTCGTTTAGCGATTCCAGTGAAGTAGAACCTAAGCAAGAACCAGCAAATTCCGAGGAAGTATGTCAAAGCCAAAGCGAATTACATGTTCAACAATTTTGGCCGAAGATTATGGATGAAATAAAAGCAATTGGCAATGTAATAGATATATAATACGCTGGATATATTAGACTAAAGCACTTATTAATTTTTTATTGGTTTCAGATGGATTTAAAGCAGCAAGTATTACCATTAGCTCGGATTAAAAAAATTATGAAATTAGATGAGGATGTTAAAATGATATCGGCAGAAGCTCCTTTATTATTTGCTAAAGCTGCTGAAATATTTATACATGAATTGACGTTGAGATCATGGATTCATACTGAAGATAACAAAAGGAGAACATTACAGGTATTCATAATTGTGTTTGTTTCATGTAGGTATAAACGAGTATTTCCAGAGAAACGATATAGCTATGGCAATCACTAAATTTGACCAATTTGATTTTTTAATTGATATCGTTCCAAGAGAAGATATAAAACCAAATAAACCTAGAGATGATGGCAATAGAAATGTAAATTCAGACCAGGTATATTTTCCAGTCTTTTTAACAAGTTGAGTGCCATAAAACTCATGCTATTTCTTATATATATCAGAGTCACACTTATTATGCCTGTTACTGCCAGGTGTTTTAATACATGGTATGTTTTATTGTGATTGCAATGAAAACTTAGTAATGCTCGCAACAATACTGGCACACTTGCTTAGTCTTACGTTCCCTTTTTTTCTATGGAATCGATTTAAAAAATGACTGCTAGAAGTCACTGCTGTTGTGCAAAATTTCAATATTAGCAAGCTAGTCATATCAATCAGTCGTATCCATATTGATCCTTCAAGAAAAAGAATACTTACTCAAAAACAATTTTCATTTGTAATTATGAATTTTGAGATGTAAAACGAAACTAGATGTATGTAGAATTGAATTTATTTTGTGTGGTTTTCTAGTTTCAGTACGGCACTCAACTTATTAATCATATTTGAAATAATACTCTATACCTATATATAAAATTTCAGGTGCATTATTACTTCCAATTAGCGCAACAACACCATGCAAATTTACAACAAAATTCACCAACACAAACAAATACTGCAAATACTACAGCTCAAGCAGCAAATACAATACAAATTGTACAGCCACAACCAGTACAAACTGTGCAAGTTAGTGCATTAGAACAGGTACGTGTAGGTACACAAAAAGAAAAGAAACCATACATATGTTGGTAACATAATGTATCACATGTGCCAGTTTGAGTATTCCACTGTTATATTAGATGGGGATGGTGATAATAAATCCTGTGGCACCACCTGTGGGATTAAAAATGTTAGTATGCCTTCAAGATGCGAAACACGTCATCTGCTATCATAGTAGCAACACTTGTCATTCTTTTAATTAAATCCCTTTATCTATACTCCTATTATTACTAGAGTCGGCAAAGAGGGACAAGTTCCAGTGCAGTGCGGAGAACAACGTGCAGGGCGAGTGTTCAGTAGAGTTTACGTACTCGCATCATTTATGTTCGTGCCTTTCATGGGTAAGCGTAGGCGATACGGAAGCATAAATGTTTGCACATAAAATAATGACAAAGTTATGTTGTTTCAGTCAAATGAGTACGGCGTACGGAATAAATATCCTTGCGACAATTTCATGAATCTTTCAACGCGCCTTCACAAATTTATCTTAATATGAGAAAATCTGAATCTTTGTTAATAACACTTTTAAATAACACATAACCACAATGTTTTATCTTTCAATTCTGCTTTAAAGCAGAATTAATTCTTCTTTCAACATAGCCACGATCAGATTGGAGAACATTTCTTATCAATGTGCGACTTGGTAATGTTAATTGTTTGCTATATCGTTCGCCACAGATTGCAGAAAATAGTTGTCGCACCTTAGACATTTTATTCTATCACCTTCGTATTCTATATCCGGCATACTCGCTATTACGTGTTCTAGTTTCTAAATGCGATATCTTCTAAGTATGTTTGTACTGATAAGCACTCACAACGACCAGTGGAATAATACTCAACTAGTGTGGTTTGATACGGACGTTGGAGTTTCTGTGCCACCTCTCTACGTTGCTCACCGCAGTGCATCGGAAATTGTTGCTCTTTGCCGAGTCTAAGTATTACTTATTCTAAATTCTAACTTCGATTTTTTTTATTACACTAATCCATGTCTAAATTCAACTGTTCTGGAATATTTTACAATTCACTGTAAAAGCTTCATAATATACACTGTGCCATAAAATTCTATACACTTTAATCTTATCTTTTACTAAGCAAGCAAAATGATTTACCTATAAAAAAAAGGTTGACATGTGATACTACTTTGACAGCTGATAAGATCACTGGCATTGAAACCATGATAGAATGCTTCAATTTTAATCCCACACGTTATCGAAAACCAGAATCCTGTATCAGTTTTCATTCTTTTATTAATTAAGTTGTTCTAGAACATTTATTCATCCCTGTACAAGAGTAAACAAATAAGATCGTTTCGATAAACCGGAAGTAAAGAAATTTTTTAACAATAATGTAAAATTTTAAATTATGAATGATAAACTTAAGACAAAAACAACTTTTCTAAAATTAAAAAACACATACGTAAAGTGGGATAATCAATCTGATATACCTACGTGCCATAAAATGTAGTTCTTTTTCTTAAAGTAATTATAAATAATTTCGAAAGCTGTATATGAAAACAATATAAAATATAAAAATTGCAATATGGATTGTAAAAATAATAGATAATAATAGATTTTATAGTGTCTTCGCAATACATGGCAAAAGTGTTTAGGAATTCGAGTAATCTTGGTGAATTAAAAAATTTTCGTTTTTGGCGTAGAAATGCTTGAACAAGTAAATTTTAGTTTCAAAGTTGCTTATATATTATAGGTCTAAATAGTAGATTTAACTAAATCGCTTACGTCAAGAATCTTTTCACTTTATATGCCATTAATTATTGTCTTATTTGAAATAATGACGCCATTATGTGTTATTTGACGTAGGAATTGCAATACTCAGTGACAGTATCATGTAACGAAACCTATTAATGCCTATACAGAACTGTTCTACTACCTATTTTAACCTATACTTCCGTAGTTTAATGACAAGTCCAATTTAATCTATACTATAAAGATGCTCTGCACGATTTATAGGATTCCTCCTTAAGCATCACAGTGACAATAACATCAATGCTGACGACGGCAGTGGAAACCATTTGTTGACTACCCTCGCTGCAGTTAATCTTATTGCAACCTCTGCGGCCTACAAAGCAATGTGAAAAAAGAGGGAACCAGATAGCAAAGCTATAGTTTGGGTGACTTCCCATCATTTTTCAGGTCGAATTGTTTGTATAAAGAAATAACGTTTGCGTGAAGTTTGCCGACTTCGTCGAAAAATCTAAGAAGGACGAAACATCCTAATGTTACGTTGAGATAAACAGCTCTTTAGTATGAAACGCTAGCGAACAATCCGAACTATCAGGCACCACCGTGAAACCTTGTACAATCCTCAAAGTATCCAAATTAGGAAATTTCAACGCATGTCCTTACCGACTGTGTAGCAGTGAATAGGGAAAAACGAATCTATTTGAAAGTCGATTAGGTAGATGATTTCAAATTAAGAAAATTAATTCTCTACCTGATTACCTTGCTGCTCATGTAAAACTTAGTCCAAGAGACTAAGATCACATGGAGACACAATAGGATATAGGCCTACTTGCCGACTAGGTTCTTCGTCCATGAAAAAAGAAATACTAGCAATTCGCTATCCTCTTCTTCAAGTTTCCCAACCATGGAGACCATACTCTACAACAACTTCTTAAAGCAATAATTTGATCTTTTGAAAAGCATTGATAAGAATTCACTTGACTCTACAAAATGAAAAAATTACCTACCTATATTTATTAACAGCAAATTAACAAAGAAAAATGTTGCATAATGCTTTTTCAACATTTCTATCAATGGTACACCATTTCTAACTATTGCAATTGCCATGTCACTGAGGTTACTTAGAAGCTAACATACCACTACTGAATTAAGAATGACATTTTAAGTCTAATTAATTATAATAATTCTAACGTAATTACTTATATTTAAGACACCAACTGTAACATCAACCGCCACATCAACTGCTCAAACTCCTGTCATGATACAACAGGCGACGGTACAACCATCATCACCAACGCAAAATCAAACGGGTAATATTCAAATTGTACAGCAAATAGTAACACCAAATGGAGAAATACAACAAATTCCGGTAAGTGAAATATGTATGTAACAATTTTAAGTTAGCATGTAGACCACGGATGAAGGTATGAAACATTAGCGAAAGTGTATTTGGACATCTACTTTAAATATAAAAATCATTTTTTATTTGCCGATATAATTTCACTTTGTTGATCTAACGGCGCTGTTTCATCATAGAAGCAATCCGCTAAAATTCTTTGATTGCGTAATTGCAGTAGGTATCATTAAGCATACGATTTTGTGGATTAAAATCACGAAAAATCTATAGATCACGCCTGTCAACCGTAAACGTTCCCAGTAACAGCGTTTGAAAATAATTTTGGAAATTATATTTTGTAGATACAATTATCCCCACAACAACTACAGATGATTAGGATGCAAATACAAAATAATGCTACTCAGCCATTGATAATACAAACAGCACCTATTCCAACAGCTTCACAGCCTCAACTAATACAGGTATGGAAAATATAGTACTGTATAATAATGTATGTAATGCTGTATGTACATATACATAAATGCAGGTTGCCCAACAAGGTACCACCGCTCAACCTGTCTTCATAACACAGTCAAACGGGAATAGCGAAGCAGAATGATAATTTCCACTTATTAACGTGATTATTAATCTAGTTTATAGATCGTTATTACTATTATTATTTACTTTATGTTGTATTAATACGATTTTAACTTATTGTCTGTGTATTTTTATAACCGTTAATATAAACAACGATGAAAAAATAAAACTACCACAAGTTTTTCATTCATAAAACCTTTTTTTATTATTTTTATATCAAATTCAACATCTACAACAATATATAAATATTGTTTGTTATATAACAATAGAATAGCTACGGTAACAGAAAATAAAAGATAGATTCATGCAATAATTAATACAAAATGTAATTATAATTCTATAATACACCATTGATCCCCCAGTATAGTAACACGTTTAAATGATGCAGGCAATTCTTCATTTTAATTAGAAAAATATTCAATTTCATCAATATATAATATTGTTTCGATTGTTGTAATATAATAAACAAAACTAGAAACACCCGTTTTAGCAACTTGTTTGCAATTATTCCAGTATAATTGTAATGTTTGCATCAAATTTTTGTGTTACAAAGCCTCATTGTTAAAATATGTATATTGTATTTCATTCTCGTTTTTCTTTACCACTATAGTGATAGCACTTTCTTTTAACGAAGTTTTTACTACTAACATTTAACAAAATTCATACGGCACATTTTACAAGGAAAAGTTACAAAAAAAGTGTCGTTAACTTCATGATAATTTGCATGAAATGAACGTTTACCGTACTGCAGCAAATGTAGTATGTAAGAATATATAAAATACGCTAGTACTCGTAGTAAGTAAATGGGATAAGTGAATGAATTATCATGATGATAGCGGTGATAGCCAGGCGATAGGAAGCAAGTTGTAATCACTTACTGTACCTTATAGTAAGAACGTCATCCTGTCATTACAAAAGCAAAAAGTTCTGGAATAGGAACAGTTGTAAGAGAGATAAATAATAGGGACAAGAAAGGTAAAAAGAGAATTTGCAATTATACTGTAAAATCCCCAGTGGGCTATAAGAATCGTCGCAAAATCATTACTCATCGTTAGCTATATATGTATGGTATAACCAAACATAAACAGCTTAAGATGCTCATAGATGATCAGGTTATGAAGTAACAATTCAACAGACATTTCACATACCGGTTGATTTAAGATATATGATAAATAACGGCGGGAAGGAGCAAGGCGTACGAAAGTTCGCTAAGAAGTGGGGACGCGTACGAGTCTCTCTATCACAGTCGATATTTACGTACGTCGCGACCCCACTTCTTAGCGCGAACTTTCGTTCCCCTTGCCCCTTCCGCCGTTATTTATCCTATGTCTGAAATCAACCGGTATACGTGGAGGACAGCATGAAGATTTTTGAAATGAAATTATATTGATTATCAAACCACATACTGTTGACTGTTTCTGCAATAAAACTGTAGTATTTGTATTCACCATTAGAGCAAAATATCTGTATACTAGAATTACTACTGTAGTAGTCCATAACTTCTCCTTGTAATATATCTTTAAATAAAAAAAGTCGTTTCACTAGATTTTAAAAACACTATTTGAAAATGTTGGTTTTTTCAAACCGTTTAGAACTCGTGGGTAGTATATTTACAATATATGTAACTTGTTTCAAAATTGCAATATGTATATAAACTGTTCTATGTTGAAATTTATCACATGACTGTCAATGAAATGGGATAAAATTCAATATAAATATTTCGTTTTGTAACCGGAATACGTATTTCTATTGTATTTACTACATCTTCAAAAATTAAAGTGTCTCTTCTGATACTAAGAACAAGTGCAGTACTAGCAAAATATCCTTACATTCTACACGTATAACACGACAAATGAATCTTGCACATACAAAACTACACTGCAACTAAGTACATCAAAATACTAGTTGGGTTCTTATAAATGTAACTAGGTATTATTATACAAAATATAATACAAGGTAAGCTCTATAAAATATATACTACATGAAACATTTCTTTAAAATATCTCCAAGCTTTCAACAGTACATAAATAATTTCTTTTTTACATACGCAAGTTTAAGGCATTGTCGTACATACTAGTCATATATTCTTAATTATGCATTGGCACAGACGGCACTTAATTTTTTTGTGTATCATTATAGAGAGCATTCTTCAGAAATTGTTTACGTAGGTAACTAGTTGAGGTAAAAATAGAAAGTAGTAACAGTGAGTGCATTAGCTAGTCACTTAGGTAGTTATTCATATCGAAGTGACCTTAAAGGATTTTTTTGGAAACATGAATTAAAGCTGTTAACAATATACTAAAATAAGTTTTATAAGAAATGCTAGTTTATTAAACATACAGTTATTTAATTATAAATTGAAATGTTATATAATTTTGATTAAAATAAGTTAAAAGAAACCAAATAGCTTAATTTTCTAAGAGTAATTAAATGTGGAACAGGTAAACTATTGGATTTGTCAAATAATATTAATTGTCCACGATAATTTTTGATCGAGGAAAATTTATATAACAGCCAGCAAGCAAAACTACATAGTTTTATGTATTCGTTTATATAACTGCAATTTAGTGAGCCGTTTATCATATAACATCACATGTCCTAGTCCTAATACCCAGGCATGTCAATATTATATTAAAAATGATTTTTTGCCGTCTTAGTATGCCAGGTTTGACCTATAGTTTTTAGGAAAATAAATCTTTCAAATTTTGGTTAAATAGGATTTAAAATTAATTACGCTGTTTATAGAATCAATCCTGTACGAAATACTAGCAATATTCTCTCGGACAAAAGAAATTGGTATATAACTGTAATTCCGAGTACTGCATTTGCTCGTTGTTTTTAGGAAGGATAATGTAAGTCTAGACTATTTACTTACTAGACTATTAAGATCGAACCAGTATAAAAATGTTCTATTCCTAGAAAACCACTAGTATATTAATATGCAGGTATTTAGGCGTTTGCCAATAATTCTTAATTTCTTCTACAAATAAAAACTTATCGCAGACACTACTTCATAGAATAATGCTTTGGCTGATGGAAAACGCTTCTAGTAGGAAAATTAAATTATCTAATTTAAAATTCGCCTTAGGTGACATCACAAAGAATAGACTCTAGGTACTGTACTGTTCTAAGTCGTGTCTACGCTTGAGGTTTTCAGAGGAGAAATCTTGTTTCCTACTGATTTTTCATAAAAAATGTATTCTTTGTAAAAAGTTCTGTTTATCGCGAAAAACCGAAAGCTTTACCTAAGTAGAAATTTTGATATACAGGATGTTTAAAAAATTCGAAATTTATAAATTCAAAAATTATACAAAAATACTGTACTTAAAAATAAACATTAGCAATGTTGGCAAGATAAAGAAGTTTATCCGACATAACTTCCATCAATTACAAAGCATTTTTTAATAAATTCGCGGTGGAGAGCAATAAAAAAAAATATAGAAAATATTGCCTCAATTTTTGCCGATTGGTCGCTCAAGTTTTTGTCGATTTTTCCACAAATATTCAACATTGGCGCCCCAGACTGCAAATTTATAGATATAATAGCAAGTGCTCGCTATTTCATTGGCACTTTGCTTTTCTACACTGTACCAAACAAACGTAAATTCAAATAAATTATATTTATTTCTTTTTTAATTAGGACCTACTACTGGCATGTGTTTTAAATAGACGAAACGCAGTAAACGATAAACCAACATATTTCTCCATTTTGACACCATTTTAGAGATGATAGCACCGGATTTTAAACTACGCACGTGATATCGTTTTAATAAAAGCTGATTCCGATTTGCATATGAACTAAAAAGAGGATAAGTTAGGTAAGCATATGCTGCATAGACATAACACGACACAAAATAATTAGCAATCCAGATTTCACATCTGCATATGCATTGAGTTACTTTGTGATGCCAATGTGCATGAAAGCACGCCTCTTTACGAAGAGGATAGTATATGTTATAATACTATCCAAAACGCCAATATTAACAACATAAAACGTAACCGTAAGAAAGTTACAAAGGTAAATGTCTTTACTACTTAATGTCGTTACGGATTCATTCAATAACAGTAACGCGGGAAGTAAGCTACAGCTACCAACAAATGAAACGTGCAAATAATAACGAAGGTACATTAAGGTCATGTGAGGAACTGGATATTTTCAGCAAAACAAAAGCAACTACACTTTCTTCGTTCCTTCGTGTCTAGTGTAACTAAACCTTCGTGTAAATCAAATTATGGTTACGGAAATTTGTTTTATGAATACAAAGGATGTCTGTTAACATAAATTCGTTTTCCTCAACTTTGATGGTTGGTTTTTAATTTTAAAAGTTTATCCAATTCACGATTTTCATAGATAAGTGCTAACATTAGCAACGAGTCAGAAGTGCCAAACATGTTTGCAGAGTAATTGTTGAGAATATCTGTTAAAGCATAAATCAGCAGGAAAAAAAACTGATTCTAAGAAACGCATGCTTAAACTTGATTTTAGGAATCAAAGAAAGTTCAGAGAGATGATTCTATTTCAGTATAAACTTTTAGTTTAGATATTGGTTAATAATTTACAATTTTGCCTTAATTCATATTTCCAAAAAGGTATAGATGTAATATTAGTAAAGATCGGTAAGTATGTAATTCGAAATTTTAAAATCTGCAGGTTTTATATGTAGGTATATGTGTGTATATTTTAATAAGCTTATAAACCCTTTTTTATTTCTTAAATACAACATTATTTGTATATTTTTATACATATGTCTAATAAATAGAATATATTACCTCCTATATCACAAAACAGGCGTTAAGAGTACAATATGAACTACTGACATAACTAGAAATGAATATTAAAACTGGACAGTAAAAAAAACAATAAATTATATCAGTAAGTATCACATTTTCGCTAATACTGTGTTTATAAGATTAGAAATAAAAAAGAAAAATGCAATATCTTAATTTTTATTTTATAAAATTCTGTACGTGGAAAGCAACGAGTCAAATTAAACAAGAGAATAATAAATAAGAGAAAATAATACTTAAAAACAATTACAACAGATATATGTACATACAATAATGTAATAAAATTTGTTTATATAAAATAAAGTGTTAACATCCATTCTCCGCCTTCTAAAATAAATATATTACTAATACTTAACATTACGACACATCATAAATATAAACGAAAATCTAGAATTTATTTACTGCTTCGCTATTAATGTCAGAAACCTAACAAAAATCAGGAAGACGTTGTATGAGCGATATTTATTTTAATTTTATAGATTTAGATTTGGATAGAAATACTTAAAAATATTTAATTTTAGATTCTGTTGTCAAATTTTGTTGAAATGTAACACAGTTGATTGAATTGCCATAAAACTAATAGAAATCTTCGCTTATATAAATGAATATTGTCATTAAAACATCATCATGATATTTAAAAAAATCATATTCTTTCTACTTTTAGTACGTAAACGGATGTATTACCATCTCGAATATAATTTTCAGTCTTGACAGCTTACTTTTGATATCTATAGGTTACATTCAACATACAAAACTTACCAAATGTAGTTTTAATTAACATAAGAATTTTTTTTAAATATATTTTTTGAAGGAGAAGGTGTTTAAAGATTTTGCGTTATTTTCAACTATAAAATAATGACATTACAAATTAAAATCTGCATTTGCATTACAAAAAGGGCAGAGAGGGTAATTTTCTTGGTAGAATATTTAAAATAAGAAGTGCATTTCGTTTTCCTTGTATGTAAACAAACCTATAGATACATAATACTAATAGAGTGAAATAAAATACAAAACCACTAACAAAGCTAAAAGAATATGACATTTAAAGTTAGGTACATAATTTACATCTTATACTACGTTTGCGTTTTCATAAGAGAATTTTGGTCATCTTTGTTTTGTACTGAGAATTACACTTGCAAATAAGAACAAATTTAGAATCTTATAGAATTTGTTGGTACGAACTGCAGTAAGGCTTCCTGCTCTGCAACTAATTAGTACTACGCCACAACCGGAGATATTGAAAGCCGTTAACGATAACAAACTATACAATAAAGTATTAATTATGGAATGTAGCCAATCAATTGCATTGATGGTATTAAGTTTAATGTTATCTTTTATCCAATGTTTTTCACATGGAGCATGCCATTTAAATGTTACATAAATACAAAAGTAACATAGTTAACCAAAAGATAATTGGAAATATGAACATATAGAATTTTATTGGATCACTACGTTAATATTTTGAATAGTTACGCGAGGTGTTTTTGATATGTTTGCGCGTAGTGTGTTGTGATAAAACAAAGTTTCATCATTTTACCTATCCGAATAAGGAAGATACGAATACGAATTTGATGAAAATCTAAAAATATTGCAATTTATATATTTATAGGTTTAGATTTATAATAAATTTATTAAATGAATTGCAAAATTAGCTTTTTCATTTATGTAGTCTCCTAATTTGGAGAACTATGTAGAAATAGTATCGAAAACTATTCAAGAGTTGCTGTACCAGCTACTATTAAATTTCGAACTTTAGAAGTTGAGAATGCAAGCACTAAAAATGATTATTGAATTGAAAGTTACCTTTAATTTTATGATTTCCCAGTTGAAACTCCAAAAAAAGGGCACAAAATTCTCCCTGTATGATAAAATCCTAACTTTGATTTTGAGAAAGCAAAGCCCTAATAAGAATAGTCAGTCCACTATTACTAGAAAATTTGAAGGTGTAAATAGCAAAAATGAAAAAAGTATACCCTTATATTTAACGAAATATTAATAGAGACAAGTTTACATTATAGCAAACAATTTAATGATATAGAAATCCATATTTCCCGAACATACCCTAGTATTTATGATTCGGGGAGTCAATAAGCATAAACTGTGAATTTGGCTGTCCGTGTAAAAGAAATGGTGTTGTCACTACAAACAATAGGATTAGATATTATTGCCATTGATTATAATCAATTATCGTCTCATATTACTGCGTATAAGTATCTCTTGGACGAACCACAAAGATACTATTTATCACAATAAATTGAAAGTAGAAATATAGATTTCTTAATAATATAGCCTAAATGTAATACCATTAAACAATACCCCACGTTTCTTACAATAAATAAATTAAGCTCATTTTAACTTGAATAATAAACTTGTTGGTGCAATTATATAATATGAATTTGCGCTTTTTGTTTCATTTCACAGAGTACGCAGTAACCATTCTTCGTTAATTTTTGTACCTATCATATTTTTTCTCGCACATAAACAATATTAACGAAATATTAAGAAAAGCAAAGCAAAAAAAAGCGTACAATTGAAAATGAAGTATGACGTTTTTTTTAAGTCAAGCACTAGAAACTTTACTAAGTAGATAATTCATAATTGCTCTTTTTGACAGGTAAAAAAATACAAAAAGATAATACTTTACTGTGGACTCATGACGTCATTACAATAACGAACTGCACTAGAAACAAAAGTAGCTCGTCACCTTATTTTCAAGGCACTCCTTAAAAAACTGCTTAAGATTTTGCATACAGCTCATAAAGGTACAGATATATGTATACTACATATAACATTTGTACCTCTTATAAATGTCTGATCTTTAAATATCTAAAAAGTACAGCTAGCTCTCTAGAACTAAAGGAAAATCCATATTTGACAAGGTATCATTACAACCAGGATTTTATTATAATTGAACTAATATCCTAAGACCATGAGATCATTTAAAAAATGATTTGAGAAGGCCTTGGATAGAGCTTCGCATTTGGCAGCATTGATTTTTAGTAATTCGATTAATGACAGTAGAATTTATAAATGTCACTTCAATAGGGGAAAATCATATTTCTTTGAAACATTTTTTATGATAAATATAAAATTACATAAATACATTATTTCGCTGAAATAAGTCATTTAAGAAATGAAAAATATATAAATTCAAATTATTATTAACGGCGCAAAAACGCAGTGTTCAATATGGCTGTCGTTTGTGACGTAGATTGGCAGTAAACAAACCGTGCTTGTCAGTTTCACTTTTAATTGACGTGACATCTGACAGTTTGGCGAATATTTACTGCCCTTCTACGTCATGTCCGTTTTGCGATAACTCATAATTTTTAAATATTTCAAATAATTCAATCGTTGAATATTTGTTACAGTATTAATTTTTGTCAAACATTTATTACTTTTTGGTAATAAGAAACATTATTCTACTCAAAAACCATGTAAATAAATAATGCATTCTGCAATGCATGCACATCCCTCTATTAATGACAGATCTCTAAAATTTAATTTAATTAATTATTCCAGAAGAAAATAAGTGGGAGTATAAAATATACCACATATTGCTCAATTTGGCATTTTCATTAACCTACCTCTGAATTTCCTACAAATATCAATTACATTTTACACAGATAAAATAACCTCTTCTTTGTCAATATCCAACAAATGTTAGTTCTATCCGGAAACAAGAAGCTTGAAATCAGTGCTGCCAAATGTGAATATCTCATGGTATAATACTCGTAATATTACGAAACGATCAGAAAACTTGCAAATACAAGCCAGAGAAACTAAATAATTTTAATCCATTTTATCCGTGGCTATTAGGTCAAACGATAACTAATTGAATTTGTATTGTATGTACGTCACATTCGCTATTGAGACATAATTCACAGGGCAACATTATTTACGGCGAGGTAATTTTGTAATAAAGCCAGGGAAACACGTTGACACGCACATTATCTAAACAATAGTTAGTCTTAATAAGCTGCTTGTCGGAGTACCAGTACCACTATAGCTCTTGCTGTGTATTGTTGTGTGAACAACTGCATTTTCCAAGTTTTGTTACAACATTACGTCTCCATAAGTAATATTACACTATTAATAATTTCCCAGTAGCGGATGATACTCGGTCGAGGAACCGATCCTGGTAAGACGCACGACAATGCCTCGGTTAGGATTCGATCCCCGCATCTCTAATCTGCCACTACCAGAGAACAGACGCTCTAATTAATTATATTAATTGTACGTTTATAGTTTACTGCGGTAGAATCAGAAAATATTTGAAATGCTCGTTCCTATTTAATTGTATTCATAAATTCTATGACTTACTTCATTTCGAATTGCGGCACTAAACCACATTCGATTTGGATTCTATTCGGTCAGCCAAAATCAGACAACAAAAAAGACAATAAAATTGCTGACGTGGACATAATATGGATCAATTTGAAATCTCATAGTATTGTTGTTTTTATGTTTTTTTAATTACCAAATTTTCATTATTCATCGCTCTCAACTCAAGAAAAAATATGATCCAAAGCTCATTTCTTGACCAAAAACAATTGAAAATTGCTTTTACATTTTTTTTTAATTTTGCAAATTCTAATTAATCAAAGACATTGATACCTGCATTATTTATATTTCATAAATACGTAATACATATGTATGTATTCTCTTTCTTAATTTTAACACACCATGCAGCCACGTCACAAAATCTCAATTTATTTATTTTTAATATCAACATTATTAAAAGGCATATTCTAATTGTTAGATCGCTGCAAATTACAACAACCATTGCAAGACTTAACGTAAAATTAACCTTGATTATCTTTTATTCAACCGTTTTTATTTAATGTTACATAAAAACTTTCTTCTTATTCGCAAGTGTAACCAAAGCCAATTTAAACACATTCTTCCGAATACCCGAATCCGACTATATCGATCTTACGTAACAATAATCGAACACATACTCTATTCGACCGTACAAAAATAGCTTTTCCGTTAATACATTTTCGAGATACGAGGCTAATTAATTCTCCTTATTACCACAAGTTCCATCTTATAATACTCCTAATCTATCTCACTATCCGTGTGTTTAATATATTTGCAAGTTATAAACGCGCCCAATATGGGCTTCTTATACGAATCAAGAGCACGATTTTCGAGCGTGGGATTTACTATATTCAGGCTTGTCATAATCGGAGACGCCAGGATCCGTTATCTCCAAAATTTTATTCCTGCCCGTTGAAGGATGACAGTACCTGTAGTAGATGAGCATGAAGGTTATTGCCAATAGGAAAGCTAATACTTGAGCGCCTGCTGCTCCATAATACAGTATTGGATTATCCGAGGAATTGCTCGCGACGCACCTGAAAAAAGAAATATGATTAAATTTACGAAGATATAAGGAAATAATCCTTAGCGAAAAGTGATAAATTCACTGTATTAACATCTAATCTGTTGATTTTAAAGGTTTTTCCTGTCGACCTAGGGCGATTTTATAGATTAGATTAGATACACTGAAATAACGTAGAATTTATGATATTTTTTAAGATGAAGTTGATAAGTATTCTAATTTATGACTAAACTTTAAAACTCGCATTGAATATTTGATATTTATCACCTATACAATATGAAACTTCAAAATTAATATTTCTAGAACCGATCTTCTGATAATGAACCGATCTTCTGATAATGAATAGACTGAATTCTTCTTATTTAAATTATATCGTTTCCAGATATAAATTTTAATCCTTTTATCAACACCACTACATGTGTGCGTCAATTCCATGGCGTTCTGAAGAATGGAATATTCAATAATCGTTATAAGCAGCTATATAACGAAGCAATGCCAGTTTTGGATAAAATGAGGAATGAAACAGCAAATTTTGTGGTATGCTGTCTTAAATCTCAAACAAGATTATGAAACTCTCCTAATGAACTCCTTTATCAGTTGATACGCTGTGCACTAGGCGATCACAAGAAATTTCATCTAGATCAAATAACGTTAAGGCCTGTCTCGTCAAATCTAAGGTATTAAAAAGTAGCTATTGTTGTCACTAAATTACTCCCTATAAAATTAAAACGCCTTATTTTAGGAACATTTTCTTGGTTTAATAAAGAATATTTCAGGTTTTGATTTTCACTCACGCAATTTTCTTGACAAACGTATAGTTCGAAACATGCTTGACTTTTCCAAAACATTAAAATTCGCAAAATTGTTTGATTTTTATGCATTTCTACTCTATTACACTATAACACGATATGCCTTTCCTTATTATTTGCGACTTTGGATTGTGTCGTTTCAACTTGGAAACTAGACAATTTTCTGAATCGTTGAAAAATTAATTTCTTCTCATTCATTATTTCAACTATTTCCACTTTATCGTTTAACTTGGAAAAGACAATAAATTGAAATTCTTGATTCATTTTCAACTAGCAAGTAATTAAATATAAACATTTTGAAGCAAGTTATTTTTTATATCGTAAAATAATAGATGCTCTTTTATACTCTTGGGCTGATAAGGCAAGAAAATGCACCACCAAAGGATTTCTTTACAAAAAATAAATAAATAACCAGTCATTTTTAACATCACACTTATTTCAGTTGAAGGTATTGTTCCAACAATATACCATGAGCGCCTATTACAGGCATTTTATTAGTGGCATTTTTCGACGTTTTCAAAGATATTCTTGTTTTCATTCTTTTTACAGTGACTATATTACCACTAAAATATATTCCCTTTTTATAGTAAATATTTTTTTATACATATGTAGGTACAGGAAATCACACAATTTCTTTTTCTATTCAAATATAATGTAAATATAAATGTAGCTGAAATAGTTACAATGTATAAGTACTGTACAGAAATAGTACGGTTTATATTTATTATCAACTCATCTTGCTATTCGAAAAGTACAATTGGTACTAATACGCACTACTAGTAAATTGTCAAAGGAATTGAAGTTGACTAATAAGTACTGTTTAAGAGTATTTGAGAACTCGTCATGATATATATCTTAAAACATAAAACAATGTAATATTCAATGTCGCTGAAGCTAATAAAACATTCAATTGAAAATGCCATTATTAATTACTATAAACGTTTTCTGAGAGACAGAACAGTATTCAACGATCTTTCTAAAAGCTGCGCTTCACGATAGCAAATTACGTTAAAATTAGCCTTGACATTCTGCTGATAATTGTAAATAAAATTCTACTTAACTTTTTACGCAGAATTGTCATTTTAGAAACTAACTAACAGTTATTTTTCACAAATTTAACGTTAAATTGCAAGAAGCATATAATATATAGGGTGGGTCTCCACATTCGCGTCGGTTTATAGGTATACGAAGTGCTAATATATTTTTTAGATCATTTTGTTGAGGTGTAAAAAAAAAGCCAATTACTGTTACATTTCTCATCCCCAAAACAAACAGTTTTCAGAGTATTCAACAATGTTGACCAAAATTTAAGACACGTAATTGCTTTACTGATTTAAGCTAGGTTTTTTAAGTTGTATTGTTTCTATAACAAAAGCATTAGAATGAATGCTAAAATTTACTTAAGCCCATAATACACTGTCATAAAACACATAGAGAAATATATGTAAATATATGTTATGTACATGTAAAAATTGAAAAACCAACTACAACAATACATGTTAACATTTGTAATTATATATATCAAGGATGACAAAGGGAAATAAATGTTTGGTGTTGATGCATAGTAAATAAAGAATATTGGATCATAGGAATGAAAGACGAAGAAAAATACCATTCAACTACCTTAATAAACCAGGTGCTTTATTTAAACTAAATCAGTTATTTGACTTTAATGATAATTAAAATTAGCTTTTACTCCGCCTATTTAATTTTTAGAAACCATTTTAATTTGAGCATGAATACTAACGATTCTGCTAAAGAAAGAATACATTTTACGTATCTTAATTTTGGTCAACATCTTCGAAAATTATTAAATATTTCGAAAACTTAGATTTAGGCAATATAACATTAACTTGCGCAATACTATAACCCATTTCAATTTTCACTATTTTGACGTACAACTTGTTTTTCAAACACCGTGTATATTTCAAATTAATTTAAAAACATACTAATAATACATTAGCACTTTTCTTATATAAATGGACACAAATCTCACAAGTACAGCAAGTTTTATATCCGATACAAGTGCTTGCATTTCTGTACAAGAAAATATTATATACGAGATATTCTATTATAAAAGCGAAGGTGTATCATTCTCTTGCGTGACGCAAAATTAAACTACTAATAAAAAAATATGTTTGCGAAATTACTCGCATTAATTAACAAACTAAACGAACGCAACATATTTAAACAAATAGCATATTCCAAGAAGAATTCTAAGTATCAATCCACCAACGTCAATGCGAAAAGCGGGAGGGAAGTTGAGCCTATTTCTAGGAATAAAATTCGTAACTTGATATAATATATCAATTTAAATGCAAGGCGTAGGTGTATTCTCAAAATGATAGAGAATCACCACAATATTTTCATTATGTTCGTGATTATTAAAATAGTTATACTCAAAATTTGCCTTTATTTACATATGTCATCAACTATAAAAATTGGGTATAAAAAGTCTTGACATCAGATAAACATTCTACATTTCTGTAAAAGACAATGTTCGTATCATATACAGAAGGGTGTACCGTTTATAAAAATGCAGATATTCTTAATTGTGCAAAAATGTATCACCATTTATAATAATCCGATTGAGATAAAATATAATGACACAAAATTAAAATACCATTAATAAAAAAATGTTTTTGCGGAATTGCTGGCACTTCTTAATAAACAAAATATATCGAAAGACGTTTAAACAAATAGTATTTTACGAAAAATATTCTAAGAATCTCAAAAAACTATTAACTCTAGGCTACTAATTAGTTATATCTTTTTTGAAAACCAGAAAAAAAGTAATTTAAAAGATCAACATACAGGGTGTTCTATTAAAACAACTTTGTTTAGTTACTTGGGAAAATTGCGTTGGTGGGATAAAGAGAATACCGCAGCAGGCGTAGCAGTTACTAGTCCTAGTCTGTGTTTTAGCTTAGTATGCTCGTAACAGCGTCGGTTTGCAGTTAGAGCTAGTTGGATATTCATATCGTATTAAAATATTTTATGCTGGCGTTATTCAAGACTTACTTTAAAAATTTTCTTTGTTGGAATTTAAAAATTTAATTTACAGTATTATTTTCTACTATTTTTGAAATCTATTATTATTAGACTCATTATCTTGGTATCTTTAACTCAATATAGTAACATATCAATTTTTTTGTTTTGTGTGCTACTATTATTAAGTTTTTTACTTTGATTTTGCGTATTCTAATAAATTATTAATCTGCTTTATAAGTTTATCTTACTCTATTGGAATTAAAACCGTATTCTAATAAATTGCTGTCTCTGAATATAGTATTGTCCTTTTTTCTAATCTGCTTTATAATTCTTTCGTTTACTTACGAATATCAATCTTAAAACCTATTAAGACATTGCGCAATGATTAATTAAATACACAATAGTAATTCCTTTACTTAATGTGTCGCATTTTTCACGCAATTTATGCGCCATGCTTTTTCTTCGACAACATGCAACCTCCGTCAAACATCAAAGCGACACCAGTAGACACTGGCTCCTTGTCTCGTACGTCGTACTAGCTGTTCATATGTATATGTGCTGTGGCAACTATGTCGATATTTTACATTACTAGTAGGATTCAAGCTCTCTAAGGGCCGACAGTGTATATCATCAAGTGACTATATTTTGAGACCCACTCATACATAGAACTCGGACTCTGTTGCAGTGTAAAAATGAAAAAATACTTTGACATCTGCGAAAATATACTACTACCTATGTATATTGATTGGAATTCATGTAATTCCTACAGTTTGTACACTCACTGACGAGTAATGCCTCCCCCCTCCCCTCCCAAGTAGCGCTGTGTATCAAAACTGTATTCCATTTCATAATCGGGTATGTTCGTCGTTGCATACTACCCTCGCATATTGCATTATGTATTCACATAAGCCGAAATCTTGTTTTTGTTTAAAATACGGATATATTAGGTGGCATATATAACATAATAAATACTGTTTTATTTTTCGTTATATTAGCAATGTAAAAACTTGTTACTTATATTCCGGTCGATATTTATTTTTATAATAATTTTAATATCGTATTTAAGGTTAAAAGAAGTTTAATTTGCCCGATTTCCCATTATATCTTTCAATTTAAATCTGCTTTACGGTGTTACCGGCCGTTAAAATTGTGAAATGTCCACTTTATTTAATGATAATTATATTCAACGTAATGATAATTCGAAACACCAAATAAAAATATTAGATGCAAGTAATCAATTGATGTGTATTCAAAATATGTATTTCGTTCATAAAAAAATATATTATAAATGCTGAAAGTAAAATAGTTATTAAAAACACTTAACCTAAGCTTCAATAAAGTGAATAATAGTTTGATTTGTTTTGTTTCGTAAAATAAGAAAACACACGTAGTAGAAATTATTTTACTTTTCATGTGGTATAACATTTTGTTAACAAGATAAATGAGATTGGTAAAATTTAAACAACATTAATTTTTAAACCAAATATAAAATAGGAAAGTAGGTATTTCAGAGAGCTAAGATAAAAAACCAACAATATACAGATCAAAGTATGCTACAAACACTTTTAAAGTATTCCTACTATTTGTTGAAGAAATATATGGAATTTCTATTAATTGTTCAATATAAATATTAACGTAAATTTTGAGAAAAATAGTTAGTATGGGGACATTAGAGTATACAGGGTGGGGCAACCAACATGGGGTGGACGGCTATAATTAAGCGGTGAGGAATTTCGAAAAACCTTTTTCGGGATTTGGAGATTTTACAGCATCTACAGCAGTTTAATTAGAATTTGCCGATCTCTTTGTTTACATGGAGCATTATTTGATCATCTATTGTAGTAATACTTAACAATTTTGGATTACCAATACTTTTCCTTATCATTAAATCGGTGTAAATTTCTTATTTGTTGCATACTAAATATTTTTTATGCTTTGCTTATTTTTAGTTACATGCATCATTGCACGATGACTTTAAATTTTTTTATTATAATAAATCTCAACTGCGGTAAATTTGCTTAAAACCGTCAGTCAAAAGGATATCGTGTATAGTATTTTTAGAAAGCTGATGAAGTTCTCTTTAACATACGAAAATAATATATAGGGTGTTGCATTTGAAAAAAGTAAGTCCAAAATGGATTTACAAAACTCGATCACCCTGTATAATGGCGAATAATTTCAAGTTATCTTATTCTTTAATAATGTATTAATCGGATATTCAAATTACTTCAACATAATTTCCAGCTTTATTTATCATTAGAATACAACTTACAAGGAATGTAATTATCCGCATACAAATAATTAGGAAGCATGGTCTATTTAGATGAACAAAAGCATCAGCTATAGAGCGTTTTTGAAGAATTTCGTCAATAACATTTTAATCGTTAAATTTAGATATAGACACCTTTATAGTTTTAGGTAGGGGGGTTTAATGTGCTTTCACATAGGATGGATAAATACAGGGTGTTCCATTTGACTTAAAAGAGTTATTGATGGTTGAAAAAATATAAAGTATAAATTGTTTTGATTAATGTCATGTAGCCCATATCAAAATATTACTCTACCGGTTTATTGAAAGCACGCTTTGTCAAAATAACTTCTTACAAATGTAAATCATCCAAGTCATACAGTTTTCCTGTTTTTAATTTTTTCGCGAAAGCTGACATTTTCATAAAAATCAAATTTTTTCGAAATTGGCAGCAGATAGGTATAGGGAACTATTAACAAAGTTATCCTCATTTATGACGTAGAATCCAAAAATGGTATACAATATAGGATGTTCCATTAAAATAACCTAACTTTGATATGCTGCACTTTTTTGAATCACCCTGTATACTTGAAAATAATTTTGAAATGTGCTCCTTATCGTCCTACATATTTGACAAAAATTTGAAACTCATATCTCTTAGCGTTTAGACACACGAGACCGAGGGAATAGTCGTGACTCACCCTGTAGAATACTATTCTCCAGATAAGTAAGCATCGATTACATTATTACATACTGAATCTCTACATTTATTAGTGAATATTCTAATTCATCATCAACGTACTCTTCTGCGTCACGATATTTACAAATGTAGTTATGTATACATATGTATGTATGTAGCTAGGAAAGACAAAACTCAGAAAATGCTTCTCGAAAATAATCACTCCAAAACATGAAGATATGAATAGTTTTTACACTCATTCACTCCAGGTTATTTACAAACAGATCCCACAATTGACAGCTACTGATACCGAGTCAATAGATCACTTATTGAAGGCACACACTACGTCAGCTTTTCTACTGAACAACACAAGTATTTTTTCGGAATAGTGTTTAAATACAATATGCCAAAGAGAATACCGACGTCTACATAAATATTTGCACTTCAAATACTTAGTTTGCTTTAGATTCTCTTATCAATAAATACAAGTCTTATGTTCTAATATGTAAGAAAAACAATTTGCAAAACTTTATTCAATTTTCTCGCTGATGTAATACACATGGACTTCCAGACCATTTTTATTTTCTATATTTTGATCATTTTTAAATTAATTAAAATATTTTACATAACTTTTATCCACCAATTTTTCCCAAAAACTTCCTCTCATTGTACAGCTTTACAATAACATTTGGACAGTTTCGTTTTTGCTCCTTTTTTTGGATACCCATATTTACAGAATGACATACGACCGTACACTACTCACTAACAGTCCCTACTGTACTATTATAGGTTAATGCATAGTCAAATTGTGTTTCATTCAGTAAAAAATAAATATGTATTGTGTGTATTTATGTAATAAGTAATTCTAATACCAGCCTGGGTTAGCAAAATTCTCAATGACTAAAAATCGAAACAGATGATGTACATACATACTTAAATACTAAAATGGCAGATTTGATTTAGTTTATAAGGCGTGGAACTTGTTTTGTTATTAATTTTAACAATATGATGTTTACGTTAATATTTCTCGTACCTCTATTAAAAGACTCTACATACACGTTATTCAGTCACTGCAAATGCAAAAATATCTTTTTGGTCGCTTTCCAATTAAAACATCTGCTATTCATTTTTAAAGTATTACAAGCTACTTGTAGATTGATAAATGTTTCAAGTGCGTCTATTAAATATTTCAGTAAGAATGAATACTCTTGGTATTTCATGTGGTATGGAAAACATTATTCATGGCACTCTTGAGTTCGATAAAATATAATATTGGACACAACATCAAAAAAAAATCATATCAGTTTCACTTAACATTGATAGATACAGTTAATTAATTCCGCTATTATAGTTACAATTATTAGTGTTACTAATATGCATATGTATGTATAATTGGTCTCAAAATTAATATCTTATTTAAAGATTTCACTCCTAGCAGAGATATATTCGAATTATATTATAATTAATATTTTATCATTTTGTAATAAAAGGCATCACTACGAAATCCTACACCATGTCAAGAAAATTTGGACGATTATCATCGACCAAGTTTAATATGCAATGTATTGGGCCTGATGAAAGAAAGATGAGCAATTAATATGAACTAAATGATTTTTGCAAATAAATTGCTTAGAAAGCAAACACTCACCGAAAAAATAATTAATACTTTATGTTATAAATAAAAGTCTTAGTCTCTAAATGTCTCTTCGCTCTAATCTAATAGGTTACGAGGCCTAATTACTTGAGTATACTCGTGCATATATGGCAATTATAAGGAGATGGTTTGTGTTATACAATGTGATGGTTTGAAAAAAATATATCCACTACATGTGGAGTGGTTGAGATACACATGGTATTCAGAGTTATCAAAAAACAAAACGACAAGTGGCTAACACTAGCAGCGAAATGTCGAAGCCCATCCTAGATTTGAATTCAGAATTGTCAGCTTTGTCAGTACAAGAATCTGAAAAAAGTAAGACAAATTACCTTTCTGCACACACCAAAAGCACAGAATCAGTAGAAAAACGACAATAGGTATTACCTGACCACCTTATGCACAAAAGTTAAAATCTGACTACCCACAGATGCACTGACGTGCAGAGAGCTGCAAAAAAACACTTCTATTTCCTATTTCTGTCCTAATGTTACTTCATGACGTTTTCTTCATTTCAGTTAATGTTTGTCACGAAAGGGCAAATGATGATCTTGAGATTATCTCCTAAGTTTCTGCAAGTCAAGTTCTCTCACTATTCTCGTACAAAAAATCTAAAACTCCGGAAGTATACATCCAATCCTCTTTGAAAAAGAAAGAAGCGTGCACCTTCTGACTCTTTCACAATACTTGAATGACGCACATTACCACAGATAATACCCAAATTGTTGCAAAATTTAAGACAATAGATAGCACATCGGCTATCCTAAGCAAAAACACAGTGAGCACTCCAGCACCAAAAACTTCATCTACGCAAACGACGTCCTCGCCTACTTCCACTCCTTTCACTCCGAAGTATCCTCCCAGAAAATTAACCACCACATACCCAAAAATCGAGGCCTACCTGCATAAGTGGCGCATCACGCTCAACCCACGAAAATCAGAAACCATCATCTTAGGCAAGAGGACGACTGAGATGAGTACCCGAACCAAGATCAAGCTTAAAGGAACCGCAGTCGTACCCCAACCTAGCGTCAAGTATTTGGGTAC
Organism: Holotrichia oblita; assembly: GCA_023690525.1. Lineage (NCBI taxonomy): Eukaryota > Metazoa > Arthropoda > Insecta > Coleoptera > Scarabaeidae > Holotrichia > Holotrichia oblita. The sequence goes on along the minus strand of CM043016.1, from coordinate 70,550,249 downwards.
AACTATAGACCAGAGATTGACGTTTAAAACCAATACCGCCATCAGCGAGACAAACGCGGCCCAAACCATCGGGTGCCTATATCCACTAATCAAGGGCCCCCACATAAATACCCAAAGCAAGATTAAACTGTACAAAACAATAATACGTCCCTCACTACTACATAACGTCCCATCTTGGGCTGAAATGGCTAAATGCCACTGGGAAAAGCTCCAGCGCGTACAGAACAAATACATAAAAATCGCACTTGGCGAGAGACGAAGCGCTAGCAGAGCGGACATTATTACCGGGCCGAATTACCTCTAATCAGGCCATATAGCCTACTGGCAATCAGGAAATTCTTCAGAAAAGTAGCGAACAACCAAAACCCAGCAATCAGAAGAATCATTGAGCCAAGAGCAAGAAGGACATACACTGACCACTGACCTCCGATGAGTCCTCAATTTACAAGCGACTGCTACCAAGATTTCAACTGTCAACAAGCGATACAGTGTTTTGAAATGATACGAGGGAGCGTTTTTATATTCGCGGGGTGGAAATAAAAAAACCAAATTATTTTTCTTTTTCAATATATTCACCTGCAAGACGGATACATTTTTCACATCTTTCAATCAATTTATTTATACCCTCATAAAAAAATGATTTCTCTTTATCTGCAAAATACGCCGAAACTGCCTCCTTGACTTCATCATCGGCAGTACATTTTTTACCCCGCAGCTCTTTTTTCGTCTCCAGTAACAATTCGACTCAATACACCATCCTTGTCTTCATTACAGAGGTCCAAAAATGCACGCGAACACTCTACGCGCTGTTGTTTTTGCGGTGGCGTGAGCATTCTCGGCACCCATCTTGCGCTGACCTTAGACATGCCGAGATGATCGTGTAGGATTTTAAAAATTGTTGTATCGGATACTCCAACCATTTCTGCGAGTTGTTTCTTCTTTAGTCGAGCATCTTCGAGTACAATTTTTTCAACTTTTTGGATAAGTGCTGGCGTGGTCACCTCAATGCTCCTGCCCGGCCTCGGGTCGTCTTCAAGGGATTCCCTTCCTTGTTTAAATAAACTATGCCACTTGTACACCATGGTTTTTCCTGGACAAGAGTCGCCGTAAACCAATGACATCTCATTCATTATGGTCGCGACTGATTTTCCTTGCCTGGTAAGGAACTTTATAACGGCACGATATTCGATTTTTTCCATATTTCACTTTTCACTCCTGATTATGTTACTTGGTTGACGATAGCTCAAAGACTAACTGTCTAATAACAATGAAACTTCGTATTTATACTAATTATGAGTCGCTGCACAGGCCACGCCCCCAATGCGCCTAATCACCCCCCTGCAACCCGCTCATTCCGCGAATATAAAAACGCTCCCTCGTATATGTATGTGATAATCTGCGTAAAACTAAACAAATATAGCATATAGGTTTTTACCCACTAAGGGGTTATCCTACACAACGCCAAAGGCGCAGTCGAACTGTTAATACCATATCTTATATTAATATTGCACAAAATGTCATTAGAATATCTAGGATTAGATAGATAAAATGAATAGAATAGAATAAATGTTGTGAAGTACCTTGTACATAACTTAACGTATAATAAAGAGAATTATGAAAATCAATGAATCAATCACAGTGAGCACTAATATTTGAAAAAAAAGGAGAATTAAATATATAATACAGTAAGTCCATATCCATCATTATCCCTTTTTTGTTCTTCTAAAAATGTCGTTTACTTACTGTGTTTTCGCACGTTCTTTTCTTTCTGCAATAAATGCGACTAATAACTAATATAGAGGCGAAATTATTAGTAGAGTGTTTAGCAACGATCAAATCACTATCAAATAACATAAAATTTTATATCATGACACTTACGTCGTAAAAATCCGAGTTAAAACATCGAAATATAAATAGGTCACTTCCATACGGAAGGGAAGCTATATTAACTTCCGTAAATGTCCTAACATTAATTCTGAGACGAATTGCACATAACGCCAAATCGGATGAATAGTTTACTAGAGCATATAGGGTAATATTACATAACCATATAATTGTTAGCGATTTCAATATAACTCTTTCTATTCCGCAATACAATTGAACTGGCTTTTCATAATGTTTCCTTATAGTTATGTAGTTTATCGGTGCCTGAGGAAAAGTGAAATCAGCAATCTACGAATGATTTTCTTCCATAAATGCATGACTATTACTTTTCATAAAATGCATAGGTGGACATGCATTGCCTGTTATTGCCATAATAGTTAATTATACGAAGAATTCAATTAGATCTAAAGTCGTTGACTCTATAATTGTTAAGTGGTTTTGTTAGTTATTTTGCAAACGAATGTTCACTGTTGTTTATTAAATAAATGAATAAAATCATGATAAGTAACATAAGTTTCTACCACTTTGAATACAATGTCCTCTACAAAGCAAAAAAAAATCTAAATTATTGATATTAAGGCAGAAAATATTTTTGTTTCACTTAGCAGAAAACTTAATGTAGCAACCGCTATCAATTAAATCAATGCTGCAACAATTAAACTCACTCTTTTAAAGCACCTATGATTTGTATATAAATTGTGTAGCAGTTCATAACCAAATTAATGTTACTTCAAAAATGTAAGCACAGCTGTTTAATAAGCGGGAAGATACACGAGGAACAAAAGAATTTATACAGAAGAGTAAATAAGGGGGAGTCGATGGTACCATGCACAAGCTTCCACATAAATCTTGCTCCATCTTGTCTGTTCAGCATTTCACCATAATTTATACTACTATCCGGATAATTGCCATCAATTTTGTAAGATGGGTATTTTAAGAAACGACGTTGTATCTTTTCAATGGTTAATTGAAGGTAAATATAACGAGGGGACCAAACAATCGTTGCATAGTTTGCACATCCTTAAGACAAAATCTAGCGTTTTAGAATGAAATGCAGAGATCAACTATATGATTTGCAAAAACGAGAATCAAATAAGACACCGAGGTCTTTCTCTTTATCAACTTTTCTAAGTAAGCAGTCATGTATGGAATAGGTGAAATCAATATAGTTAATTTTCTTTGTACATATATGGAATAACAGGTTTTGTTGATATTTAGCTTTAAAGGCAACGCGCCATCGAGGAATTATATTCAAGTTATTCTGTAGAAGCAGTACGTCATTCCAAGATTCAATGGGTAGATGGATTTTAAGATCGTCTGCATAAGCGAGGACATGGCAAGACAAAGAAATAAATAAGTCATTGATGAAGAGAACAAATAGAAGTGGCCGCAAGTGTGAACCTTGGGGAACACCTGACGACCGAATAAACTTAGACGACTTGTATGTGTTGTAAAAAACATAACGTGTTCTATCAGTCAAGTAGGACTTCAGAAGGCGCAACAAAGATTAACTCAATCCAAAAACAATGTGATAACTTCCAAATGCAAGTTTCCCAACTGCTTTCTTTAGCAATAATTGTAAGTTAAAAATCGAATAATTTCAACATAAAAATCTACAACAAACAAAATCCGCAAATTAAAAAAGAGAATCTAAATGCCAATCAACGATTCCAAAGATTTTAATTTTGGATGAATAACTAACATTACTACAAATTTGTATTGAATCAGATAAAACGAATTATAATCTTAGAAAATTGTCATCTCAATATTGATACAAAGTAAACACGTAAAATTCTTAAAAATAAGTACTTTCAAATAATTTAATTCAATCAATAAAGATACGTAAGTTCAAAAGATTAATGTGTAAATAAAAAATAGACAGAAATAATGCGATAAAATATTTACGCGTAGATAAACGAATCGGGTAAAAATCATCAACATTAATATATCTAATTAGAATTGACAAATTACAATGTTCACCATGCTTACATACTGCTATGACCACAGGCTTATGTACAATAAAACAGAAAACGTTTGCATGTTGGAAAAGAAAACCTAAATAACTTGCTACCCTACGTATTTCAGAATAAACCAATCTTAAAACCGTTTTTTAAATGTAATACTGATTTGGTGGAGATTGTCCACCAGTAACGCCGTATGTTCTACAAGCTAAACAAAAATATATTGAATTAAAAAAAGTTAAT
>CM043016.1:70486802-70545661 GCA_023690525.1 Holotrichia oblita | reverse complement strand
CGATCATCCTATGCTTAAAATCTTTATCAGAAGAGTTGAATGAAGCTTATTTTTCCTTTTTATAAATACTTTGCTAAAACGGCTTTCACTTTCAACATGTTGAAACAACTGTCATAGTAGGATTTGCACCTAGCGATCGGTTTCATTAATTAAGAAATATTCACTATAGTTTTAAACGTTCCTTAGTTTGGCTATATTATGCCAGTAATCCGACTTTACAGACGGAAAAATGTGCGAACTCCTATCAATATGCTCAACTAATACAGTCAGGTACAATGAATGATTATTGTGTCCTCATTTACAACTTTGTTTAAGTTTATGGATTTCATCCTTTATTTTCTGTTTTTTACTCTTATCGTATTTAACTTTGTGTTAATTTTTAACACCCTTTTCAAAACTAAAGCTAGTTTTCATCTGATTTTTAGAGTTAGTATGTTATTATTTATTTTAAACTTCTAATAAAGTTTGAGACATATTACAAAAATACGTAAACGAGAATGCAACCGAATTGAAATGTTCATAATACCTACTGCATCACATTCTTACATTTTGCCAAAACAAGGAGGCACAACAGAAGCATGTACCTTTTCGAAGACCAAAATAAGACACGTCAGGTAGAACATTCACAACCATCATCGTCATTAATAGATGTTGTAAGAAGAAGTTATGTTATATTATTAAGTTCAACCAATTTTAAATTTTTCCTCAAAATCTGCCTTCAAAACGACGGCGTACTAAGAAATCAAACACGAAAAGTATTTAAAATAAATTGTTCTCAAGAGTCACAGTAAAAATAAAAATATTCTTCAAAATATCTAGGTATAGACAATCTGTGTAGCTAAAAGATTGCAACAAACCCAACGCGAGAGTTGTCAAAGTGCTAAGATACTCTTTCAAATGGTGTAAAGCAAAACCAGTTTCTTCCAAAAATAACAGAAATCTCTTCAACAAAAGATCATAACCATAAAAAATTAACCGAAACTTTCAAAGCATCTCCAAAAAAATAATCTATAGATAACAACACAAAATTTTAGACAAACCAGAAGAAATATAAATAAACGCAACATGACTTGAATTACACAAGATTTTCTCACCCTACTAATTTACTTAAATAAATACTCCAAACAAATTTAGTTTTGCAAAATATTTCCTTTTGTTTCTTAGCAATGTATTATTTTATCTCGGACTATATCAAGGAGACATACTTTTTACATTTTCCTCACTGCGATCTGAATTTTATATAAACCCACTAACAGATGATAATCGCATTGTTAAGATCCCAATCAATTACAATTTTATTAGCCAATAAACAAGAGCAATTGAGGAAACCAGCGAACAACTAAAATGTAACGCAATATTATACGATTTGAACCCGCTTTACAAGCTACTATACATTAAACGACAGAACTCGATTTTATGGCGATGCGTGTCAGTTAAAGTCAGTCTATGTGGTTTTACTATACGTCAGCGTCACGTTTTTAATCCTATTTGTGATTGTCTGACGCTAAAATTAAAACTCAAAACATAAAACGACGACTCCAAAATCACGTAAATGCGCCTAGAAATGCACACGTGAAAGATCTTTCTAAAAGGGATATATTTTCTAACTTTTAAAAGGTAATGCAATAGAGAATATTACATAAAATTAAAAGATAATGAAAATGTATCATACGAAACATATACTATTTTTGGATGTATAAAGCGGTCTTGAATGCATTAAAATGTTGCCAGAATGTTATTTACGCCTAATATGTATTACACACATTCTAAAACTAAGTGTTCCTAAACCTAATTCTATGTTACCCTACAAACCGTAGTATTATTTAATTGTGGTGGAGGGTCTGAAATGGTACATACATACATCAACACTCTGTGAAATAAATAGACTTGAATAAATTTAACGATGAATTTAAAGCTAATATGCTCCCCTAAAACTAAATTTGGAGTAAATTTGGTTTCATTCTAACTGTAATGCAGTTTTCAAAAAGTCTATATGCTTCTATATAAATAATATATTCCATTTTTCATTCGGTAAAATACGCGTCAGTATTTGTATTCAGTAAGAAATTATGACCGCAAGGATGTGTTTTTCATGCTATTTTTACAAATTTTTAAATTTCTCTTTTTGTGTAGCTTTCGAGTTGTACCAATAACAATAGATTTCTGGTTTTTGCTATAAATACGCTATAGTTTACAAAGTTAAAAGTTATAAACTTAAATGAAGCAAATTAGAATCTATGCTTTTTAAGAATAAATTAAATCTGCTTAAATATTCAAGCAATCTTACAATTAAATCGAATCTATCTATACATTCATTGCATGACCTAAACACATATAATTACAAAACGGTTCGTCTGTACCAGGTAACAGGCAATTATGAAACACTGTAAATAATTTAACCACCAAAATCAACTGACACGTTGACATCTTACATCAAACAACCGCTTCGATGATCTTTTCATATACAGGTGCAAGTTGAAAACACGAACATAGTCTGTACAACAAGCTCTATTTATAGATGGCGCCATAAATAATATATTTTGACGCGTAAAACCACGTTAAGGGGAACTAGCGCTCTTCAACAACATTAATAAATTCAACACTCGCACAACTTATTATCATTATACTTTAAATTGAAATAATACGAAATAATTATTGCTTCGAGATTCTGTTCCTTTTACTACTTACGTGTTGAATAAAAATATAGAATTCTCTAAAGATACCGTTCTTGCAATTCTGACTAATAGTCGACACCTTAGTCAGTTGCTATTTTAAATATTCTTTGTAAGATATCCCCGTCACTCAACGTTTACATACATTAGAGGTAATTTAAATCTTAACTATGCACTCGTTTCGCACATAAGTTCGATTCAAATTAAAAAAAATATATCGTTATGCCTAGATCAGTTTACATCTAACCCATTCAAATAATCTGAACTTGAACTTGTAAATTATAAAAACATGTACAACGAAGAAATATTCAATAACAACTATGTAAGTACCTTTTCTAGCTACTATATGTATAAGCGCGATATACCCATCATCATAAAACATCGTCTGATAAGAACACATGATTCTTGTTGCCATAAAGTGTACCCAATTCGAATATTCCGTGATATACCTGCAAGATTCAGATAAAACCTAAATGTATAGGAATCCTTGCTGTTAAACGTGTACTCTACATAAAGTTCCGTTGTGTACGGAAGTCACAGTGTCTGAGTTGGCAACGTACGATATATGAATACCCGCGTGGAGCACTAAATATCAGGGTTACGTTTTACGGTTTGTGTATAGGTTCTGTTTGTTAGGTATATTGATATGTGACGTTTCAGACTTCGAACTGTCAATTTTAGTGTGTATTTTAATATTTTTTTTCGTTTAGCTACATGGCTATCCTACAACATAATGTATACGTATATAAATGTATGAACAGCTGTTGTGTGGACAATTGTTTATTAACCGAAAACCTGTAAAACTCCTTAGCTATAGTTTTGTATACAGGATGATTGGTGAGAATGACCTATTAAAAGTATTATACAAACAGAGCAGAACTTTAAAACAAAATTTTGCAGTTGGATATGGTTGAATATGAACTATCACGTGAAAATTTTTTTTTGAATAAATGTCACTTCCGGTTAACCGGAAGTGGACATCAACTTCGATTTTTTAAATAGCCTGCTATAAAATAAATTACAAATTCAGCTTCTATGATAAATTTTACACATATGTCATGTATCATGCCCTATACCTAAATACCATTCTTTCTGAGTTATTCGCCATTAAAGAAAAAAGTGACAGATACCGATCTTACTTTACTCTTTCTATTGAGGCATTCTATATTTGGAGGCGTATTCCTATAATTGTTGCTCTTCGAATAGCATCTTGTAACGGGACGCGATAATATCAATCATTTTATTTTATTAAATGTATTAACGTGATAAGGAAAACAAGTACTTATTAAATATATTGAAGAATATTATTTTATTTTAATTAATGTAATGCACCTGACGGTATATATTTTGTAAGTTAAAAAATGTAACGGTTTTAAGCGACAACGAGCAAATAGGTGACTTTTATTAGAATTGTACTGGCGTAAGAATATTGGCTCGCCTCCGAATATGATAGAACACTTCCCGTCAGGACGCCGACAAGTCTAGTACGCGTTGAAATTGATTAAAAAGTTTAGGCCAGTTAGTGTTCTTGTAATTATTATAAGTATTTAAATAATCAGTATAATAGTAGCACCGTGTTTACTGGGAAGGGCCAGCACGTAGCCAATAAGTAAAAATACTGTTATGAGGGCTTCCGGGTTTTGACCGCGTTATAGTAAAGTACATATATACAATATAAAATAAAATAAAACAAAAATGAAAAAGAAAAATTACAAAAAATATATATCAGAAAGTTTTCGCCTCTAGCGTGGTTGACACGTCGAGTTACCGTGATCTTCTGGCGCCCCTGACCTAGTTTTGCTCCTGAAGAAGCCACTTACATTAGTGGCGAAACGTCGAGTTTGAGTAAGTTGTATAGGTATATATTTTTTGTAATTTTTCTTTTTCATTTTTGTTTTATTTTATTTTATATTGTATATATGTACTTTACTATGACGCGGTCAAAACCCGGAAGCCCTCATAACAGAGACTCAGACCGTGGAAGCCTTCGATATCATTTAGTAAAAATACTGATAACCAAGAAATTGCAAGAAAAAACACGCCCGAGCCCCAAGACAAATCACCGAAAGAAGCGGACATTCGGCGGAAAGGATAAGCATCAAGGAGCGTACACGAAGAGAGAAGGCGGAAAGGTATTTGGCCATAAAACTATTATTGTTCATAGATACGAGCTCGTTACAAATAAAGTTATTAACTGTAGGAGAGGTGGAAGTACTGGCTGTACAACGTTAGGTTTCAGAGACACACTATTGGGGAAGCGGCCAAATCTTGGCTATAATATACACTTCAACGCTATCAAATATCAAATTTAAATTTCTAAGCGTTTGCCTGTTATTCCACTTGGTGCAATACTTAAGCCGCACCCTGTATATAGTTAAATGTGGCAACATTGGCAAAATTTACATAAAACAATAGTTAATAACGTTAGGTTTCAGAGACACACTATTGGGGTAGCAGCCAAATAAAACTAGTAATTGCTTATTACTGTCTCTAGACAGTAGACAGTGCGGCTAAAGTATTGCACCAAGTGGAATATCAGACAAACGCTTAGAAATTTAGATTTGATATTTGGTAGCGTTGAACAGTATATTATAGCCAAGATTTTGACATAAATTTCACTTGTTTTGTGCAATTGATGTGGGCAGGACGACGCCAATTGAGAGCTACTTACTCCCAAAATACAAAAACATACATTATAAAGTTGTTTATTGAGAATTAATTTTAAAAAATCGTGAAAAATTAATAATGAAATAGAAATACCTATAGATAAATAAACAAACTAATAATAAATGTTCTGGACATATCATTCATTAGACGCTTTTATAAGACGACTTTATTTGTGCCAAGAAGTGAACGGGCAGCATTTTGAACATTATATAACAATAATGTTCCGCCGTATTTCAGCAATAAAATCAAATTTAGAACTGACGTCCACAGTATTAATATCCGCAGGAAAGATATTATCGATATACCTAGACAGCACACCCAGCAATTTAAGAGAGCTTTCAGGCAGCATTCAGCGCATATGGTTAACCAATTACCCGTCTCTGTCAAGCAGCTTTCGGATCTGCTAAAGAATGAGCAATTCTTTGCAACCTTTATAGTTGAATAGATTGTTATTTAGTTACGTTAACTACTCACTGCAATTTTCTTCTACGAAGGGTCGTCATTAGTAGCAGGATGCTCTTATAGAGTTACTGACGACGATCCTGTTGGCTGTTTGTTGTTTTACTGCATCTTGTAATATTTATTTTTTGCCAATAAATGATTTATTATTATTATTATTATTTAGGAAACATCCTCATACATCACAGAGGCAGCTACAGGAATTATAAAAACAACCGAAACTGCAAGCCCGAAATATTTCAATATTAATATAATTTTTTTTAGTTATACATACATAACTACTTATATTTTAATCTTTTTGATTATGAATTTAGTTTTTCAGTGTTATTGAAACTCGAACAAAATTATTATATTATAAATATTAAGATACATTCAAATGAGTATTATTTCTTGTGATGACAATGATATATATTTTAAACTAGTAGCTGGAGCCGTTATGTGCAAGAAAAATTGAAAGAACTACCATTAAAAAATGAAGATCTTCCATTAACAATCCTATTGCTGTTGCAAAAGATGAGTACCGTGGATTAAAAATCCAGCATTTAAAACAAACTATACAGGTACAAGAAAGAAAAACAGGAGAGGGAGAAAAATAACAAAGAAGGACGTCAGAAGAAACTTGAAAAGAAAATGAGATTGTTAGATTTACAAATAGCAGAATGAATACAGGCAGGTAGACTGTTATACAGTGCTACATAACAATAATAAAATATAATAAGGGAATAATAACACAACATTAACTGAAACGCGCGTTTAAAGTTAAAGTTAACTTCAATATTTAAATTGGTTTTAAATCTATTATGAAAGCGGCCGTAAGAAGAGAGTTTTCGGACAATTCTCAAACTTAAAATAATGGTAAAGAAGTGGTGTGTTTAATTCGTAACAAGATTTATGTTAGAATATAGAAACATACGAATACATTTATCTTGAATTGTAGCATTAGATTATGCTGATATTAATCATTAAATCTCATTAATTTTCAATGAACACGTTTCAAAGATGTAATTTAGTAGTAGCAGTACTGCAGATTGGGTAAGTTTATTAAATAAAGCCACAGTACTAATGCCACTACTAAACAAACCAAATAGGTAACTCTAACGATAATGCGCACTTAATTCAAATTCCGTAATTACTTGCATTTACTATGCAGTCATATGTATTAAAAACATATTTTACATTACTACCATGCATTGACAGTTACTTACATTACAAGATATGAAACTTTACTTTGTAGTGTGAGGAAATATTCCAATGGCCAGGACACATCAGAAACTATTCAAATCTTCCGAACACCGAAAGCAACTAATTCTATTAGTTACACATTAGTTACCGAACTAGTCTATCATTAGAGCTTGTAAGAGATTTGAATAGTCGATAGTTAATAGCTTAAAATGAAAGAAAATAATATAGAAAAACCGCTAACGGCGCATTAGCACCAGAGAAATCCAAAGATAAGTACAATAAAACATGAAATGTTAATTGTTCCTTTCTCTCTTTTGTTTCTTTTAAGTTCTGCGGCGGAAAAGTGTGGGTACTTTTCGATCTAGCAACGCACAACAACCAGGAAACTCAAACATTTACTTTCCATTTATAGCGTGTTGCTAGGTACTGTTAGAAACTTTATTTTACTATTGAGTAGTAGAAGATAATAATAATTAATGTTCATTTATAAAAACGTAAATAAATGTAAGTAATATAAAAAATATACAAGGCAAACACTAAAATTCAGTGCATATACTCTGTTGGACAGAATTCACAAGCCTCGTACTCATATCTTTTAAAGGCGCAGATATACATGCTATTAGAATAGCTGTACCAACATAGGACCTGAATTAGCGAATTTCGCATTTCGAAAAGGCCGTGAGAGACAGTCACAAATATCTAAGAGGAGATAGCAATGCGTAGTTAGAATGGGCAGATGGTACTGTTCGTTTACAATGCAAACTATGTAAATGCTACGTGTACATATGTACAAGGGACGGCAATAAAACTTCTCGAGTGGATCACACCTTGATACATGCTGCGATAGCATCGCATACTTCATCTTCACAGCAGCAGATGCAAGTATGCCCCGAGAAGAGGGAAAGTTACATTAACTGCGCGAACTGCACGGAAGCATTTAATGTATAGGTAGTGAATTGAGAACGCGTCGTGCATTGAAAAGCAATACACTAACATCGAAATCCTCTCGGACAAAATGGTGCAATTGTAGGCAGCAGTGGCATTTCAATGAGATGCGAATATTGTTTTGTGACTAATCACAGACAACCACATCGCAGAGCGATTCCAAAACTGATGAACAATTTAAAAGAAGTTAAACAAACACTAGTAAAAGGATAATCATTGGAATTCGGTATGTTCACTTGGCAAATAAAAAAGGTGACTAAACAAGACTTATGCTAGAAAACAAAATACTTAAGAAAACTTCAAGAAATTAACCTTTGGGCTGACATCCCAAAATAAGGATACGGCAACGCTAGCGATAGAAATTATTATTATTATTTTATAGTGTTAGTGGCAGGTTAAAGCTGCAAGTGCTGATACAACATGTTAAGATAGATGTGTTAGATTTAATTTGAATATCAAGTTTGCTTCAAGTGTTTCCCAAAACTTGAAACATATCTGGATGAAATATAAAAAAAAAAAACTATGCAGTGGGTTGTATTAGAAGCATATTGAATTAATAAAACAGCGAAACCGCAAGAATGTTAAATTTTAGCACCATGCTTTAATATTATAATTGCAGTCGTACAACGAAACAAAATTATCCACGTCTCACAGGTGACCCCTTTGATCAAACAGCTGCCTAACGAGTTACATGGTGAATGCTTTATGGGAAGTTCGGAAGAATTTGCGTAAAGAGAAGTACGCCGAAGACTCTATTCAGTGTCGAGTATATTTCTTATTAAATTACTGGTTTTCCTCACAGTAAACTAAATTATCACCCGGTTAATTTCCGCGTCGTCATTGCGACTTAATGCGCTTTTCAACAAGCATGACGAGACTTCAGTGGAAACCCTTCACCAATGGAACGAATAACAAGAACACCGCATTGTAGTTTTGTTCTCTTCCTCACACGATATCACGACAGCTATGTATACATATATACATACATACATAATATAGGGTAACAACAAAAGAAACGATAATATTTTTAAAAATTCCTTTAAATCATTTTTATCTGAAACTGGACCGTCGTAACATTAATTAACCTGTAACTTTCTAATTAACATAAAGGTAGGGTTGAATTCATGCATTTTAATGGAAAATATACAATTATTTTTTGTGAGTCTACTGAAACAAACAAAAATAGATATCTAAGTTAAATTATTTTTACGTTATGAGCCACATTACATCGTTAAATTAGCAATATTTAGCAGTTGTGGCTACTGATCCAGATAGCTTAGACTAAAATTGACGTAGCCTCATAGCAACGCTCTCAAACGTCTCTATGGTCAGCTACATTTAAGCCACAAGTGTACAAAATACAGCTTCCCATTCCCAGAAGCCGAATTGCTCGGACACCTTACCCAAAAATTATGTAATTAGATTGATCCATTCAAAAATATTGGAATACATAGACTCAGCATATTTACCAAGTATGACAGCGCCAAACGCGGTAATTATGAAGAGATATCTATTTCTTGCCAACATTGTTTTTCAAGAAAAAGGAACCGCTTGGGAAAATTATTGTTTATTATTTTACTACTCCGAAAGAATTGGAGTACACAAGTTTAACTTATATGAAAGATATTTAAATGAAATGAACAGCTGACATGTTCTATCCCGTCACTTGATGGGAAAAAAATACCACGTTTGTGTGTTCTTAAATGTGATTATTTATCTTTAAAATGTTAGAATTATAACCAATCTTATGTCTATATCTATGCATGACATGGATCGCTGGCTTCAAACAGGTACTTTTGAAGAGAAAGGATATTATATTTGAGAATGAAAACAAACCAGTAGCTCACTCTATTTCTTCGCCAAGAGAGTCAATGACAAAAATATATACCCACAATAACCAAGAAATGCATACCAGCATGTCAAAAGAACTGTCTGTGAAGGAAACCACTTCCAAATTTGTAACCACATCTCAAATATTATTTGCAATATGCGAAAAACGCGAAGCAACTAGAAAAAAACCTTTCAATAAACAAATGTTACTGTGTTAATGTGTTTATCAACAATTCCATATTTGCTACTAAGCTACGGCGTCATTTAAAAGCTAACCGTCCCAAATTGAAAGATAACCCGCAAAAGTAGCAACAGTTTTGATAAACCACTATGAGCTATTGAGGATGGTTTTCAGTAAAATAAACGAAATGAGTCATTACAGGGAAACACTATCTCGACGAAAAATAATATCAAACTTCTAGAAAAAGTACAGAAAAATATTCAGATGCGTGTCGTCTCTCTTCAAAGACTCAATATTTTCAACATGGTTTGAATTTAGAGCTGCTTTCCTTTATTAGGAGATGCATAAAAAATATCAGAGAAACTTCAGGAAAAAATAAGAACAAAAATTGTGTTTTCTGATTTTTTGGAAATATTTCATCATAGAATTTTTAGAACGGATTATTGTTCCAAAGAAGATTGCAACTCACGTTAAAGTATCTTTGTCCGGAAACTCTAATACTGATAAGAATGTACTTTTAACGAAGCTAAGGAGATTAGACTTTTTGAAAAAAAAAGAAACAACGATTCAATAGATTATTATATAATAAGCTCCTAAGTTCTTCCGCACATATGTATAAATATAATAATAATGCTAAAGTCCTTTTCTTGTTAACTGAAAATACACCTACAGACGTATAACAATATACAAAAGAAGTGGTATGTTCATAGATACCTACATACATATATGATTCGGTACTGAAGTTCAGTTCCGGATACAAAGACACTTCCGCGAGTATGTAGAAAATTACTTTATCGATTTTTTCTCCGGTTCGCTGAGTTCAGAGTCAAAACAGACGCTTTTGTATAACTACTATGACGTATATGTATACATACGTATGCTATGTATGTACACACATGCCTATTTACTAATTGACACTGACTACCGCTGACACAAACATATCATCTGTATATTGGCACTAGTATATCGCTGGGGTACAACGTTACTCTGTGTTTCATAAATTGATTATTATCGCTTTGTTTGTACACACCGCTTTTGATCATTTAAGGGAGCACAGGTACAGACAATACCTTGAAAAAGAAGAGCGCGGGAAACAAGCGGCGCGACATTGTCTAAAAGAAACCTTTCTGTAGTGAATACCTACGAAAGCATTTTTAAATGTCCGTCGATCAACTAGATCTACGGAAGTAATTTGTTAACTTTTAGATAAATTGGAATTATTTAATTCAAATTATTTTGTCTTTTCTCTAGCCAAAAAAATTATTAAAATTTTATTCATAATAAATATAAATGTACAGGATGTCTCTCTAGTGCGTCCATGTACCATATCTCCCCTTGTAGATATTTTTTCTGAAAAACAATTACACAGAGGTTACTTGAATAGATATGGCACATCTTCTACAAATTTTTTTTCACTTATACAGAATGGTATAATTTTTTTCAATGCAATCGATTCTACGCATTATTTGCAAATATTTTGTATTAGGGTTCCCTATACCTAAATTCAACTGTTTCGAAGATATTTACAATTTTCCGTAATATTTTTCTATTGCATCTTAACCCTTTCGCTGCGGGGCGTAATTTCACATGTAGTACTGTATAAACGGGGAAACTTTCGTGCTTAGGTAACGCCCGTCTCCCGCGTACCAGACATTTTCTTTTTGCGGGTTCGTCCGCTTCCCGCAAATAAGTGCACAAAATTTTTAAGCGGGATATTTTGTATCCCGCTGTCAAGGGCAAAATTTCCATTAAAATTAATGTTATTCTAATTAACAATAAATAGATTATAATTATAAACAAGTTTTATTTTGAAGTTTAGCAATACATGGTAATACAATGAAATGAAATAGCAATTTATTTTTGAAAGTATAAAATTATTCTTTAACTAATTATAATTGAAATAATTAAAACTGAAAAAAAAAACAAGCAAAAAACAAAAACTAATACTTTTTTAGAGTGTGATACCTTTCGAAGCAATCGACAACACATAGCGCCACGTCACATTGAGTGCAGCAATACGAAGTTTCCCTTCTTTTTTTATTTTTGGAACATACTACACAACGTTGTGACATTTGTTTTCCAGTTTGTTTCTTCGCTAATCGTGACGGAAAATGCCTTGCTACCAACCTGATTGGATTATCTCCTTCGAATCCCCTTTTATTAAATGTTCTGGGAGCTTGCTGGAAATATTTCTCCACTATCTGTTTGATAAGCATCAATTGAAACTGTGCTAAGCTAATGTTCTCTCCTGTTTTGACTTTGTACAAAACATGTGAATTTAGAAGACAATAGTCCAACAATCTGAAAAAATCCTTCTTATACCATTTCACACTTTTTCGCACAGATTTAACCGAGCTCTGTAGCATATCGGTTTTGTCTACAGCACCCATATTTTGATTGTAGTCTAAAATACACTGCGGTTTCATAATCATTTCATTGGTAGCGCGGTCAATCTTTCCAGAAGCACCCATTTGTGCTGTATGACGCGTTGTTAGCATTATTACATCTCTTTTATCATGCCATCTAAGTGCTAAACCGTTTTTTGAAGAAAAAGATTCAGTTTCTCCTTTTTCTAACTTCCTCTCCTCAAATTTTGGCATCAATTTACGGTTTGTTCTAATCGTGCCGCATGCATTTGTATTGCGGGTGTGGAGTAATTGATAAAGAATGGGACTCGTGTACCAATTATCTGTGTAGAGGGTATGGTTTTTATCAAGATAGTCTCTCATCAATGTAAGAACGACGTTTCCGGACACACCAACAGAATTATCGTTGCTATTTAACTCTGTATGTTTTCCACAATATATTATAAAATCTAAGATGTATCCACTCTCAGAATCGCATAATACAAAAAATTTGATACTAAACCGATGACGTTTTGATGGTATAAACTACTTGAAAGATAATCGGCCTTTGAAAAGTAGCAAGCTTTCATCGATACACAAATTTTCGTAAGGATAGTAAACCTTCTTGAAGGCATCTTTCAAGTAGTCTATTATTGGTTTTATCTTATATAATTTATCATTCTTGTTTACCAGTTCATTATCGCAAAAATGAAGATATCCCAAAATTGAAATATATCGCTAAGAATTTGTCTAAAAAGGGGGGTAACTAAAGCTTTATCCGTGCTCCAGTAGTCTAGCAACATAAGCTTTTTACTTGAGCCATATTCATAGTCAAAGCAATGAAAAGATACATTTCGTTCAAAGTAACATCGGACCACTTTTTTTGATGGGAACGTAGCTCATTATCGTGAGTTTGGTTGTGAAACAAATTGGTCTGTTCAATAATTTGTTCAACCAGATTTTCCGTGAAAAAAAGTTGAAAGTACTCAAGAACACCAAGATTTTCTGATAGGTTCACTTTTATCCCACTGTTAGCTGGATCAAAATTATAAATTTCGGGTTGGTAATCTTCATCCATATATTTCCAAATAAAATTTTCAAGTTGGTTAGAATTTTCTGTGCAAAAATATATTTGTTTCGATTTACTTTTTAGAAAAGAAAAAATTACCTGCAACGAGATGTTCGTTTTCATCATTTTCTGAATTGTTTTCATCAGTAAATATGCTAGCACTCTCATCGTCTTCAAAAAATGTCACTTTCCTCATCAGATTCCGCATCAAAATGTAAACCGTCTTCGTCAGATTCGTTTAGTAAAATCTCTAACTCTTGATCTGTTAGTCCTCTCTTCGCCATTTTTTTTCAAATTGAACTTAGATATCTACGTAGCAGACACTCACGCGACTTCACCGAGATCGAAACTTGGTACTACTTATGGCAATCACGAAAAATCGTGTTAGGTTAGTTACAGTGCTGCGCGGTGTTGAAATATAATGAGCGGGAATGCTTGTCACCCGGTAGAAATGCACGGTTTCCTTGATTGAAAAAAACCGTCGCCCGAGTATGCGACATCATTTGAATTTGCACATATTTCCGTCTCCCGCACCGAAACGGTTAAAGAAAAATTAATATTGTAAAGCCCTTTTAAGCGTAAGGTACCAAACTTCTGCAAACGAAAGTAAAGGGTCATAGATACTGAGAACTGTCATAACTTTCAAAAAAATTTATACAGGGTGTGCAGAAATTAGCAACCAATTCAGATATCTTCAAACATTAAAAACTCTTTTTTTTTTAATGGCACATAGTAGGTTTTATTGCAGCACTTGATTCGGCAAGAAATTCTACATCGATTCGTATTAAGGTCTCATATACCTATCTTTATTAGTTTTTGAGATATTAGAGATTATTGGTTCAAACTACTGAGAGTACACTAATATCTATTATTTTTTGTCATAGTTAGCTATGAAAATAAAATATATCGGTAAGAGTTGTCCAATGAGTGACAGTTTATCGAGTAGACTTGTTGGTTCACGCAATATGACTATTAATCACCAAAATGATACTAACAGTGATATATTAAATTTATTTTATATCCATGGTAAATGATATAGGATAGCAGCAAGAATATGTCGTTTATTTAATGAGAAATATTCACAACCTATGACCGTGGCGAAACTTAAAAGACCATTTTTCGAATTTTGAAACGACACAAAATGCGGCCATACTAACGAAACATGTGGCTAACTGAGAGCAAGTGAGATTTGGTGTAAATGAAAAGCAACAAAACTGTCACTTATTTGGCAACACTTACCGAAATATTTTATTTTCATAGCTAACTATGAGAAAAAAATAACAGATATGAGTATACTTTGCCCAAACAATAAAATTTCTAAGGGTTTTTTAGAATTTAGATTAAAACTCGACGTTATTCTAAATTCCTTTTAAATAATATAATTTTCTGAAGAAATCACAGAATTGTGACGAAATATTGAAAATAAAGATTTTTATTATAGGACCGAAAAACCTGCAGAAATTTTATTGTTTAACAAAAGAAACGGTCAAAAACAACATCAATAGTAGGTATACTTTTTGTAGTTGGAACCAATAATCTCTAATAACTCAAAAACTAATAAAAATAGGTATATGAGGCCTTAATACGAATCGATGTAGCATTTCTTGCTGAATCAAGTGCTGCAATAAAAACTACTAGGTGCCATTTCAAAAAAAAAAGAATTTTTAATGTTTGAAGATATCTGAATTGGTTGCTAATTTCTGCACACCCTGCATAAATTTTGTTGAAAGTTATGACAGTTCTCAGTATCTATGACCCTTTACTTTCTTTTTCAAAAGTTGCAATGCAATCGATTGCATTGAAAAAAATTATACCATTGTATTTAAAATAGCAAAGTTGTATTTTGCTCAGTAAAAATGGAACACCTTGTATAAGTGAAAGTAATTTTGGAACAGGTGCCATATAAATTCAAGTATCCTCTGTGTAATTGTTTTTCCGAAAAAATATTTGGTAATTATGGTAGTTGGACGCACTAGAGAGACACTCTGTACAATCAACTTCTACATAACAACAAGAACGAAAATTTTACTTATTTATCTTTATAATTATACGTATATTATGTTATAACATATAAGATTGTAATTGTGTAAATATGTTGCTTGTTTTAATTATATTTTCATATGGAATTTTTACTTTTTTTTTGTAAAATTTTCCACTGTTCTCCGTACTCAGTAATTTACCTAACCTTTAGAGATGAGTGATAATAAAAATGCATAATAATATTTATTTACTAATAAGAGCACATTATTTACAATAGTATTTTAACTGTACTTTAAAATCTAATAGTATGACTTGTTTATTGTTTGTTTGTAGAACTTATATGTATAAGTTCTATAATAATTCGAAAATGTCTCACCATAAGAAATACTACGTAGTATATATCTCTTATATCTACTACATATTCATTTCTGTTTTTACTATCTATCAATCCAAATTTTTACAATTCTTTTAAATTTTCCTCTTGTGTGTATATTCCTTATTAAAATATTATATAAACGGGGATTAAATGATTGTTATTTCAACCTTTGCCACTAAATGAACTGTCCTTAGTTCGAGTTTCAAATGTGTAATTTTTGAGTATTTTTACTGTCTTGCAATATGTTGTCTTACCAAAATACTTCGACAGAACATTTATTGAATTTCGAACACTTTAACTTCTTTATCTAAACAATTCGACATATACACACACGATGTCTCAGCGAGACCGTTTATTACAAGTTTATGGGGTTTTGGTCAAAATATAAATTCGAAAATTCAGAATTATACTGGGTTGTTCAAAAAGATGTTACCATTTATATGGTACTACATAATTTTTAATTTTCTATTGTTGCAAACTAACTATGGTCCCCCGATTTACTTTGTAAGAGCCCAGGCAGGTAGCAGCTTGGATTGAGGCGTAAGCTCACCTCAAGTGGTAAGAAAATTTTAGCAATGGTTTCAGAAGGATCTTCCAAACCATTTAACTATATGTTAACTATGCTTCATGAGAAATTTGTGGATACGAGGTCTCTGATCAATATTCCCCTCTGCATCATAACCATCTGATTACTTTCAGCAAGATGGTCCATCACCGCATTATTCCCTAAAGGTTCAACATTGCCTAGATTAAATATTTGGTAAACTACTGAACTACTACTACTAGCTTGGCCAGCATGGTAATCAGACTTGACTTCAAATTACTTTTGGCTGCAGAGAATGGTGAAAGTGTATGTTACATTAATGACATTAAAGAACGTATAACAACGACAAAGACTTGAGAATTGAGAATTGAGAATCAAAAAGCAGAGGTCGAAACAGTGCATTAGCTTACTTGTATACATGTCATAATGTATGTTATTATGTGTAAGTGGTAAGGTCTTTTTGGGCAACCCTGTATATAGTCGATTATGTTCTCTTCAATTAAAATATTATTAGATTTCTAGCGCTTCCGGTAAACCGGAAGTCACCATCTACTTTGTTATTTTTAACGGAACACCCTATATATTTTTACATATTTTTTAGTTTTTCTAAAAAAATTTGCTACACGATACAAAGAAAGGATACAAAAAAGTCACCATCACTAGACCGTAGGAAATCCTATATGGTCCTGTTTGTTAAATACGTATCTAAACAGCACTATTGTGTGCTAAGATTTTTTTCAATTCACTAAAAATTCAAGTTGTTAAAATTAAACCACTTAACGAAATGAATAACGTAGTAATACGCCAAAGGCTGTTGCTTATTTTTCAACTTCAGAATTAACTTCATTTTTCAAAGATATTTGGTTTAATGAGAATAGAAATTTAGACGCTACAAGAAAGGTAAAATAAATGATAAATGGAAATAAAAAGTGCTCTTGCTGTTAAAGAGCCCACAGTTAGTGGAGTTTGTATTTCTTTTGTCCTTTTATTTTATTTTATTTGGTATTTAATCTTTTTTGTATTCTATCTATATTATGCTACTGTAACTTTATTGTTGCAAAAATGCAAAATAATCCCTAAAGGTTATACAAATACATATACAAATTTATTAAATAATATAAAATAAAGTAACAGGCTATTAAGAAATAGTACAAGTTTAACTTTTATCTTTTGAGTTAAGCAGATATGGCGCTACAGGTTATTCTTAAATTTATTTAATTAAAATTGAGGGATACATTACTCTCAATTTTATTAAGGGAAAATAGAAATTAAATTAATAAATCTATCTCAAATTATATGTACGTATTCGCGTCAGTGCGTTTTCTTTCTTCGCTAGCAAAACGGTCGTCGCTGGAAGTTTGGATAGCCGGTGTTAGACTATTCATTTAATGGTTTCAAATTCTGCACGAATTCTGAACGAAATATATTTTGCCACTGTTGGCTTTGGATAATGTTACGACGTTTTACGTTTTAAATTAATGTTTATAGCTAACGACGTGCTCTGGAGACAGAGTGTAATTTCTACGAGCTCCTCTTATACACTCGTTGATTATCTCTTGTTTATTAATCCACAAAATTCATTACTAATGTGCAATTGTTAATAATGACTTTTCATATTTGCACACGCTCGTCAAAAACTATCCATATACAATAATGTTCAAAAATCCTGGTACACTAGGCCATCTTATTTCTTGGACAGTCCTGTCACAATATGATAACACCGAAGCCGCGCCGAAGGTATCCGATATATGTTGTACATATGTATATGCAATACTCTTTAACTTTCATTTAAGACCATATACATACAGGTAAAATCGTAACGACAAGTGTTTCTACATTTTATGGTGATTTAAAACTCTTATTTAATATTATCCTAATAATTAAATATTGTTTGAAGTACTGGGATCTCTTAACTGGAACTCATATTCAAAATATTGAAATATTTCCTAAATTTTAAGAACTGTTAATTTCAATGAGGGGTGTCTTTGTAACGAAAGTGTAGAAATAATAATAATAATGGTAGAATACATCAATATATATGATAATCTTATATTAAATTATTATTGTAATGCGACTAAGACCCGAATATCAAATACGGAAAGAATGATTTTAATTAAAGTTCTTTTGTAAGAGAAGTCTCCTCTAACTGTTAGAGTTTTCCAATTATACCAAGAAGAAGTGAATATTAATGACATTGTGTGCATTATATTATACCGTATATTTGCATGCTAAATGGGTTTTAAATCACCCTGAAATGTAGAAACTCTTGTTACGATTTTACCTGTATGTGTACCCCTTGAGCGAAAGCGAAGAGTTATTGCAAGGATATCAATAACTTCGGCATCTCACGTATTATTATACTGTGGCAGGACTGTCCACGATATAAGATGGCCTAGTGTACCTATACTAGAAAAGTGCATACTACTCTCTAAATCTCTAGACGAATACGGAATGAATATTAATCAAACAGAAGAACAATCAACATGCATTTTACACTACACTACATTCGCCTTATAGATTTACAGCATTAACAATTTAATGTTAGTTAAATCTACAGTTAAATACACAAAATATAGGTCCTAACTTTTATAGCAGTATGGTGCCGCTTACCGTAAAGAGCTAGGGAGTACACATATTCACAAAGAAACCTCAATCACAAGTACGTCATTGCATATGCATTAAATATGTAGTCTAAAGTCCTTGCAATACTTCAACATATTCACCTCATAGTGTATATAGCTATGTGATATGTATACAATGCGACGCCGCAAAATATTGAAACAAGTTTGTATGTTATGTTTATAGAAAAATTATTGACAAGGAAACAAAAAATAAATAAAATTTGTAACCATTAAATATTATTACCAACCCAATCTAAAAAACTCAAATTGCTGCCAGGTGGTAACACAATATTATGAAAATTTTACATGCGCTATCTATTCAAAGTAAGTATTATACATACGAAATTCTATACCAAGAACTCTGGACAACAGCCAAAATGTATCTAAAATAAAATCCACGAAATCTTACTATTTGTGTGTTAAAACCGAAAATAAACTTATCTTTTTAATATCAGTTCAAGTTTTAGAGATATTTGATGTCATGCGTCCCAATACAGGGTTATTTACGGAATCGGTTCGTTAGAACTTTTGAATGTTCTGGAAATCTAATACTTCTTAAAACTTGTAGTTAGAGATAGTGTCGTTCGGTCTCATTGGGGAAATTATTTACGCTTTTGTATCAGTTACGGTTTACCGGAAGTTTACGTCAACTTTGTTCTTGAAAACTGCAACTAAGGTTTTAATTTTTTTTTTAATGTGGTGGGTGCGTAGTTGCAGTGACTCCGTAAACTGTATCGCTTGTCTGGCTATCACTGCAACTCTCGCGGTGTAGTTTTTGTGTGTGTATGTTGTATTCAATTGGCTTTGTGACAGCATTATATCGCCTTTTATGATGCCGCGCTGTTAATCACTTTGTTCCCAACAGCGAATGGCAAGTCGATCCGGTATTAAACTCTCTACAAAAATGTCACCGTCCCTCCAGAGAATTGAACCCCAGCGCCTATCGTCCTCTCACAACAATAGTCAGCCGCCTAACCACTGCGGCCATCGCCCCGTTTTCATTTCATTATTAATTTCATTATCATTTTTGTATTCAACACCCGAAAATTAACATAAAAATGCACTTTTCAAACAAGATGCGACAAATAAAGTAAAATTTGTTATCCAGTATAATTTATATAAAAATATAGCTTCTATTTTTTAAACTAACGCTATTTGAAAAAATATTAGTTGCTTTCGCAGAATAACATCGATAGTAGGTACTTCTGCGGATTGTGAAATATTTTTGACAATATGGATTTTATTTTTTTCTGACTTTATTTGAAGAGATAGCAAAAAACTAATAACACTTTCTCATTGGCACTTTTAAGGTACTACATGACGGTATTTTTAGATTTTATATACGACGTTTTGTTTTCGAGAAACCATCATCAACTTTATTTTTTTATTTGGCCCGAAAAAAAGTACACCCGGTATCTGATTCCATTTTTTATTACAAATTCAACGATGTATCACGTGCCATAAGAGATATATATAAGAGATAGATATTGTTTGTCTATAAAGTGTCAAAATTGATTTAGTCTTAATTGTATTTGATAGCTACGGTGCGGTGTTTAGAAGTACATAAATCGAAAATTATCGAACTATCAAGAAATTTTGATATCAGCAAGTCTGTACAAGATACTTTCCATGAAACTAAGTTCTATCCTTTTAATGAGTTTAGTCGAAGATTAGTGTTTTGTGAAAATGTATTCGAGAAAATTGATGGACAAAACAACTTTCTAGACTCTGTTGTATTCGGCGACCACATTCTGCTTGGACAATACAGTTAACATGTACAGTCGGTAGGATGAAATTCCAGACACAAATAATTGGCTATGTAAATATGTCTTCCATATAAAATTTTATTGACATTTGACTTTTATTAATATTTCATTGACATTTAAAAATATGCCTAGAGTTACGCACGAATGACACTGATACATAACCTGAAGCTACAAGTGAGAGTAAAATACCGTTTCAAAATAGTAAATATTTTGACAAACTAACAACATACAACTGCAGAGGTGACTGATGCATAAACTCCACAAAAAGTGAATGTATGGACTGCATTTATGAGAAGCCATTTAATGATGATTTTTTATTAAAGGCACTCTTACCGGTGAAAACTATTTTGATCTTGCTCAGCACCAAATCTATTTCCAAATATGAACGTATTTTCAAGCAGGATAGCGCAACTGTGCAGTATGACCAGAGACGTTAGGCAATGTTCAGACATCATTTGTACCCAGAGATGGTTTAGTCCATTGAGTAGCCGCCAAGATCATCCGATTTGACTCTGCTTAACTTTTTATGTAAGCCTACGCAAAGAACCGCATTTAGGTTAACAGACAACTAACTAAATGATTTAAAAGATCGCATACATCTTGAAATGCAGACCATTTCTCCATAAATAGTCAACAATTCTATTCGTTGATTCCAAGACACACATTCAACATTGTGAGCACTTGTTGCAGAAGAAACTGTAAGTTAGTCTGTTGTGTTAGCTATTACTTTTGTAAATTAATGTATGTGTGCAAGTTTATCTTTTGCATCTTTTAACATTTTTGTACACTACTTACGACGAACATCACTCAAAATTGGTGAGTGATAGGTCTCTTCGGCGGATGTGAGCTAGGCGGAATCGTCTAGCATATTCAAGTTGCTTAGCGTGTGACTCAAGAGTATGACCGGGGCCCGATTGCATTGTTGCTGCCGAGTGTTATCCATAAGTTATGTGAACCCATATTTCTTAGATAACGTCTGGGTTTAAGATGAAAGCCACATTCACCTCAATGGTTTTCTAGGGTTTGAACGGTTTGATGTTGTCATACAGAAATTACTGCATAGTGCGCGGGTTACGATTTGGTGCGCTGTATCCGAACATGGAATATTGGCCCTTATTTAGTCGAGGATGATGCACAGAACCCGCTAACAGTAAACCAGAAACGTTACGTTATTGCCCCTTTTGTGCAGGATTTGCACATTTTTTGCCGCGCAAGAAATCTACTACTGCGACGACAATGGATACAACAAGATGAAGCTACAGCAGTAGATCTCTTGGTGCAGAAGTAGAAGTGTTTAGTGTTGCACTTTGGAGATCGCATAATTTTCTGAGGAATGAAATTTCCGCATGCTGCGCGAATCTCACAGTCCCAAGTGCCTAGATATGGGGCATGCTGAAAGAATACGTTTTCTACTCAGATGTATCCTTGGAACAGCCTGATTTTATCCACATATTCAACAATCTAATGCACCTTTAGGAGCAATTTATAACACGTGAGGGTGGACATTTTAAAGAGATCCTGTACCGACACATTTAGATAAGTGTTGTCGTTGTTAATTATTACATCTTATAATTACATATTGATTTTCTCAATATATTTCGAATTTCAGTTAAGTTTCTTTGCCGCATACTAATTTATATTTTATTTACTCTAAATTTTTACAAATTGTACTAATTTTTACGTAATATAAAATTATATTATGCAGTAATATAATTGTTATAAATAATTATATTACTGCATTATGGTAAGATATCCAACTTCAAATCTGCCTTCATCGACTCCAACGCAATGCAAGAAACAATATCGCGAGTTTATAAATCCTCTTCAACTTCAGTTATAACACTAATAATGTCGTATTTGATGCAATTGCTTCGCAATGTATACCGAGAATTTTCATTTCATTACTTTTGAGATGAAACTAGGAATACAAGAGTAAAGTTGTCCAAAAGCAATGTAAATATTGTCATCTTCAAGATTTATATATGGATATGGAAAACAGGATGTCTTTTTCTTTTTTCATTAATTTAAGTCGAAGCAATGGAATTTCTTATTCTTTTTATCAAGAAACCAGAAAGGAATTTTGTAATATTCGCTGATTTGAAATGGAATTCAATTTACCTAAAATGTTTTACGATATCTTTATTACTTGATCCCCCTTGTGCCTTTAACAACGCGCTCCCTTATGTGAGTGTTTTTCAATATGAATAGCTCTCCGTATTTTATCTTTATTTCTCGTATAGATACAAGGTTTTACAAGACAAGAAATGGCAGCATATACAGCAACAAAGAACTGACAAATTAATTCATAATGACGTTCGCAATTATGCAAAAAGTAAACAAAACGATATATGACACCAACCCCTTGAAAGCTCCCTAGAGAGGCATACTAAGGCTTATACAACAATAGAAACTGGAAAGTACACATTTACAATGCACTGATATGAATTACGATTTTGTAATAGATCAAAGACACAAGCTTTCACAATGCAAAAGAAGCAAAGTATGGTACGTAGATTATTGAAATCGAAAGCTACCATTGGAGAAAGAGAGAATCAATAGATAATTACAACAAATCTTTAAGCAACCGAACATCGTAATATAAATAATAAACAGAAAACGGAACAAAGATGTTTGAATGATGTCGAAAATGATGTAAGAGTAACTAAACTGAAAAAATAAAGAACGAAGAGACACAAAAGAGTAGCCATTGTCCTACAAGGACTATAACGTTATTGTATATACAGACGGGACATAAAGTATGAAACTATGAACATATCTCTGAAATGAAAACAATGAATTTTTGATTAAATAGCTAACGTCAAAGACATTGGTCATGTAGATATAGCTAAGATCCACCTAACTATTGTTGCCAAGCCTATTAAATATGCATCACCACATAGCCAAATTAGTAGCGGTTATTTATCCATGAATCCATGCCAATCAATTGATATTAAAAATTTCGCTAGAATGTAAATAAATTTTTGATAAAACAAAATGTCTATCACCTAGATTGTAACCTAATGTTAATCTATCGATTTTCCTTATGAGCGCAAATGTAGATGTAGGTACTTAATGATGAATTAAAGAAGTAGCTCAATGTAAACATGCAAAAACATCTGCAGAATCTTTTAGAAGAAGTGTTAGTATGATATTATAAACGATAGTGGATGTAGTCTACCAGAAGTGGCTTACCATCATTTTTACACCATTTTATGCAACTATTCAGAGAAACACGAAGCGTGTAGGGTAGAAAGGGCAGTGATAAGTCAACGGTTAACAACTAAAATGTTAAAGCGATAGGGCAATTAATAGAAAAACGTCCTCAATTTTCTGTGCGATATTTAAATCAAGAATTGAATCTTTCTCGTGGCACTTGCAGACATATCTTTAAGTATGATCTACATTTATACCTTTATCGTTTGCTAGTGACCCATGAAATACTTCTTGTGGACAAACCGCAACGACAAGAATTTTCGCCATTTTTTTGTTAATAGTAGATATATTGAAAAGGTTATATTTATGAATTCATGAATCGTGGTTTCATCTCTGTGGCTACGTAAGTTCTCAGAGCATGAGGATGTGCAGCGCAAATGATCCACACAATCTTATGGAAACGCCGCCACATCGATAGGAAATTGAAGTTTGAATAGCTGTTTATCAAAGAAGGATTACCGGATCTATATTTTTGAAAGTATATTGATCAAAACTACCAAATTTTAAATAGCCGATAACTGCTTGCACTTTTTAGGAATATTATAATAAACACTGAACATTCCAGAATGGAAATTTTTACACCACTGGTAAATATGACAATTCAACAAGATGGACCTCGCGTACATACTACTGATGAAAACATTATTTTCCTTAGAGAATTTTGTGTAGCAACTACTGTTTTTGATCTTAAGAACCTGCGACAAAAAAAATCACTAATAAGATTGAAGAAATTAATTATTCATCTTGGATCCTAGAAAACGAAAAAGGTCTTACTAACAAGTGTGAGTAGAATATGTATATAGATCACTGAATCAATCTAAGACATAGTTTCATTCATGGCATTAGCACACAATTAATTTTGTGGCTCAGTATATAATATTATGAGTCAGACTTTTGGTTTCCATGATTACGGATTTACTATAAATGAACAAAGTACTTAGGTTTTAGACACTTCAATTTGACCTACCACCCAAGTTATTTTGGTAACTAATGTCAATAATGAAGCGACTAAGTATTAACAATTATCTAACCTTTAAAATACAGGAAAACCGGGCTGTTTTAAAACAGATAAAATAATCTCAATATTAGCTATAAGACGTGTAGGTACGCCAGTTTATTACACAGCAATGCACGTTCTAAACATGGTTACGGATTACTGATTAATTTGAGAATTATTACTTATCAACAAATTTCATTTTAATTTAACAGTAATGTCTTAGCAGTTAATTTAAATTAGTTGATACACATTCTTGCTCTTGTCGACCCTAGTATACCGGGTGTAAACGAGATCATGTATCAGCCCGCCATTTATTTATTAGTTAATATATGAGCGATTGGTGGGCTTCTTCAGGTGTACTCAGTTTTTCAATAGCACTTCCGGTCAAACTGATTAACTGACGTTAATTTTGAATTTTTAAATACAACGTGTATTATTTCTGTTCATATTCTGTTTCCTCTAAAAATTTCCCATCTAGTGTAGGTCAACTTTTGACATTTCTGTCAAAGATGGCGGTATCTGTTAAATTTATCCATTAAAGTGAAACTGCTTAGCAGCAATTGTTGAAATGTAACCACCATCAAAGTTAGCTTTGAAAACAATTAAGAAACGTATTTTTCACATTTACATGCATTGGCGAAGCACGCATTTGCAGGTGTCTGTAATAGTCTTTCACTTCCTGTGTAAGGATATAAAACCCAATGCAAATGAATTCCTTTCGCAACATGTATAAAAGAAATGGTTAAGTAAAACTCTCAGTTTAATATCCTACGCTTAATAAAACGTATCCTTCAAAATTAATTCAAAGAGTATCTTTTATGTCTGATGCATTTAAAATAAATAGCAAATAAACAAGTTTGTATTAAATTTGTATACTACCAACCGAAAGAAATAGTATATAAAAGTAAAACGACATGTTTGCGAAAAAGAGAAAACTTTCTTACTAAGTATACGAACAAGTGTGTGGAAAATAATATTGTTTTCGACCCTGAAAGGTGTAGGTAGTCTCTTGATAAAAAATAAACTTTTATTCTCTTTTGAAAGTAAATTCCACTTAGTAGTACGTTTTTCCATTACTATCCAGTACCAATAAACCCATCTCTATTATTTTATTTAATAATATACTTATGTAATATTGTCTAGAGTATATAATCCGAACATTTTACAAATAACTCTGTATCAACAACTTCATAGAATTATAAATCTATAAGTAATAATAGTTATTTTGAACGCATTCATAAATTACATAGTTTAATCAAATTTTGAAAATTCTATCGCTTCGACTCTAAACAAATTTAACTTTTACGCATAGCAATCCCGATACTACATATATGTACATATATTAGAGAAACTCTATTTGAAAATGTGTCTCAATAACAAGCGAAATTTCATTAAGGGTGTACTGCTCCTATCTCATAACACGGTAAAAGTATTTTAAACATTATTTCCAAATTTGATAAAATATTTCATCGAGGATTGAATAAGTACGATCTAAGAAGATAGGCAGAGGTACCTACGAAGCCCGTTTATACTAATAATTGTCCTGAAATATTTACCACAAATTAAAAAATATGAAATTTTACGCTATCTTGAGGGAATTATAAATAATTCTACATTATATACTTTTGAAAATGGATTTTGTAGGTACCTCCACTTAACATTAGTGTATATAACTAGCCAAAGTTTTATTTCTTTTCATTAATAATAAGAAAGATATTTGTGAACAAAGAAGCAGTAGTTTTTATAAAATCTATATAAAATGTTCTGCACGTCAGCGAACACAATTCTTTTTTCGCACGTCCACTTTGAAAACCTGTATTTACTATCTCTTTCATACCTTTCGTCTCGCAGTCTACGATTAGATTCCAGTAGAGCAGCAGTACACCCTTAATTATTAAACTTTACGGTAGTACCTATCCAAAATAAAATATCCAAGGTGAAATATTAGTTTAAAGTTAAACTTTTCCTTATTCTTGATAATTACACACTAGTTTTTGCCTAAATTATTAGTTCCTAATGGTGGTTTATCACCTTTTTTGTTCTTTAGCTGTAAGCTGTATTATTACTTGTCTGGCTATCAATGCAGCTCTTGCGGTGTAGTTTTGTGTGTGTAAATTGTCTTCAAATAGCTTTGTCACAGCATTATATCGCCTTTTATAATACCGCGCTGGTAATCACTTTGCTCCCAACAGCGAATGGTAAGTCGATCCGAATTACAACTCTCTGAAAAAATGTCACCATTCCTCCAGAGAATTGAAACCCGGCTCCTATCGTCCCGCCACAATCATAGTCAGCCGCTTAACCACTGCGACTATCGACCTGTTAAAACTTAAAAAACATATTTGAAATTTAATTTGAAAAGGATATACTTTTGGATATATGTAAATGAAGTTTTTTTAAGGATGTGTACATTGTGTGGCTATTGAAAAACCTAATCGATACTGCGATGTTCCGTGCTTATCTTTCACTACTGCTAGCACTGCTTCTGATTGTTTCCTGGGAGATTGTTTGTTCTCTCTGTCTCTTTTTTCTTCGAAGGTGCCTTGTATGCCAAATGTACCAAAATATACAGGGTGTAACAGGACGAGCTTACGTTAGCCGTATCTCAGCAATTAAGCAAGTTCCATATTTGTAAATATGCAGAGTTATTTTGGGCATGGGGGCAAACTTTTAGAAAATATTAGTACATATTTTGTATTTCCGGTTTCACCGAAAGCACAATCAACTTCATTTTTTTAATGGATTACCCAATTTTTTTCAAACAATTGAATTCAGCAACAAATTTGGCGTATATATCATTTATTTCGACTGGTGTAAATATTACCGTTTTATAGCTAACTTGATTTTTATGAAAATTTTATCAAATGCATCGTAGTACTTAGTGACATATTTCTTCGGTATGCAGAAGGGTTCATGAAAGATATTTGGAAGTTAGACAGCTACCAAGATGGGCTATTGAAAATTATTTTCACTTGTGTGCAAATACTATACAGAGTGTTAGTATTTACCGACCTAATATGTTAAATTTCAAACACTAATAACTTCGGAATTTTAAATGGAACACTCTGTATATTTTGTCGCAAACGGTAGAAAATTAAATTCTTCATCAAATGATATTACGTTTCCCTATACCTAAAATGAATATGTATATATTCGCTATTATGTGAATGTATTCAGAAACTTCGTGTGAGCGCTAAAGGTGGCTATGAAAATTCCTCACAGTTTTAGCGTAATGTCTAATTTTCTAATTGCAAATTTACAAATATGGAATTTGCTTAGTTGCTGAGATACGGCTAACGTAAGCTCATCCTGTTACACCCTGTATAAAGAAGCTAAATAATTATTGTAGTTAGTATTAAATTGGCTATCACCAAAACAAATTTCTAATTTACATGTACATATGTTACTCATGTTATAGAAATCGTATTCAATTTGTTCACACACAAGTCACAAATTTTCGAATTGCTCCAGCATTCGTGTCTGTATTTGTATTCAAATTGTGAAAAATTAATATATGCTGTTGTAGACAATCGAAAACTTTCTAACATGATCTGTGTATATTCTGGGCAAATACTGCCTCCAATTCTATATAAGCAAGAAAGGGAGAAACTAGTAAACCTTGACGAACTGTAAATTTGGATTTCGGAATTTTGAACCCCCAAATAAATTTCGATCTACAGATTCAGAAAAGTCGAATGAGTTAATCGAGAAAAATGGTCAAGAATGTTAAACCATAAAAGATCAAAACAGTATCGCTTCTGTATGACTTGTCCATGTTACTACTATGTTGTAGGATTTAATTTTTTTTATTTATGCCATTTCAAATAAATTTTGGGATATGGCAGGTACAGAGAAAAAAAAACAGCATTCGTATTTTTGCAACAAGACTTAATCTAGCGAGAATAATTGTAGCGTGATCGTAACATTCTAGATTGAAAAACTAAAATTTTTGAAAACATAGAAACCAAATTTGACGGAATGCAGTTTTTTTGTACCTGAAGAATTCCGTAGAATTCAAAAATCGAAAAGATAGCAACACCGATGAATTCCAACCACATTCCAAACGTTACTCATAATAGTGCTATAACTAAAAAAATTAAACCCTATATCTATGGCCTTAAACACTAGGTGTAGTGTCTTTACGGTAAACTTATGAAATTTTTTAGGCAAACGAGTTAACAATCCCACAAGTTGGGCAATGATCGCAAATCGAACACGAACGGTTTAGACTCACCTTAAAGGAAGGCACCTTCTTATATGAATTTTCCTTCGTGCATAGGAAGCTATCAATATGTGAACATAAAAGTACATAAAGTTGAATATACTGGGTGTTTCTGGGATGTGGCTCGCCGCCATAATTCCTAAAATATTTGAGATAGAGAAACGAAATTTGGGACTTATGTACTGGGCTCTAATTTACATTTCGTGACATAGTCGATACATTCTTATCACTTCCGCTTTTACCGGAAATGACTTTGATTTTCGATTTTTAAATGGGACTACCTGAATATTTTTCGATATTTTGATTCGGAATAACATTTGGAGTACAACTGCAAGAAAAGATATTTTTTGATATAATTTTTTTTTCTATTTTTTTTGTCTTTCCACAAAAAATTCGTAATAAAGGTTCGTTCGGCATATTAATGTAGGGTATCAAAATGAAGGTACTTCAATGCTCTTTCGTGATGATTTAGTGAGCCACCCTGTTCCCATTTGGAAAAATTATATTAAAGCATAAAAACTAAATTTTGGACCTACAAATGCGCTTAAAAGAACTGGGCATATAGTAAAAATGAAAAAAATTGTTCGTATCATGTTTATACAGTAATACCTGAGCATATTAAGAACTTCAAAGCACTCTCGATGAAAAAAAAACTCAAAATGTTATCCCGTATCAAGATATCGAAAAATATTCAGGCCCATTTAAAAATCGAAAATCAAAGTCATTTCGAGTAAAAGCGGAAGTGATAAGAATGTATCGACTATGTCAAGAAATGTAAATTAAAGCCCCGTACATAATTTCCAAATTTCGTTTCTCTATCTCAATTATTTTAGAAATTATAGGGGCGGCTCGCCCCTGTTTCTGGAAGGTGGCTCACCTTCCAGAAACACCCGGTATAGTCAATTTTATAAGCGCGAAGAAAACTTAATAATTTTTGGTTATTGCAGAAACGCATATCACAACATTTAGGTTGGAGAACGATTGTTCCTCCAGAAATATGGATAATGACATTGTGGATGTTCAAATGAGTTTATAACTTTTAGAAACAGCATTTTTCTGTCGTAATAATGTTCCGTTATCAATTTATTTACTGAACAGACGTCCTGTTTTATTATATCAGTTAATTACTGTAACGTTAAAAGTATGAATATGCCTGTTCAAATTAAGTTAAACGTGAATCGAAGCCATTTCTTGCACTTATAAGTATTATACAAAAAGATAATCTAACAAGAGACTTAAACCTTGCAATTTTTTGTTTGTTTCACTAAAACCACATCTTAAAAAATAGGAGTAATGATTATATTTAAACTACATTTGAATTATATTTTAGAAAAATTCGTAAACATTTCTTATTGTTTCCGTATAATAATTTAATATAATTAATAATTAATAAAGTAATTATGTGATTTAATATAATTTTTGATACAGGAGAAACACCTATGATTTTATACACAAATAATACTAACAAACTTCAACTTACCTGAACCTTGTAGTGGTGTACTATTATAGGATTCATATCCATCATCAAACGTGGTTGTCGAAAGCTTTTGAACCTTTCCCTCCTCGACCACAGTCATTTTGCCATCGTCTTGATCTTCCCTCTTCAAGCAATTTCTTTCTTCATTCATTAATCTGATAGATTCTTCGACCGCTTCAACGCCAGGATTTTGTCCATTAACTGACGAAGTACTTTCGATGATAGCTTTATTATTAGTGACAATCTCGAAGGAACTCTTAGCGGAACGACTCTTGAACGAATTATTATGTGAGGATGACGTTATCGTTGTAGGTTTTGGTGAAATACTAGCCTCGGGTGTAGATTTTCGTTTTTTTGGTTTGAACTCGCCGGAGAAAATCGTGTTCTGAATAGTCTTAATCTTCGATGGTAACATTTCGGTTTCTTCTTTAGATCCGGATAAATTTTTCAATGGAAGGTTCTCATAAATACCGGTCATGTTATTGTCAATTATTATTGTAGTAAATTATTGAACCATTTTAAAATAGTTCTATTTAATTTTACTCAAACATTTCTGATTCGATTTTAAAACCTCATAAATTGATATAATAGACTGATTTAATTTACCTCAATAAATTATGTACAAGTCCATTTTACATGAGTTTTTTGTTTTGAGAAAAATCTCAATCACGAAAACACAAAGTGAGTTCACCTTTAGAGTTTTGTAAAGGAATTCTCTTTTATACGACGATGCGCATTTTTCGTATTGCTATCATATCTACTGTTCTGCTGTTTTTGAATTGGCGGGTACTTCTCGTCCAACGGTTGCTTTACAACTGACAAGAAAGCGCGTTTCGCACGAAAATACGACGACTTCTGATGTAAGAGTGAGCGCCGATCGCTCCTCCTAGCATTGGCCCGATGAAGAGATAAAAGTTTCATAGTAGTACGCACGTCGCCGCTTTTCAGGTGACGATACGCGCGTCTACAAACCGACGCGTTGGTAGTGGGGACGGCAAAATAGTATGTATATTAGTATGCGTATAAAATAGTATGGAATTTCAATTATAACGATGATTTCTGTCAACACCTACTAGATCTTATAGCGCATAATAAAAACTTGAGTTTCGATAACAATGTCATTAAAGAACAGCATACATCTTTGAAGAACCTTTTATTATTGAATAAATTTAACTTTAAACGTTTCAAAAAATATGTAACTACATAATCTTTAATAAAACCAATTCAACTGCTTTATATTTTTCGCTACTATATAAAGGGAATCTGCAGCTAATAAAATTCTTAACAGTGACAGTTTTTATAGTTCCATATAAATTTTAGTCTCCCATAAACATTTTTAAAGGTAAAAGTTGAGAATTTCTCTCAACTGTCGAGTACTTTATAAGGTAAAGCAATGGCTGAGGTTTTATTTTTCACGATTATCAATGTAACAAGAAAAGTATTTCATAATATAAACCTATAACGACTGAAGGTAGTTTATTTACTACTAAATGTACCCGACAAATTCCGATACATTTAGTATACCTACTTTACAAATTCACACTCAACTTTTTGCTAAACTTCATTCGGCTCACACACATCTGGACGAGATTACAAATGATATGGCACAAGATGCAGAATTGAAAGAGAATTCGGAAGCAAGAAAACGATACATATTGATATAAATTATAGTGAAAGTAAAAATTGTTTCTTGAAGGCAAATTATGAGCCACAAGAAGAAAATAGGATTTTACAAGAAATAGAGGAAAACAAAGCAAACATTCTTCATCGATTTGATGACTTCAGGTAGGCACTGTTCTGTTTATCACTTAGCTGTGACTGCTTTTTGTGTGCCCAAGACGACACGCTCCACACTTTCAGACTTTTTTAAAATACAATCATTTTGTTCTTTACAGATCGGGATCTTCTAACAGCCATAGGAGTGTCCTGATCATCATCTTTATTTTGAGTCTTGGTCGACACATCATAATAGTATAACGAAGTCTCGTCATCTGTGACAATGTTGTTCACATATCGAGATTGTCCCTTAGCAAACACTCAGACACACACACAACTTTAGCATCTCCCGGCACCAAGTCACACGTTGTATCATCTGTTCTTCAATTAGTCTATGCGACAGCCAAAGACAACAAAGCTTCTTCACATGCAAATGATCTGCCGGCGCATTTACACCTAAGGTGTCCTCTATCTCCTGGTAGGTCACTCGCCTGTCTTCGTTGAGCATTGTCAACACACAACACACCAGTAATATTTTCCTCCGTAAGCGACGATCATGGCCTTCCCGTTCTTTCAGCGTCCTCCGAAGAGGAATTTCATGAAATATATACATTCGAATATCAAAAGAAAGAGAATTTAACTCTACCTTCAACACTATATAGTGATTGTTATTTAAATGTTTCCAAATATCGGCATCAGTACTTGCATGTCAGCAAAAGGTTCCGTACGTATT
This sequence comes from Holotrichia oblita, assembly GCA_023690525.1. Taxonomy (NCBI): domain Eukaryota; kingdom Metazoa; phylum Arthropoda; class Insecta; order Coleoptera; family Scarabaeidae; genus Holotrichia; species Holotrichia oblita. The sequence continues at coordinate 70,512,666 of CM043016.1, read as the reverse complement.
AATAATGTTTTTTGATGTCATAGCTCATTAGAACGCTGCAATAACAGAATTTTTTATGGAAAAGATTTTTTTTCTCGAAAACAAAAGAACATGGGCTTTATAAGATCTTAATAAAACTAACTCGAAACTAGGAAAAAATGTCTTAGGGTAAATGCCCGGTTGTAGCCAGTGCACTTGTTGTGACCACATAAGAAATCATTGTCAAATAATTTGCTTTAAAGTTGGAAATAAGCATTTTCATTTGAATATCCCGCTTCTTCAAACACTTCCAGATAGTTTTTAGACACGCTCGTTTGTACAAACACTTCCAGTTTAGTTTGACGAGGTAACAGAAATGGTTGATTGTTTGATATTTTGCTTAAGAACCACGAGGGTTATAAAATATCTTATGTGATTTCAACATTTTAAAGATAGATGTAATTGTACAAATAATTAAAGTACACGTGGCTACTAATGGAACACGAAAAACATCAATGTGCCAAATGCAGCCAGTGCATGGAAAACACTAAACTACAAATGGAACATGAAATCTAGTTGTGGTCACACGATAGATCTAATTAAAATATAGTCAATACAATGAGGCAGAAAGGAACAAAATACGTTGTATGTATGTTTCAGTTTGAAATACATTGGAAGGAAAAACTACCGGTAATTGTCGACGAGTTGGTCCTGTATGCGCTTTGGGGCCAGAGGTAGAACAAAAATTGACCGCTTGGATTATGGATTGTGCTGCAAGAGGATTTCCTATCAATAAAGACGCATTGTTCTTCTCAGTGCAAAAACTAGTAAAGGAATGTAACATTGACCCAAAATTTTTCAAAGACACCCCAGAGCGCAAATGGTTTGATCCTTTTTTGAAAAGACGTCCAGAAGTAAGTCAAAAACACACAGAATTTATAAAGAAAGCAAGAGCTGCTGTTAGAGAGAGCAGAATAAGACGTTGGTTTAGTGAAACTAAAGAACTATTAGGACCTAATTGCAAAGTTTTAAACCATCCTAAACAGATATTTAACATGGATAAGACAGCTGTATTTCTTGCTTGTTTATGCTAGAGGAACGTCTGACAAAAAAAATTTGACAACCTTGATTGTGGTAAATGAAGAAGGAATGATTGCTCCTCCACTAACGATTTTCAAATTTAAACGTCTACCAAGAACATATCCAGAAGCAGCTTCTAAAGACTGGACTATCGGGGTTTCCGGTACCGGTTGGATGCAAAGCCAACAGTTCTATGAATACTTTGCCATCGTTTTTATAAAATTTCTGAACTCTAACGCAATTCCTCGTCCAGTTATTGTGTTCATGGACGGTCACCGTTCACATTTGTCTCTTAATCTTAGCACCCTTTGCCGTTCCAATAGCATTCTTCTTCCGTTCAATACTACACACATATTACAACCACTAGATGTTGATTTCTTTTTTCCTTTGAAGCAACAATGGAAAAAGCTTACACTAATATGGCTTTTTGATCATGAAGGGAGATGCATTCAAAAAAAAATGTTCCAGCTGCATTAAATTCGATTTTGACACGACAGGACTTTTCCGAAACAATTGTGTCTGGATTCCGTACTTGTGGACTTTATCCATTTGACGAAAATACCCCCGACTACAGCAAATGTATTACCAAGGATCTAACAGACTTAAATGAAAACCTAACTGTAGAACCAAATGTCACCTTGTCTTGTTTGAAATTCATCGAGAATCACATATCTCCTTTGGTGTTGAAAACAATTAATACCATATACGCCGCAGGCTATTTTTGGGAGGGAGAAGAGAGATTTTTGAAACTGTACAATTTATGGCGATCTATTAAAGAAAAAAATGTCACCAAAGTACCCTCTATGTCTTGGGATACCGAAGCAGTTGAAAATACTGAAGATAATTTCTTTATTTTTGACGTAAGATTCCTTAAAAAAGGAACGGTTAGTGAAGTGCTGAAAGATGTAAGGTCATGGCCAAACGAGGACAATATTGTGAAAAAGAAATGAAAGAATATTCGTTTTTCGTCAGTCGTAACGTCGGATAAATAGATAGAGATTTTTGAAGCAAATGTCAACGAAAAGATTATGAAAAAAAAAAACAAAAAAAGAGCAAACTAGAAGACTTTCAAAAAAACTATTAACCAAAAGAATGCCAAAGACAAGATTAATGATCAAATCCCTACCGAAGAAGAGCCTCTTGAAGAACACACCACATCCAATGCTATCCCAGAAGATATGATCCAAGAAGTAAACGAAGGTGGAAAAGAATACCGATTTAAAATAGGATGGTGTGTAATTGTAAGATACGAGAAGAATTTTTACCCCGCCAAAATTGTTAATGAAGATAATGGAGATTATTTTTGCTGTGTAATGAGAAAAAGTATAATAGGAAATGGCTAGATCCACCTGATTTAATCTGGTACCACAAAGAAGATATTAAGTGCCAAATAAACGAACCTGTACCTATAAGCACAAGAGGAATATATGCCGTTCAAGAAATGAAGCCTTATTTGAAATATATTTAAATGTTAAAATACCTACCTTCTTTTTGGAATTTTTTTAAATAAAATGTTTCCATTACGTAAACTACCTATATTTTAACGCATATGGCCAGAACTAGTGCACTCACTGGCTACAACTGGTAAATTGGTGGCTACAACTAGCAAAATTGTACTTGACTGAAATTTTATTTATTTTGTCCTTGTCAGTTATAGTATTTTTATATTTTGTATTTTTGCCTAGAAATAGTATAATATCAATATTTTCTACTTTCATAGTTGGTATAAAAATCTGATCTGAAATTATCGAGTAAACCCTAATGATTGTTACCATATTGCTTAAACTGGTCACAACCGGTCTATCTACCCTATATAGAGCGACCCAATAATAAAGTTTTACACATACGTTTCTTCTACATATAATTGCGACGCCTTATATATTTAAAAATATTCTCTAACTATGTGCTGTCTAAGTAGAGATAACTTTTATTTAAAATTCTTTTGTCTAAATTAAAATAAGAAGAACATATCAAACAACAAACTATCAAGAACACTACGTCAGCTGGAACACCCTAACTAGCTATTGTTTTTGTTCTGTGAATAATTATCAAGATTACTAAACTATATATATTAGTATTATTTAGTTAACAAAAACAGTTATTGTTTAATTATAAATTTACTTAATAATAATGTAGTGTTACGAGTAGTTTTTATATTCGTTTGCACATTGCATAGTTAACTTATTGTTACCTATTGTTAACTTATTGTTACCTAGTTAAAATTTAATTGCTAATTAAATGTATTAATGATAACTTTTTATCCTTCTTTTAGGCTGTTGTTTTTCTGTTGAAAAACACGCTTAAAGTAAAAAATCGTCAATTTGCAAAACTGACTCCTTTTTCAATAAAGATACATTCAAATTGTTAAAACCTTTTAGGATTTCATTGAGTTTGATTGAGAATGTATTTTTCGCTCTCCATTATAAACTACTTCTTCTAATAAGAACAAATAAATAAATTATTTTTGAAAAAGAAACATTTTTTAAAGTGTTGCTTTTAGAGAAACTACGGTAGCCATACTTAAAAATCGTTATACAAAGAGTTTAAGAATTTAGAACTTCAATGAATGCATTAGAGGCACAACAAAGTATATTATTAAAATCTAGGACAATATTTTACCAATTTATAAGAAGTAGTTATTATGCAAGTTTTGTAATATAAGGCATGTTAGTGGAATAATCAATAAAAAGTAGTAATAATCAAATTGTACTGAACAACTATGCCACACACTTCACCTTCCTACATTGCTCTCCGAACTGCACTGAAACTTACTCCTCTTTGCCGATTCTAGATGATATCTTTGTGGAATTTATTATTTTACATTTATATCGGCCAATCGTAAATCATTTAGTCACGTACCTATTTTTTCCACCTACCTATTTTTCCACAAATTTATGTCATGTATTATCAGCATACGTAATTACGGCTTCTATGGAACAGCGTGCAAATTTACTCTAATTAATAATTCACATTTTGGGATCTTCACTTACTTAGGCTTAGTTAACTTTGATTTTTTTTAGTAGAATCTATCAGTCGCATGGTGTAATGTTCATAGTATCTGTGATAGTATTTACCCAGATAGCACGTACGCTTACAGCTACCTGCATTTTGATTCGATTTTCACTTGTTTATCCAGCTTAACGTGGTTAGTTTAAATCATTGAGATAGAATAAGTAGGGAAACTCTATCACGTGTCTAAAACGGCGCAAGTCGGCCATATTGGTACAGCATTTTACGTCAAATACATAGATTCTAGTGTTACGTCATGTATGGTTGTATTATTTGATTATTTCAGTTCTTACAGTTATATTATATAGCAAACTACTACAAGACATAATGGTTTCTTGTGCTCTACCTAGTTGCAAGAGTAGAAACACCATTAACAAGAAGAATTCGTCGAAAATAACATTTCATAGGTCATAAAAGCAATGTGCAGGATCGCAAGCGGACCTGGTAAGGCAGCCATATTGGTAAACCACTTAAGCCCCGCCCAGTGCGCCGTTTTGAACATACAGGAAATATGCTTCATAATGTCTCCTTAGTATACTAGCTCAATAATTTAAATCAAGCTTACTCTACGCTTGAAATTCTAGCATACTGCAATCGCTTACGCAGCAAAGATGAGTCAAGTATAATATAAGCTTAAAGTTCGAGTCGGCAATGCGTAAAACGTTCGGCGCAAGTTTACCATAAGCTTGTAAAGCAAGTATACTTTAAGCTTGTCACATGTAAAGTAGGATACTTAATTCAAGGTGGATACAAGCTTGCAGCTTTCGGCGACAGCTGGAAGTAAGCTGTCACCGCTGTCATGGCAACTTATATTCCAGCTTAATTCAAACTATTTTTGCTATCGGGGTACTCTTTTAAAACTGCCTCTATATCGTTTTGTTATAACACAAGAGGTGATTTCTAGCGACGCAATGCATTTAACCCTTTCGTGACGGGAAGCTACTGGAGTGGCTAAAAATTTTCGTGCCTGCCTAACGGGAAACCACTAGAGTGGCGAGCATGGAGTCGTGGTTTGAGACGGGAATCAACCGGAGTTTCATAGTGGCATGTTATTACAATAAGCAATACTGTCATTAGACACGCCCATATTTAACATTCATTGGTTGCTTGACCCGTCATCCCACGCTATTGTGAAATGCGGATTGTGAGTGAAGTAGTCCCCATTAGTGTTACAGTGAGAGACGTGAACGTATGTGTTTGTTTTACAAGTTGTGTCTACTTTTATAATGGCTTCCAAAAAGTATTACACAGATAAAGAGCTGTACGAAATTTTAATGAACAGTGACAGTGAGGATGAAGTGATTGGTGCTCCAGAAGACTCAGAAGAAGACGACGAATGGGAAAATATTTCGGACGTCCTTTTGCCTGATCAGGATATAGATGGTGCATCTGATACATCAGACAGCGACAACGAAGGTGCTACTCAACCTAGCCAAAAAAGAAAAAGAACTGTTGACGAGCCGAATTTTAAATGGCGAAAAGCCGACTTGGTCCCCATATTACACGATTTTAATCATGGAAACTCAGGTTGTCAAATCGAAAATATTACCGAAAAGTCCTCAGCCTTGGAAATATTTAAATCATTTATAACCCCTGAAATCGTTCAAGAAATGGTGACTCAAACGAAGATTTATTATGATTCGTTTGTATCTGAGAATCCTGACAAGGCCATCAATAATTACAAACCTGTGGATGTAGATGAAATGTACGTGTTTCTCGCTATTTCTTTACTCATGCCTCTAGTGAAAAAGCAGAAAATTAAAGACTATTGGTCTAAGGACATTATAATTGAAACACCAATATTCGGCCAAGTCATGTCACGAGACAGATACATCTTTTTGCTAAGGTTCCTTCACTTCGCCGATAATTCAAATGTTGATAGGGAAGATAAACTGTTCAAAATAAGGTGTATCGTTCACCACTGCAGGACTACTTTCAAAAAATCGTTATATCCATTCCAAAACTTAGTTATAGACGAAAGCTTGTTACTCTTCAAGGGGAGATTATCATTTCGACAATTTATCCCATCCAAAAGGCACCGTTTTGGTGTAAAGTTTTTTGTCATGGTGGATTGCGATACTGGTTATATACTAGATTTTGTAATTTATACAGGTGGAAGCACCGAAATCACTGAAATCGACAAAAGGCTAGGCAAATCTGGGAATATAGTAATGACGTTAACGGAACCATATTGGAATAAAGGGCACCGCTTGTATACCGATAACTGGTATACAAGTCCATTATTGTATGATGCGCTGTTCGATAAAAATATCAATTGCTGTGGTACCGTTAAGGCTAATAGGCAATTTATGCCCACGTTTGAGAAAACGAAAGTAAAAGGCACCACACAATTTTTTCGACCGATAGGTTGCTAGCTCTGAAGTGGACAGATAAGAGGGATGTTCACATGTTGACGTCGATTCATAATAATGCAATGGGAGTGGCAAAAATAAGTCGAAATGAAGAAGTAGTGAAACCAACTTGCGTAATTGACTACAACACAAACATGGGAGGAGTTGACAGGACAGACATGCTTTTGAGTACCACAGAGTCAGTTAGAAAAACAGTGAAGTGGTACAAGAAAGTATTTTTTCATTTTTGGACTTCGCGGTTCTCAATTCCCATGTCATCTATAAAATGAAAACGGGAGAAAATATTCCGCTCCTAGATTTTCAAAAAGAGGTGGTGAGATCACTGATAAAAGAGCATAAAAAAATTCAGCCAAGGAATTCCACTAGTAGCAGACCAGACCATGGCCATTCTCCACTAAGGCTAATTGAACGACATTTCCCATCAACATACTCTTGTCAGCCAGGAAGCAACAAAAAAATTGTGAAAAGGTGTGTTTGTGTGCAAAACACAAAGAAAGAAAATCAACAACTTTCACTTGCAAGAAATGTGATGTGCCGTTGTGTGCGGATGGATGTTTTGAGAGGTACCATACAGTGCTCAAATTCTAGCGAAAATGTAGTTTGTATCATAAGAATACTAATATAGGAATATTTTTGTACATCTCTCTTTTTTTGTAATGTTTTTACTATGTTACAATGTATCAAATGTATGTAAATCTTACGATTTCCATATTTTTTCGAGATCGTTTATTTTAGTTTAGCAATGTTTCGCGATTTTTTATTTTTGAATTTTTGTGTTTATTGCCGGTTTAAAATATATATTCTTTTCAAATAAAAACGTTTTCTCCAATAATGCGTGTTTCTTTCACTGCGTAACAGAAGGGAACTAGAAATTATAAAGTTTTCCCCTTACACATAGATTAGCGTTAAATCCGGGAAGCGCGCGGAGTGGCACACGCTTACGGCTGCCGTCCAGCCAGCACAGACCGTAAAAGCGTCTGCCGTCCCGAAAAGGTTAAAAAGAAATTTAAACTTGGTTGAAGGTGACGTCGTCATTGTGTTAAATGCACATTCGACTTTGGTTAAAAACGCTTCCAACCGATTGCGTGTATGACGCCACCGGTAGATCGTTAGAATAATATATTTTAAATACACATAAAACCGTTTCAAGCGGTTTGATCGGTAGAAAACACCTAAGGACTGTAGGATGTCTTAATACAATATGGCGGAGTATAACATTTATCTTCAAGACTTGCAAATAAAAATCTTTGTACTCAACAAATGGTGTACCAACGCTATGAGAAGATTGTTCAGATAAGTAAAAGACTGGGATTCCGGGCAAAAAGAGTCACCACTCTAACGGATGATTGATTTTTGGTGACAACTAATTTGCGGAATAGAACAACTTCTGCGGTTTTGCTTCAAAATCAACTAAAGAAGTTGTTATTGCAAAAATTGAATAACCGCAGTGTATATTTGACTTTTTTTACTTATTTAAATATAATTAGGAAAGACAACAGTATTACTACATTAGATAACAGTAAATTATTAAAATAAATTGCAAACCAATACCTGTGCCAATACTAATAAAAGTTAAAACCGCATTCTCATGTCCGCGAATTTCGATGTGAAACTTCTGTTATGGAAATATGTAAATGTCTCCTAAAATTTATAGATACAAATATTTTTAATCAAACACATTTATTCCATAAGAATTTTAGGGAAATTCACCTATTTTTAGCTTAAAATTGAATGATTACAGGTATTTCGTGCTATTCTGTTAGCGACATCTATAATTAATACGTTAAACTACATCCGAGGAAGCCATACTTATTTTTGTTATTGTGACAGGTGATTGGATTGAACTAGTTGGCCAAAATAAATGATTGGTTCTTGGGATTTGTGAATTTCTTGCTTATACATTTAAAATTTTCCACAAATTTATCGAAAATAAAATCCAATAGAGCCTCAACAGCATGTCCGTGTACTTTGTAAATGCGTAAGTAATTACGTTTGAATTAGCATAACATCCGTGTATAGCTCTAAAGGTTAACTTACTCTAAAATATGTAAAATCTATCGTTATTCGTTTAGCGATTCCAGTGAAGTAGAACCTAAGCAAGAACCAGCAAATTCCGAGGAAGTATGTCAAAGCCAAAGCGAATTACATGTTCAACAATTTTGGCCGAAGATTATGGATGAAATAAAAGCAATTGGCAATGTAATAGATATATAATACGCTGGATATATTAGACTAAAGCACTTATTAATTTTTTATTGGTTTCAGATGGATTTAAAGCAGCAAGTATTACCATTAGCTCGGATTAAAAAAATTATGAAATTAGATGAGGATGTTAAAATGATATCGGCAGAAGCTCCTTTATTATTTGCTAAAGCTGCTGAAATATTTATACATGAATTGACGTTGAGATCATGGATTCATACTGAAGATAACAAAAAAGGAGAACATTACAGGTATTCATAATTGTGTTTGTTTCATGTAGGTATAAGCGAGTATTTCCAGAGAAACGATATAGCTATGGCAATCACTAAATTTGACCAATTTGATTTTTTAATTGATATCGTTCCAAGAGAAGATATAAAACCAAATAAACCTAGAGATGATGGCAATAGAAATGTAAATTCAGACCAGGTATATTTTCCAGTCTTTTTAACAAGTTGAGTGCCATAAAACTCATGCTATCTCTTATATATATCAGAGTCACACTTATTATGCCTGTTACTGCCAGGTGTTTTAATACATGGTATGTTTTATTGTGATTGCAATGAAAACTTAGTAATGCTCGCAACAATACTGGCACACTTGCTTAGTCTTACGTTCCCTTTTTTCTATGGAATCAATTTAAAAAATGACTGCTAGAAGTCACTGCTGTTGTGCAAAATTTCAATATTAGCAAGCTAGTCATATCAATCAGTCGTATCCATATTGATCCTTCAAGAAAAAGAATACTTACTCAAAAACAATTTTCATTTGTAATTATGAATTTTGAGATGTAAAACGAAACTAGATGTATGTAGAATTGAATTTATTTTGTGAGGTTTTCAAGTTTCAGTACGGCACTCAACTTATTAATCATATTTGAAATAATACTCTATACCTATATATAAAATTTCAGGTGCATTATTACTTCCAATTAGCGCAACAACACCATGCAAATTTACAACAAAATTCACCAACACAAACAAATACTGCAAATACTACAGCTCAAGCAGCAAATACAATACAAATTGTACAGCCACAACCAGTACAAACTGTGCAAGTTAGTGCATTAGAACAGGTATGTGTAGGTACACAAAAAGAAAAGAAACCATACATATGTTGGTAACATAATGTATCACATGTGCCAGTTTGAGTATTCCACTGTTATATTAGATGGGGATGGTGATAATAAATCCTGTGGCACCACCTGTGGGATTAAAAATGTTAGTATGCCTTCAAGATGCGAAACGCGTCATCTGCTATCATAGTAGCAACACTTGTCATTCTTTTAATTAAATCCCTTTATCTGTACTCCTATTATTACTAGAGTCGGCAAAGAGGGACAAGTTCCAGTGCAGTGCGGAGAACAACGTGCAGGGCGAGTGTTCAGTAGCGTTTACGTACTCGCATCATTTTTGTTCGTGCCTTTGATGGGTAAGCGTAGGCGATACGGAAGCATCAATGTTTGCACATAAAATAATGACAAAATTATGTTGTTTCAGTCAAATGAGTACGGCGTACGGAATAAATATCCTTGCGACAACTTCATGAATCTTTCAACGCGCCTTCACAAATTTATCTTAATATGAGAAAATCTGAATCTTTGTTAATAACACTTTTAAATAACACATAACCACAATGTTTTATCTTTCAATTCTGCTTTAAAGCAGAATTAATTCTTCTTTCAACATAGCCACGATCAGATTGGAGAACATTTCTTATCAATGTGCGACTTGGTAATGTATAATCCTATTACGTTCTCCAGAAGGAAACAAACGCTTCTTGATCTAGTAAAGTAAACGGTAGATTACGTAGAATAAAACAAACACCTATATCAAATGTTAATTGTTTGCTATATCGTTCGCCACAGATTGCAGAAAATAGTTGTCGCACCTTAGACATTTTATTCTATCACCTTCGTATTCTATATCTGGCATACTCGCTATTACGTGTTCTAGTTTCTAAATGCGATATCTTCTAAGTATGTTTGTATTGATAAGCACTCACAACGACCAGTGGAATAATGCTCAACTAGTGTGGTTTGATATGGACGTTGGAGTTTCTGTGCCACCTCTCTACGTTGCTCACCGCAGTGCATCGGAAATTGTCGCTCTTTGCCGAGTCTAAGTATTACTTATTCTAAATTCTAACTTCGATTTTTTTTATTACACTAATCCATGTCTAAATTCAACTGTTCTGGAATATTTTACAATTCACTGTAAAAGCTTCATAATATACACTGTCTGCCATAAAATTCTATACACTTTAATCTTATCTTTTACTAAGCAAGCAAAATGATTTACCAATAAAAAACGGTTGACATGTGATACTACTCTGACAGCTGATAAGATCACTGGCATTGAAACCATGATAGAATGCTTCAATTTTAATCCCACACGTTATCGAAAACCAGAATCCTGTATCAGTTTTCATTCTTTTATTAATTAAGTTGTTCTAGAACATTTATTCATCCCTGTACAAGAGTAAACAAATAAGATCGTTTGGATAAACCGGAAGTAAAGAAACTTTTTAACAGTAATGTAAAATTTTAAATTATGAATGATAAACTTAAGACAAAAACAACTTTTCTAAAATTAAAAAACACATACGTAAAGTGGGATAATCAATCTGATATACCTACGTGACATAAAATGTAGTTCTTTTTTCTTTTCTTTTTAAAGTAATTATAAATAATTTCGAAAGCTGTATATGAAAACAATATAAAATATAAAAATTGCAATATGGATTGTAAAAATAATAGATAATAATAGATTTTATAGTGTCTTCGCAATACATGGCAAAAGTGTTTAGGAATTCGAGTAATCTTGGTGAATTAAGAAATTTTCGTTTTTGGCGTAGAAATGCTTGAACAAGTAAATTTTCAAAGTTGCTTAAATATTATAGGTCTAAATAGTAGATTCAACTAAATCGCTTACATCAAGAATCTTTTCACTTTATATGCCATTAATTATTGTCTTATTTGAAATAATGACGCCATTATGTGTTATTTGAGGTAGGAATTGCAATACTCAGTGACAGTATCATGTAACGAAACTTATTAATGCCTATACAGAACTGTTCTACTACCTATTTTAACCTATACTTCCGTAGTTTAATGACAAGTCCAATTTAATCTATACTATAAAGATGCTCTGCACGATTTATAGGATTCCTCCTTAAGCATCACAGTGACAATAACATCAATGCTGACGACGGCAGTGGAAACCATTTGTTGACTACCCTCGCTGCAGTTAATCTTATTGCAACCTCTGCGGCCTACAAAGCAATGTGAAAAAAGACGGAACAGACAACAACAAACGGATAGCAAAGCTATAGTTTGGGTGACTTCCCATCATTTTTCAGGTCGAATTGTTTGTATAAAGAAATAACGTTTGCGTGAAGTTTGCCGACTTTGTCGAAAAATCGAAGAAGGACGAAACATCCTAATGTTACGTCGAGATAAACAGCTCTTTAGTATGAAATGCTAGCGAACAATCCGAACTATCAGGCACCACCGTGAAACCTTGTACAATCCTCAAAGTATCCAAATTAGGAAATTTCAACGCATGTCCTTACCGACTGTGTACCAGTGGATAGGGAAAAACGAATCTATTTGAAAGTCGATCAGATAGATGATTTCAAATTAAGAAAACTAATTCTCTGCCTGATTACTTTGCTGCTCATGTAAAACTTAGTCCAAGAGACTAAGATCACATGGAGACACAATAGGATATAGGCCTACTTGCCGACTAGGTTCTTCGTCCATGAAAAAAGCAGCAATAGCAAAAAACAAGCTAGCAATTCGCTATCCTCTTCTTCAAGTTTCCCAACCATGGAGACCATACTCTACAATAACTTCTTAAAGCAATAATTTGATCTTTTGAAAAGCATTGATAAGAATTCACTTGGACTCTACAAAATGAAAAAAATTACCTACCTATATTTATTAACAGCAAATTAACAAAGAAAAATGTTGCATAATGCTTTTTCAACATTTCTATCAATGGTACACCATTTCTAACTATTGCAATTGCCATGTCACTGAGGTTACTTAGAAGCTAACATACCACTACTGAATTAAGAATGACATTTTAAGTCTAATTAATTATAATAATTCTAACGTAATTACTTATATTTAAGACACCAACTGTAACATCAACTGCCACATCAACTGCTCAAACTCCTGTCATGATACAACAGGCGACGGTACAACCATCATCACCAACGCAAAATCAAACGGGTAATATTCAAATTGTACAGCAAATAGTAACACCAAATGGAGAAATACAACAAATTCCGGTAAGTGAAATATGTATGTAACAATTTTAAGTTAGCATGTAGACCACGGATGAAGGTATGAAACATTAGCGAAAGTGTATTTGGACATCTACTTTAAATATAAAAAGCATTTTTTATTTGCCGATATAATTTCACTTTGTTGATCTAACGGCGCTGTTTCATCATAGAAGCAATCCGCTAAAATTCTTTGATTCGGTCGTAATTGCAGTAGGTATCATTATGCATATGATTTTGTGGATTAAAATCACGAAAAATCTATAGATCACGCCTGTCAACCGTAAACGTTCCCAGTAACAGCGTTTGAAAATAATTTTGGAAATTATATTTTGTAGATACAATTATCCCCACAACAACTACAGATGATTAGGATGCAAATACAAAATAATGCTACTCAGCCATTGATAATACAAACAGCACCTATTCCAACAGCTTCACAGCCTCAACTAATACAGGTATGGAAAATATAGTACTGTATAATAATGTATGTAATGCTGTATGTACATATACATAAATGCAGGTTGCCCAACAAGGTACCACCGCTCAACCTGTCTTCATAACACAGTCAAACGGGAATAGCGAAGCAGAATGATAATTTCCACTTATTAACGTGATTATTAATCTAGTTTATAGATCGTTATTACTATTATTATTTACTTTATGTTGTATTAATACGATTTTAACTTATTGTCTGTGTATTTTTATAACCGTTAATATAAACAACGATGAAAAAATAAAACTACCACAAGTTTTTCATTCATAAAACCTTTTTTATTATTTTTATATCAAATTCAACATCTACAACAATATATAAATATTGTTTGTTATATAACAATAGAATAGCTACGGTAACAAAATAAAAGATAGATTCATGCAATAATTAATACAAAATGTAATTATAATTCTATAATACACCATTGATCCCCCAGTATAGTAACACGTTTAAATGATGCAGGCAATTCTTCATTTTAATTAGAAAAATATTCAATTTCATCAACATATAATATTGTTTCGATTGTTGTAATATAATAAACAAAACTAGAAACACCCGTTTTAGCGACTTGTTTGCAATTATTCCAGTATAATTGTAATGTTTGCATCAATTTTTTGTGTTACAAAGCCTCATTGTTAAAATATATTGTATTTCATTCTCGTTTTTCTTTACCACTATAGTGATAGCACTTTCTTTTAACGAAGTTTTTACTACTAACATTTAACAAAATTCATACGGCGCATTTTACAAGGAAAAGTTACAAAAAAAAGTGTCGTTAACTTCATGATAATTTGCATGAAATGAACGTTTACCGTACTGCAGCAAATGTAGTATGTAAGAATATATAAAATACGCTAGTACTCGTAGTAAGTAAATGGGATAAGTGAATGAATTATCATGATGATAGCGGTGATAACCAGGCGATAGGAAGCAAGTTGTAATCAGTTACTGTACCTTATAGTAAGAACGTCATCCTGTCATTACAAAAGCAAAAAGTTCTGGAATAGGAACAGTTGTAAGAGAGATAAATAATAGGGACAAGAAAGGTAAAAAGACAATTTGCAATATACTGTAAAATCCCCAGTGGGCTATAAGGATCGTCGCAAAATCATTACTCATCGTTAGCTATATATGTATGGTATAACCAAACATAAACAGCTTAAGATACTCATAGATGATCAGGTTATGAACTAACAATTCGACAGACATTTCACATACCGGTTGATTTAAGATATATGATAAATAACGGCGGGAAGGAGCAAGGTGTACGAAAGTTCGCTAAGAAGTGGGGACGCGTACGAGTCTCTCTATCACAGTCGATATTTACGTACGTCGCGACCCCACTTCTTAGCGAACTTTCGTTCTCCTTGCCCCTTCCCGCCGTTATTTATCCTATGTCTGAAATCAACCGGTATACGTGGAGGACAGCATGAAGATTTTTGAAATGAAATTATATTGATTATCAAACCACATACTGTTGACTGTTTCTGCAATAAAACTGTAGTATTTGTATTCACTATTAGAGCAAAATATCTGTATACTAGAATTACTACTGTAGTAGTCCATAACTTCTCCTTGTAATATATCTTTAAATAAAAAAAGTCGTTTCACTAGATTTTAAAAACAAACGTTAAGAACTCGTGGGTAGTATATTTACAATATATGTAACTTGTTTCAAAATTGCAATATGTATATAAACTGTTCTATGTTGAAATTTATCACATGACTGTCAACGAAATGGGATAAAATTCAATATAAATATTTCGTTTTGTAACCGGAATACGTATTTCTATTGTATTTACTACATCTTCAAAAATTAAAGTGTCCCTTCTGATACTAAGAACAAGTGCAGTACTAGCAAAATATCCTTACATTCTACACGTATAACACGACAAATGAATCTTGCACATACAAAACTACACTGCAACTAAGTACATCAAAATACTAGTTGGGTTCTTATAAATGTAACTAGGTATTATTATACAAAATATAATACAAGGTAAGCTCTATAAAATATATACTACATGAAACATTTCTTTAAAATATCTCCAAGCTTTCAACAGTACATAAATAATTTCTTTTTTACATACGCAAGTTTAAGGCATTGTCGTACATACTAGTCATATATTCTTAATTATGCATTGGCACAGACGGCACTTAATTTTTTTGTGTATCATTATAGAGAGCATTCTTCAGAAATTGTTTACGTAGGTAACTAGTTGAGGTAAAAATAGAAAGTAGTAACAGTGAGTGCATTAGCTAGTCACTTAGGTAGTTATTCATATCGAAGTGACCTTAAAGGATTTTTTTGGAAACATGAATTAAAGCTGTTAACAATATACTAAAATAAGTTTTATAAGAAATGCTAGTTTATTAAACATACAGTTATTTAATTATAAATTGAAATGTTATATAATTTTGATTAAAATAAGTTAAAAGAAACCAAATAGCTTAATTTTCTAAGAGTAATTAAATGTGGAACAGGTAAACTATTGGATTTGTCAAATAATATTAATTGTCCACGATAATTTTTGATCGAGGAAAATTTATATAACAGCCAGCAAGCAAAACTACATAGTTTTATGTATTCGTTTATATAACTGCAATTTAGTGAGCCGTTTATCATATAACGTCACATGTCCTAGTCCTAATACCCAGGCATGTCAATATTATATTAAAAATGATTTTTTGCCGTCTTAGTATGCCAGGTTTGACCTATAGTTTTTAGGAAAATAAATCTTTCAAATTTTGGTTAAATAGGATTTAAAATTAATTACGCTGTTTATAGAATCAATCCTGTACGAAATACTAGCAATATTCTCTCGGACAAAAGAAATTGGTATATAACTGTAATTCCGAGTACTGCATTTGCTCGTTGTTTTTAGGAAGGATAATGTAAGTCTAGACTATTTACTTACTAGACTATTAAGATCGAACCAGTATAAAAATGTTCTATTCCTAGAAAACCACTAGTATATTAATATGCAGGTATTTAGGCGTTTGCCAATAATTCTTAATTTCTTCTACAAATAAAAACTTATCGCAGACACTACTTCATAGAATAATGCTTTGGCTGATGGAAAACGCTTCTAGTAGGAAAATTAAATTATCTAATTTAAAATTCGCCTTAGGTGACATCACAAAGAATAGACTCTAGGTACTGTACTGTTCTGTCGTGTCTACGCTTGAGGTTTTCAGAGGAGAAATCTTGTTTCCTACTGATTTTTCATAAAAAATGTATTCTTTGTAAAAAGTTCTGTTTATCGCGAAAAACCCAAAGCTTTACCTAAGTAGAAATTTTGATATACAGGATGTTTAAAAAATTCGAAATTTATAAATTCAAAAATTATACAAAAATACTGTACTTAAAAATAGACATTAGCAATGTTGGCAAGTTAAAGAAGTTTATCCGACATAACTTCCATCAATTACAAAGCATTTTTTAATAAATTCGCGGTGGAGAGCAATAAAAAAATATAGAAAATATTGCCTCAATTTTGCCGATTGGTCGCTCAAAAGTTTTTGTCGATTTTTCCACAAATATTCAACATTGGCGCCCCAGACTGCAAATTTATAGATATAATAGCAAGTGCTCGCTATTTCATTGGCACTTTGCTTTTCTACACTGTACCAAACAAACGTAAATTCAAATAAATTATATTTATTTCTTTTTTAATTAGGACCTACTACTGGCATGTGTTTTAAATAGACGAAACGCAGTAAACGATAAACCAACATATTTCTCCATTTTGACACCATTTTAGAGATGACAGCACCGGATTTTAAACTACGCACGTGATATCGTTTTAATAAAAGCTGATTCCGATTTGCATATGAACTAAAAAGAGGATAAGTTAGGTAAGCATATGCTGCATAGACATAACACGACACAAAATAATTAGCAATCCAGATTTCACATCTGCATATGCATTGAGTTACTTTGTGATGCCAATGTGCATGAAAGCACGCCTCTTTACGAAGAGGATAGTATATGTTATAATACTATCCAAAACGCCAATATTAACAACATAAAACGTAACCGTAAGAAAGTTACAAAGGTAAATGTCTTTACTACTTAATGTCGTTACGGATTCATTCAATAACAGTAACGCGGGAAGTAAGCTACAGCTACCAACAAATGAAACGTGCAAATAATAACGAAGGTACATTAAGGTCATGTGAGGAACTGGATATTTTCAGCAAAACAAAAGCAACTACACTTTCTTCGTTCCTTCGTGTCTAGTGTAACTAAACCTTCGTGTAAATCAAATTATGGCTACGGAAATTTGTTTTATGAATACAAAGGATGTCTGTTAACATAAATTCGTTTTCCTCAACTTTGATGGTTGGTTTTTAATTTTAAAAGTTTATCCAATTCACGATTTTCATAGATAAGTGCTAACATTAGCAACGAGTCAGAAGTGCCAAACATGTTTGCAGAGTAATTGTTGAGAATATCTGTTAAAGCATAAATCAGCAGGAAAAAAAACTGATTCTAAGAAACGCATGCTTAAACTTGATTTTAGGAATCAAAGAAAGTTCAGAGAGATGATTCTATTTCAGTATAAACTTTTAGTTTAGATATTGGTTAATAATTTACAATTTTGCCTTAATTCATATTTCCAAAAAGGTATAGATGTAATATTAGTAAAGATCGGTAAGTATGTAATTCGAAATTTTAAAATCTGCAGGTTTTATATGTAGGTATATGTGTGTATATTTTAATAAGCTTATAAACCCTTTTTTATTTCTTAAATACAACATTATTTGTATATTTTTATACATATGTCTAATAAATAGAATATATTACCTCCTATATACAAAACAGGCGTTAAGAGTACAATATGAACTACTGACATAACTAGAAATGAATATTAAAACTGGACAGTAAAAAAAACAATAAATTATATCAGTAAGTATCACATTTTCGCTAATACTGTGTTTATAAGATTAGAAATAAAAAGAAAAATGCAATATCTTAATTTTTATTTTATAAAATTCTGTACGTGGAAAGCAACGAGTCAAATTAAACAAGAGAATAATAAATAAGAGAAAATAATACTTAAAAACAATTACAACAGATATATGTACATACAATAATGTAATAAAATTTGTTTATATAAAATAAAGTGTTAACATCCATTCTCCGCCTTCTAAAATAAATATATTACTAATACTTAACATTACGACACATCATAAATATAAACGAAAATCTAGAATTTATTTACTGCTTCGCTATTAATGTCAGAAACCTAACAAAAATCAGGAAGACGTTGTATGAGCGATATTTATTTTAATTTATATAGATTTTGATTTGGATAGAAATACTTAAAAATATTTAATTTTAGATTCTGTTGTCAAATTTTGTTGAAATGTAACACAGTTGATTGAATTGCCATAAAACTAATAGAAATCTTCGCTTATATAAATGAATATTGTCATTAAAACATCATCATGATATTAAAAAAAATCATATTCTTTCTACTTTTAGTACGTAAACGGATGTATTACCATCTCGAATATAATTTTCAGTCTTGACAGCTTACTTTTGATATCTATAGGTTACATTCAACATACAAAACTTACCAAATGTAGTTTTAATTAACATAAGAATTTTTTTAATATATTTTTTGAAGGAGAAGGTGTTTAAAGATTTTGCGTTATTTTCAACTATAAAATAATGACATTACAAATTAAAATCTGCATTTGCATTACAAAAAGGGTAGAGAGGGTAATTTTCTTGGTAGAATATTTAAAATAAGAAGTGCATTTCGTTTTCCTTGTATGTAAACAAACCTATAGATACATAATACTAATAGAGTGAAATAAAATACAAAACCACTAACAAAGCTAAAAGAATATGACATTTAAAGTTAGGTACATAATTTACATCTTATACTACGTTTGCGTTTTCATAAGAGAATTTTGGTCATCTTTGTTTTGTACTGAGAATTACACTTGCAAATAAGAACAAATTTAGAATCTTATAGAATTTGTTGGTACGAACTGCAGTAAGGCTTCCTGCTCTGCAACTAATTAGTACTACGCCACAACCGGAGATATTGAAAGCCGTTAACGATAACAAACTATACAATAAAGTATTAATTATGGAATGTAGCCAATCAATTGCATTGATGGTATTAAGTTTAATGTTATCTTTTATCCAATGTTTTTCACATGGAGCATGCCATTTAAATGTTACATAAATACAAAAGTAACATAGTTAACCAAAAGATAATTGGAAATATGAACATATAGAATTTTATTGGATCACTATGTTAATATTTTGAATAGTTACGCGAGGTGTTTTTGATATGTTTGCGCGTAGTGTGTTGTGATAAAACAAAGTTTCATCATTTTACCTATCCGAATAAGGAAGATACGAATACGAATTTGATGAAAATCTAAAAATATTGCAATTTATATATTTATAGGTTTAGATTTATAATAAATTTATTAAATGAATTGCAAAATTAGCTTTTTCATTTATGTAGTCTCCTAATTTGGAGAACTATGTAGAAATAGTATCGAAAACTATTCAAGAGTTGCTGTACCAGCTACTATTAAATTTCGAACTTTAGAAGTTGAGAATGCAAGCACTAAAAATGATTATTGAATTGAAAGTTACCTTTAATTTTATGATTTCCCAGTTGAAACTCCAAAAAAGGGCACAAAATTCTCCCTGTATGATAAAATCCTAACTTTGATTTTGAGAAAGCAAAGCCCTAATAAGTATAGTCAGTCCACTATTACTAGAAAATTTGAAGGCGTAAATAGCAAAAATGAAAAAAGTATACCCTTATATTTAACGAAATATTAATAGAGACAAGTTTACATTATAGCAAACAATTTAATGATATAGAAATCCATATTTCCCGAACATACCCTAGTATTTATGATTCCGGGAGTCAATAAGCATAAACTGTGAATTTGGCTGTCCGTGTAAAAGAAATTGTCACTACAAACAATAGGATTACATATTATTGCCATTGATTATAATCAATTATCGTCTCATATTACTGCGTATAAGTATCTCTTGGACGAACCACAAAGATACTATTTATCACAATAAATTGAAAGTAGAAATATAGATTTCTTAATAATATAGCCTAAATGTAATACCATTAAACAATACCCCACGTTTCTTACAATAAATAAATTAAGCTCATTTTAACTTGAATAATAAACTTGTTGGTGCAATTATATAATATTCGTTAATTTTTGTACCTATCATATTTTTTCTCGCACATAAACAATATTAACGAAATATTAAGAATAGCAAAGCAAAAAAAAGCGTACAATTGAAAATGAAGTATGACGTTTTTTTTAAGTCAAGCACTAGAAACTTTACTAAGTAGATAATTCATAATTGCTTTTTTTAACAGGTAAAAAAATACAAAAAGATAATACTTTACTGTGGACTCATGACGTCATTACAATAACGAACTGCACTAGAAACAAAAGTAGCTCGTCACCTTATTTTCAAGGCACTCCTTAAAAAACTGCTTAAGATTTTGCATACAGCTCATAAAGGTACAGATATATGTATACTACATATAACATTTGTACCTCTTATAAATGTCTGATCTTTAAATATCTAAAAAGTACAGCTAGCTCTCTAGAACTAAAGGAAAATCCATATTTGACAAGGTATCACTACAACCAGGATTTTATTATAATTGAACTAATATCCTAAGACCATGAGATCATTTAAAAAATGATTTGAGAAGGCCTTGGATAGAGTTTCGCATTTGGCAGCATTGACTTTTAGTAATTCGATTAATGACAGTAGAATTTATAAATGTCACTTCAATAGGGGAAAATCATATTTCTTTGAAACATTTTTTTATGATAAATATAAAATTACATAAATACATTATTTCGCTGAAATAAGTCATTTAAGAAATGAAAAATATATAAATTCAAATTATTATTAACGGCGCAAAAACGCAGTGTTCAATATGGCTGTCGTTTGTGACGTAGATTGGCAGTAAACAAACCGTGCTTGTCAGTTTCACTTTTAATTGACGTGACATCTGACAGTTTGGCGAATATTTACTGCCCTTCTACGTCATGTCCGTTTTGCGATGACTCATAATTTTTAAATATTTCAAATAATTCAATCGTTGAATATTTGTTACGGTATTAATTTTTGTCAAACATTTATTACTTTTTGGTAATAAGAAACATTATTCTACTCAAAAACCATGTAAATAAATGCATTCTGCAATGCATGCACATCCCTCTATTAATGACAGATCTCTAAAATTTAATTTAATTAATTATTCCATAAGAAAATAAGTGGGAGTATAAAATATACCACATATTGCTCAATTTGGCATTTTCATTAACCTACCTCTGAATTTCCTACAAATATCAATTACATTTTACACAGATAAAATAACCTCTTCTTTGTCAATATCCAACAAATGTTAGTTCTATCCGGACACAAGAAGCTTGAAATCAGTGCTGCCAAATGTGAATATCTCATGGTATAATACTCGTAATATTACGAAACGATCAGAAAACTTGCAAATACAAGCCAGAGAAACTAAATAATTTTAATCCATTTTATCCGTGGCTATTAGGTCAAACAATAACTAATTGAATTTGTATTGTATGTACGTCACATTCGCTATTGAGACATAATTCACAGGGCAACATTATTTACGGCGAGGTAATTTTGTAATAAAGCCATGGAAACACGTTGACACGCACATTATCTAAACAATAGTTAGTCTTAATAAGCTGCTTGTCGGAGTACCAGTACCACTATAGCTCTTGCTGTGTATTGTTGTGTGAACAACTGCATTTTCCAAGTTTTGTTACAACATTACGTCTCCATAAGTAATATTACGCTATTAATAATTTCCCAGTAGCGGATGATACTCGGTCGAGGAACCGATCCTGGTAAGACGCACAATGCCTCGGTTAGGATTCGATCCCCGCATCTCTAATCTGCCACTACCAGAGAACAGCCGCCGCTCTAATTAATTATATTAATTGTACGTTTATAGTTTACTGCGGTAGAATCAGAAAATATTTGAAATGCCCGTTCCTATTTAATTATATTCATAAATTCTATGACCTCCATTACTTCATTTCGAATTGCGGCACTAAACCCACATTGGCGTTAGTGTCTGCCCTGCCCAACTATATGATATAAAATAAGAGCGAAGTAAGTTAGGCTTGTAGAAACCTGTCAAACCATACATTCGATTATGATTCTATTCGGTCAGCCAAAATCAGACAACAAAAAAGACAATAAAATTGCTGACGTGGACATAATATGGATCAATTTGAAATCTAAACATAGTATTTATGTTTTTTTAATTACCAAATTTTCATTATTTATCGCTCTCATATTAAAGAAAATATAGCAAAAATAAAATTCAAGAAAAATATACAATCCAAAGCTCATTTCTTGACCAAAAACAATTGAAAATTGCTTTTACATTTTTTTTTTAATTTTGCAAATTCTAATTAATCAAAGACATTGATACCTGCATTATTTATATTTCATAAATACGTAATACATATGTATGTATTCTCTTTCTTAATTTTAACACACCATGCAGCCACGTCACAAAATCTCAATTTATTTATTTTTAATATCAACATTATTAAAAGGCATATTCTAATTGTTAGATCGCTGCAAATTACAACAACCATTGCAAGACTTAACGTAAAATTAACCTTGATTATCTTTTATTCAACCGTTTTTATTTAATGTTACATAAAAACTTTCTTCTTATTCGCAAGTGTAACCAAAGCCAATTTAAACACATTCTTCCGAATACCCGAATCCGACTATATCGATCTTACTTAACAATAATCGAACACATACTCTATTCGACCGTACAAAAATAGCTTTTCCGTTAATACATTTTCGAGATACGAGGCTAATTAATTCTCCTTATTACCACAAGTTCCATCTTATAATACTCCTAATCTATCTCACTATCCGTGTGTTTAATATATTTGCAAGTTATAAACGCGCCCAATATGGGCTTCTTATACGAATCAAGAGCACGATTTTCGAGCGTGGGATTTACTATATTCAGGCTTGTCATAATCGGAGACGCCAGGATCCGTTATCTCCAAAATTTTATTCCTGCCCGTTGAAGGATGACAGTACCTGTAGTAGATGAGCATGAAGGTTATTGCCAATAGGAAAGCTAATACTTGAGCGCCTGCTGCTCCATAATACAGTATTGGATTATCCGAGGAATTGCTCGCGACGCACCTGAAAAAAGAAATATGATTAAATTTACGAAGATATAAGGAAATAATCCTTAGCGAAAAGTGATAAATTCACTGTATTAACATCTAATCTATTGATTTTAAAAGGTTTTTCTGTCGACCCAGGGCGATTTATAGATTAGATTAGATACACTGAAATAACGTAGAATTTATGTTATTTTTTAAGATGAAGTTGATAAGTATTCTAATTTATGACTAAACTTTAAAACTCGCAATAAATATTTGATATTTATCACCTATACAATATGAAACTTCAAAATTAATATTTCTAGAACTGTAAGATACATTTTGTATATCTTCTGACAATGAATAGACTGAAAAAGGCACCATTCTTAATCAATGAAATATAGATTTCTAATTAAATTAATAAAAATAAAATTTTTAAATTACCTAATTCATACGCATTTTTAATATAAATTATATCGTTTCCAGATATAGATTTTAATCTTTTATCAACACCACTACATGTTGTGTGCCTCAATTCCATTGCATTATGAAGAATGGAATATTCAATAATCGTTATAAACAGCTATAACGAAGCAATGCCAGTTTAATGGATAGAATGAGGAATGAAACACCAAATTTTGTGGTATGCTGCCTTAAATCTCAAACAAGATTGTGAAACTCTCCTAATGAACTCCTTTATCAGTTGATACGCTGTGCACTAGGCGATCACAAGAAATGGGGTCATGCGATCAAAATTTCATCTAGATCAAATAACGTTAAGGCCTGTCTCGTCAAATCTAAGGTATTAAAAAGTAGCTATTGTTGTCACTAAATTACTCCCTATAAAATTAAAACGCCTTATCTTAGGAACATTTTCTTGGTTTAATAAAGAATATTTCAGGTTTTGATTTTCACTCACGCAATTTTCTTGACAAACGTATAGTTCGTAAGTTATGCTTGACTTTTCCAAAACATTAAAATTCGCAAAATTGTTTGATTTTTATGCATTTCTACTCTATTACACTATAACACGATACTGTGCCTTTCCTTATTTCTTTTTTTATTTGCGACTTTGGATTGTGTCGTTTACAACTTGGAAACTAGACAATTTTCTGAATCGTTGAAAATTAATTTCTTCTCATTCATTATTTCAACTATCCATATCAAATGTAAGAAATAAATTGAAATGTTAACATTTTGAAGCAAGTAATTAAATATAAACCGTTATTTTTTATATCGTAAAATAATAGATGCTCTTTTATACTCTTGGGCTGATAAGGCAAGAAAATGCACCACCAAAGGATTTCTTTACAAAAAATAAATATATAACCAGTCATTTTTAACATCACACTTATTTCAGTTGAAGGTATTGTTCCAACAATATACCATGAGCGCCTATTACAGGCATTTTATTAGTGGCATTTTTCGTTTTTCAAAGATATTCTTGTTTTCATTCTTTTTACAGTGACTATATTACCACTAAAATATATTCCCTTTTTATAGTAAATATTTTTTTATACATATGTAGGTACAGGAAATCACACAATTTCTTTTTCTATTCAAATATAATGTAAATATAAATGTAGCTGAAATAGTTACAATGTATAGTACTGTACAGAAATAGTACGGTTTATATTTATTATCAACTCATCTTGCTATTCGAAAAGTACAATTGGTACTAATACGCACTACTAGTAAATTGGCAAAGGAATTGAAGTTGACTAATAAGTACTGTTTAAGAGTATTTGAGAACTCGTCATGATATATACCTTAAAACATAAACAAATGTAATATTCAATGTCGCTGAAGCTAATAAAACATTCAATTGAAAATGCCATTATTAATTACTATATAAATGTTTTCTGAGAGACAGAACAGTATTCAACGATCTTTCTAAAAGCTGCGCTTCACGATAGCAAATTACGTTAAAATTAGCCTTGACATTCTGCTGATAATTGTAAATAAATTCTACTTAACTTTTTACGCAGAATTGTCATTTTAGAAACTAACAACAGTTATTTTTCACAAATTTAACGTTAAATTGCAAGAAGCATATAATATAGGGTGGGTCTCCACATTCGCGTCGGTTTATAGGTATACGAAGTGCTAATATATTTTTAGATCATTTTGTTGAGTGTAAAAAAAAAGCCAATTACTGTTACATTTCTCATCCCCAAAACAAACAGTTTTCAGAGTATTCAACAATGTTGACCAAAATTTAAGACACGTAATTGCTTTACTGATTTCT
>CM043016.1:70440216-70486302 GCA_023690525.1 Holotrichia oblita | reverse complement strand
CGCCAAGTGCGATTTTTATGTATTTGTTCTGTACGCGCTGGAGCTTTTCCCAGTGGCATTTAGCCATTTCAGCCCAAGATGGGACGTTATGTAGTAGTGAGGGACGTATTATTGTTTTGTACAGTTTAATCTTGCTTTGGGTATTTATGTGGGGGCCCTTGATTAGTGGATATAGGCACCCGATGGTTTGGGCCGCGTTTGTCTCGCTGATGGCGGTATTGGTTTTAAACGTCAATCTCTGGTCTATAGTTGTACCCAAATACTTGACGCTAGGTTGGGGTACGACTGCGGTTCCTTTAAGCTTGATCTTGGTTCGGGTACTCATCTCAGTCGTCCTCTTGCCTAAGATGATGGTTTCTGATTTTCGTGGGTTGAGCGTGATGCGCCACTTATGCAGGTAGGCCTCGATTTTTGGGTATGTGGTGGTTAATTTTCTGGGAGGATACTTCGGAGTGAAAGGAGTGGAAGTAGGCGAGGACGTCGTTTGCGTAGATGAAGTTTTTGGTGCTGGAGTGCTCACTGTGTTTTTGCTTAGGATAGCCGATGTGCTATCTATTGTCTTAAATTTTGCAACAATTTGGGTATTATCTGTGGTAATGTGCGTCATTCAAGTATTGTGAAAGAGTCAGAAGGTGCACGCTTCTTTCTTTTTCAAAGAGGATTGGATGTATACTTCCGGAGTTTTAGATTTTTTGTACGAGAATAGTGAGAGAACTTGACTTGCAGAAACTTAGGAGATAATCTCAAGATCATCATTTGCCCTTTCGTGACAAACATTAAGAAATGAAGAAAACGTCATGAAGTAACATTAGGACAGAAATAGGAAATAGAAGTGTTTTTTTGCAGCTCTCTGCACGTCAGTGCATCTGTGGGTAGTCAGATTTTAACTTTTGTGCATAAGGTGGTCAGGTAATACCTATTGTCGTTTTTCTACTGATTCTGTGCTTTTGGTGTGTGCAGAAAGGTAATTTGTCTTACTTTTTTCAGATTCTTGTACTGACAAAGCTGACAATTCTGAATTCAAATCTAGGATGGGCTTCGACATTTCGCTGCTAGTGTTAGCCACTTGTCGTTTTGTTTTTTGATAACTCTGAATACCATGTGTATCTCAACCACTCCACATGTAGTGGATATATTTTTTTCAAACCATCACATTGTATAACACAAACCATCTCCTTATAATTGCCATATATGCACGAGTATACTCAAGTAATTAGGCCTCGTAACCTATTAGATTAGAGCGAAGAGACATTTAGAGACTAAGACTTTTATTTATAACATAAAGTATTAATTATTTTTTCGGTGAGTGTTTGCTTTCTAAGCAATTTATTTGCAAAAATCATTTAGTTCATATTAATTGCTCATCTTTCTTTCATCAGGCCCAATACATTGCATATTAAACTTGGTCGATGATAATCGTCCAAATTTTCTTGACATGGTGTAGGATTTCGTAGTGATGCCTTTTATTACAAAATGATAAAATATTAATTATAATATAATTCGAATATATCTCTGCTAGGAGTGAAATCTTTAAATAAGATATTAATTTTGAGACCAATTATACATACATATGCATATTAGTAACACTAATAATTGTAACTATAATAGCGGAATTAATTAACTGTATCTATCAATGTTAAGTGAAACTGATATGATTTTTTTTTGATGTTGTGTCCAATACTATATTTTATCGAACTCAAGAGTGCCATGAATAATGTTTTCCATACCACATGAAATACCAAGAGTATTCATTCTTACTGAAATATTTAATAGACGCACTTGAAACATTTATCAATCTACAAGTAGCTTGTAATACTTTAAAAATGAATAGCAGATGTTTTAATTGGAAAGCGACCAAAAAGATATTTTTGCATTTGCAGTGACTGAATAACGTGTATGTAGAGTCTTTTAATAGAGGTACGAGAAATATTAACGTAAACATCATATTGTTAAAATTAATAACAAAACAAGTTCCACGCCTTATAAACTAAATCAAATCTGCCATTTTAGTATTTAAGTATGTATGTACATCATCTGTTTCGATTTTTAGTCATTGAGAATTTTGCTAACCCAGGCTGGTATTAGAATTACTTATTACATAAATACACACAATACATATTTATTTTTTACTGAATGAAACACAATTTGACTATGCATTAACCTATAATAGTACAGTAGGGACTGTTAGTGAGTAGTGTACGGTCGTATGTCATTCTGTAAATATGGGTATCCAAAAAAAGGAGCAAAAACGAAACTGTCCAAATGTTATTGTAAAGCTGTACAATGAGAGGAAGTTTTTGGGAAAAATTGGTGGATAAAAGTTATGTAAAATATTTTAATTAATTTAAAAATGATCAAAATATAGAAAATAAAAATGGTCTGGAAGTCCATGTGTATTACATCAGCGAGAAAATTGAATAAAGTTTTGCAAATTGTTTTTCTTACATATTAGAACATAAGACTTGTATTTATTGATAAGAGAATCTAAAGCAAACTAAGTATTTGAAGTGCAAATATTTATGTAGACGTCGGTATTCTCTTTGGCATATTGTATTTAAACACTATTCCGAAAAAATACTTGTGTTGTTCAGTAGAAAAGCTGACGTAGTGTGTGCCTTCAATAAGTGATCTATTGACTCGGTATCAGTAGCTGTCAATTGTGGGATCTGTTTGTAAATAACCTGGAGTGAATGAGTGTAAAAACTATTCATATCTTCATGTTTTGGAGTGATTATTTTCGAGAAGCATTTTCTGAGTTTTGTCTTTCCTAGCCACATACATACATATGTATACATAACTACATTTGTAAATATCGTGACGCAGAAGAGTACGTTGATGATGAATTAGAATATTCACTAATAAATGTAGAGATTCAGTATGTAATAATGTAATCGATGCTTACTTATCTGGAGAATAGTATTCTACAGGGTGAGTCACGACTATTCCCTCGGTCTCGTGTGTCTAAACGCTAAGAGATATGAGTTTCAAATTTTTGTCAAATATGTAGGACGATAAGGAGCACATTTCAAAATTATTTTCAAGTATACAGGGTGATTCAAAAAAGTGCAGCATATCAAAGTTAGGTTATTTTAATGGAACATCCTATATTGTATACCATTTTTGGATTCTACGTCATAAATGAGGATAACTTTGTTAATAGTTCCCTATACCTATCTGCTGCCAATTTCGAAAAAATTTGATTTTTATGAAAATGTCAGCTTTCGCGAAAAAATTAAAAACAGGAAAACTGTATGACTTGGATGATTTACATTTGTAAGAAGTTATTTTGACAAAGCGTGCTTTCAATAAACCGGTAGAGTAATATTTTGATATGGGCTACATGACATTAATCAAAACAATTTATACTTTATATTTTTTCAACCATCAATAACTCTTTTAAGTCAAATGGAACACCCTGTATTTATCCATCCTATGTGAAAGCACATTAAACCCCCTACCTAAAACTATAAAGGTGTCTATATCTAAATTTAACGATTAAAATGTTATTGACGAAATTCTTCAAAAACGCTCTATAGCTGATGCTTTTGTTCATCTAAATAGACCATGCTTCCTAATTATTTGTATGCGGATAATTACATTCCTTGTAAGTTGTATTCTAATGATAAATAAAGCTGGAAATTATGTTGAAGTAATTTGAATATCCGATTAATACATTATTAAAGAATAAGATAACTTGAAATTATTCGCCATTATACAGGGTGATCGAGTTTTGTAAATCCATTTTGGACTTACTTTTTTCAAATGCAACACCCTATATATTATTTTCGTATGTTAAAGAGAACTTCATCAGCTTTCTAAAAATACTATACACGATATCCTTTTGACTGACGGTTTTAAGCAAATTTACCGCAGTTGAGATTTATTATAATAAAAAAATTTAAAGTCATCGTGCAATGATGCATGTAACTAACAATAAGCAAAGCATAAAAAATATTTAGTATGCAACAAATAAGAAATTTACACCGATTTAATGATAAGGAAAAGTATTGGTAATCCAAAATTGTTAAGTATTACTACAATAGATGATCAAATAATGCTCCATGTAAACAAAGAGATCGGCAAATTCTAATTAAACTGCTGTAGATGCTGTAAAATCTCCAAATCCCGAAAAAGGTTTTTCGAAATTCCTCACCGCTTAATTATAGCCGTCCACCCCATGTTGGTTGCCCCACCCTGTATACTCTAATGTCCCCATACTAACTATTTTTCTCAAAATTTACGTTAATATTTATATTGAACAATTAATAGAAATTCCATATATTTCTTCAACAAATAGTAGGAATACTTTAAAAGTGTTTGTAGCATACTTTGATCTGTATATTGTTGGTTTTTTATCTTAGCTCTCTGAAATACCTACTTTCCTATTTTATATTTGGTTTAAAAATTAATGTTGTTTAAATTTTACCAATCTCATTTATCTTGTTAACAAAATGTTATACCACATGAAAAGTAAAATAATTTCTACTACGTGTGTTTTCTTATTTTACGAAACAAAACAAATCAAACTATTATTCACTTTATTGAAGCTTAGGTTAAGTGTTTTTAATAACTATTTTACTTTCAGCATTTATAATATATTTTTTTATGAACGAAATACATATTTTGAATACACATCAATTGATTACTTGCATCTAATATTTTTATTTGGTGTTTCGAATTATCATTACGTTGAATATAATTATCATTAAATAAAGTGGACATTTCACAATTTTAACGGCCGGTAACACCGTAAAGCAGATTTAAATTGAAAGATATAATGGGAAATCGGGCAAATTAAACTTCTTTTAACCTTAAATACGATATTAAAATTATTATAAAAATAAATATCGACCGGAATATAAGTAACAAGTTTTTACATTGCTAATATAACGAAAAATAAAACAGTATTTATTATGTTATATATGCCACCTAATATATCCGTATTTTAAACAAAAACAAGATTTCGGCTTATGTGAATACATAATGCAATATGCGAGGGTAGTATGCAACGACGAACATACCCGATTATGAAATGGAATACAGTTTTGATACACAGCGCTACTTGGGAGGGGAGGGGAGAGGCATTACTCGTCAGTGAGTGTACAAACTGTAGGAATTACATGAATTCCAATCAATATACATAGGTAGTAGTATATTTTCGCAGATGTCAAAGTATTTTTTCATTTTTACACTGCAACATGAGTCCGAGTTCTATGTATGAGTGGGTCTCAAAATATAGTCACTTGATGATATACACTGTCGGCCCTTAGAGAGCTTGAATCCTACTAGTAATGTAAAATATCGACATAGTTGCCACAGCACATATATGTACATATGAACAGCTAGTACGACGTACGAGACAAGGAGCCAGTGTCTACTGGTGTCGCTTTGATGTTTGACGGAGGTTGCATGTTGTCGAAGAAAAAGCATGGCGCATAAATTGCGTGAAAAATGCGACACATTAAGTAAAGGAATTACTATTATGTATTTAATTAATCATTGCGCAATGTCTTAATAGGTTTTAAGATTGATATTCGTAAGTAAAACGAAAGAATTATAAAGCAGATTAGAAAAAAGGATAATACTATATTCAGAGACAGCAATTTATTAGAATACGGTTTTAATAATGCAAAATCAAAGTAAAAAACTTAATAATAGTAGCACACAAAACAAAAAAAATGATATGTTACTATATTGAGTTAAAGATACCAAGATAATGAGTCTAATAATAATAGATTTCAAAAATAGTAGAAAATAATACTGTAAATTAAATTTTTAAATTCCAACAAAGAAAATTTTTAAAGTAAGTCTTTTTTTTTATAAACGAAAGAATTATAAAGCAGATTAGAAAAAAAGATAATACTATATTCAGAGACAGCAATTTATTAGAATACGGTTTTAATAATGCAAAATCAAAGTAAAAAACTTAATAATACTAGCACACAAAACAAAAAAATTGATATGTTACTATATTGAGTTAAAGATACCAAGATAATGAGTCTAATAATAATAGATTTCAAAAATAGTAGAAAATAATACTGTAAATTAAATTTTTAAATTCCAACAAAGAAAATTTTTAAAGTAAGTCTTGAATAACGCCAGCATAAAATATTTTAATACGATATGAATATCCAACTAGCTCTAACTGCAAACCGACGCTGTTACGAGCATTCTAAGCTAAAACACAGACTAGGACTAGTAACTGCTACGCCTGCTGCGGTATTCTCTTTACCCCACCAACGCAATTTTTCCAAGTAACTAAACAAAGTTGTTTTAATAGAACACCCTGTATGTTGATCTTTTAAATTACTTTTTTTCTGGTTTTCAAAAAAGATATAACTAATTAGTAGCCTAGAGTTAATAGTTTTTTGAGATTCTTAGAATATTTTTCGTAAAATAGTATTTGTTTAAACGTCTTTCGATATATTTTGTTTATTAAGAAGTGCCAGCAATTCCGCAAAAACATTTTTTTATTAATGGTATTTTAATTTTGTGTCATTATATTTTATCTCAATCGGATTATTATAAATGGTGATACATTTTTGCACAATTAAGAATATCTGCATTTTTATAAACGGTACACCCTTCTGTATATGATACGAACATTGTCTTTTACAGAAATGTAGAATATTTATCTGATGTCAAGACTTTTTATACCCAATTTTTATAGTTGATGACATATGTAAATAAAGGCAAATTTTGAGTATAAACTATTTTAATAATCACGAACATAATGAAAATATTGTGGTGATTCTCTATCATTTTGAGAATACACCTACGCCTTGCATTTAAATTGATATATTATATCAAGTTACGAATTTTATTCCTAGAAATAGGCTCCACTTCCCTCCCGCTTTTCGCATTCACGTTGGTGGATTGATACTTAGAATTCTTCTTGGAATATGCTATTTGTTTAAATATGTTGCGTTCGTTTAGTTTGTTAATTAATGCGAGTAATTTCGCAAACATATTTTTTTATTAGTAGTTTAATTTTGCGTCACGCAAGAGAATGATACACCTTCGCTTTTATAATAGAATATCTCGTATATAATATTTTCTTGTACAGAAATGCAAGCACTTGTATCGGATATAAAACTTGCTGTACTTGTGAGATTTGTGTCCATTTATATAAGAAAAGTGCTAATGTATTATTAGTATGTTTTTAAATTAATTTGAAATATACACGGTGTTTGAAAAACAAGTTGTACGTCAAAATAGTGAAAATTGAAATGGGTTATAGTATTGCGCAAGTTAATGTTATATTGCCTAAATCTAAGTTTTCGAAATATTTAATAATTTTCGAAGATGTTGACCAAATTTAAGATACGTAAAATGTATTCTTTCTTTAGCAGAATCGTTAGTATTCATGCTCAAATTAAAATGGTTTCTAAAAATTAAATAGGCGGAGTAAAAGCTAATTTTAATTATCATTAAAGTCAAATAACTGATTTAGTTTAAATAAAGCACCTGGTTTATTAAGGTAGTTGAATGGTATTTTTCTTCGTCTTTCATTCCTATGATCCAATATTCTTTATTTACTATGCATCAACACCAAACATTTATTTCCCTTTGTCATCCTTGATATATATAATTACAAATGTTAACATGTATTGTTGTAGTTGGTTTTTCAATTTTTACATGTACATAACATATATTTACATATATTTCTCTATGTGTTTTATGACAGTGTATTATGGGCTTAAGTAAATTTTAGCATTCATTCTAATGCTTTTGTTATAGAAACAATACAACTTAAAAAACCTAGCTTAAATCAGTAAAGCAATTACGTGTCTTAAATTTTGGTCAACATTGTTGAATACTCTGAAAACTGTTTGTTTTGGGGATGAGAAATGTAACAGTAATTGGCTTTTATTTACATCAACAAAATGATCTAAAAAATATATTAGCACTTCGTATACCTATAAACCGACGCGAATGTGGAGACCCACCCTATATATTATATGCTTCTTGCAATTTAACGTTAAATTTGTGAAAAATAACTGTTAGTTAGTTTCTAAAATGACAATTCTGCGTAAAAAGTTAAGTAGAATTTTATTTACAATTATCAGCAGAATGTCAAGGCTAATTTTAACGTAATTTGCTATCGTGAAGCGCAGCTTTTAGAAAGATCGTTGAATACTGTTCTGTCTCTCAGAAAACATTTATAGTAATTAATAATGGCATTTTCAATTGAATGTTTTATTAGCTTCAGCGACATTGAATATTACATTGTTTTATGTTTTAAGGTATATATCATGACGAGTTCTCAAATACTCTTAAACAGTACTTATTAGTCAACTTCAATTCCTTTGACAATTTACTAGTAGTGCGTATTAGTACCAATTGTACTTTTCGAATAGCAAGATGAGTTGATAATAAATATAAACCGTACTATTTCTGTACAGTACTTATACATTGTAACTATTTCAGCTACATTTATATTTACATTATATTTGAATAGAAAAAGAAATTGTGTGATTTCCCTGTACCTACATATGTATAAAAAAATATTTACTATAAAAAGGGAATATATTTTAGTGGTAATATAGTCACTGTAAAAAGAATGAAAACAAGAATATCTTTGAAAACGTCGAAAAATGCCACTAATAAAATGCCTGTAATAGGCGCTCATGGTATATTGTTGGAACAATACCTTCAACTGAAATAAGTGTGATGTTAAAAATGACTGGTTATTTATTTATTTTTTGTAAAGAAATCCTTTGGTGGTGCATTTTCTTGCCTTATCAGCCCAAGAGTATAAAAGAGCATCTATTATTTTACGATATAAAAAATAACGGTTTATATTTAATTACTTGCTTCAAAATGTTCAACATTTCAATTTATTTCTTACATTACGATATGGATAGTTGAAATAATGAATGAGAAGAAATTAATTTTTCAACGATTCAGAAAATTGTCTAGTTTCCAAGTTGTAAACGACACAATCCAAAGTCGCAAATAAAAAAAGAAATAAGGAAAGGCACAGTATCGTGTTATAGTGTAATAGAGTAGAAATGCATAAAAATCAAACAATTTTGCGAATTTTAATGTTTTGGAAAAGTCAAGCATGTTTCGAACTATACGTTTGTCAAGAAAATTGCGTGAGTGAAAATCAAAACCTGAAATATTCTTTATTAAACCAAGAAAATGTTCCTAAGATAAGGCGTTTTAATTTTATAGGGAGTAATTTAGTGACAACAATAGCTACTTTTTAATACCTTAGATTTGACGAGACAGGCCTTAACGTTATTTGATCTAGATGAAATTTTGATCGCATGACCCCATTTCTTGTGATCGCCTAGTGCACAGCGTATCAACTGATAAAGGAGTTCATTAGGAGAGTTTCATAATCTTGTTTGAGATTTAAGGCAGCATACCACAAAATTTGCTGTTTCATTCCTCATTCTATCCAAAACTGGCATTGCTTCGTTATATAGCTGCTTATAACGATTATTGAATATTCCATTCTTCATAATGCAATGGAATTGAGGCACACAACATGTAGTGGTGTTGATAAAAAGATTAAAATCTATATCTGGAAACGATATAATTTATATTAAAAATGCGTATGAATTAGGTAATTTAAGAAATTTTATTTTTATTAATTTAATTAGAAATCTATATTTCATTGATTAAGAATGGTGCCTTTTTCAGTCTATTCATTGTCAGAAGATATACAAAATGTATCTTACAGTTCTAGAAATATTAATTTTGAAGTTTCATATTGTATAGGTGATAAATATCAAATATTTATTGCGAGTTTTAAAGTTTAGTCATAAATTAGAATACTTATCAACTTCATCTTAAAAAATAACATAAATTCTACGTTATTTCAGTGTATCTAATCTAATCTATAAAATCGCCCTAGGTCGACAGGAAAAACCTTTAAAATCAACAGATTAGATGTTAATACAGTGAATTTATCACTTTTCGCTAAGGATTATTTCCTTATATCTTCGTAAATTTAATCATATTTCTTTTTTCAGGTGCGTCGCGAGCAATTCCTCGGATAATCCAATACTGTATTATGGAGCAGCAGGCGCTCAAGTATTAGCTTTCCTATTGGCAATAACCTTCATGCTCATCTACTACAGGTACTGTCATCCTTCAACGGGCAGGAATAAAATTTTGGAGATAACGGATCCTGGCGTCTCCGATTATGACAAGCCTGAATATAGTAAATCCCACGCTCGAAAATCGTGCTCTTGATTCGTATAAGAAGCCCATATTGGGCGCGTTTATAACTTGCAAATATATTAAACACACGGATAGTGAGATAGATTAGGAGTATTATAAGATGGAACTTGTGGTAATAAGGAGAATTAATTAGCCTCGTATCTCGAAAATGTATTAACGGAAAAGCTATTTTTGTACGGTCAAATAGAGTATGTGTTCGATTATTGTTAAGTAAGATCGATATAGTCGGATTCGGGTATTCGGAAGAATGTGTTTAAATTGGCTTTGGTTACACTTGCGAATAAGAAGAAAGTTTTTATGTAACATTAAATAAAAACGGTTGAATAAAAGATAATCAAGGTTAATTTTACGTTAAGTCTTGCAATGGTTGTTGTAATTTGCAGCGATCTAACAATTAGAATATGCCTTTTAATAATGTTGATATTAAAAATAAATAAATTGAGATTTTGTGACGTGGCTGCATGGTGTGTTAAAATTAAGAAAGAGAATACATACATATGTATTACGTATTTATGAAATATAAATAATGCAGGTATCAATGTCTTTGATTAATTAGAATTTGCAAAATTAAAAAAAAATGTAAAAGCAATTTTCAATTGTTTTTGGTCAAGAAATGAGCTTTGGATTGTATATTTTTCTTGAATTTTATTTTTGCTATATTTTCTTTAATATGAGAGCGATAAATAATGAAAATTTGGTAATTAAAAAAACATAAAAACAACAATACTATGTTTAGATTTCAAATTGATCCATATTATGTCCACGTCAGCAATTTTATTGTCTTTTTTGTTGTCTGATTTTGGCTGACCGAATAGAATCATAATCGAATGTATGGTTTGACAGGTTTCTACAAGCCTAACTTACTTCGCTCTTATTTTATATCATATAGTTGGGCAGGGCAGACACTAACGCCAATGTGGGTTTAGTGCCGCAATTCGAAATGAAGTAATGGAGGTCATAGAATTTATGAATATAATTAAATAGGAACGGGCATTTCAAATATTTTCTGATTCTACCGCAGTAAACTATAAACGTACAATTAATATAATTAATTAGAGCGGCGGCTGTTCTCTGGTAGTGGCAGATTAGAGATGCGGGGATCGAATCCTAACCGAGGCATTGTGCGTCTTACCAGGATCGGTTCCTCGACCGAGTATCATCCGCTACTGGGAAATTATTAATAGCGTAATATTACTTATGGAGACGTAATGTTGTAACAAAACTTGGAAAATGCAGTTGTTCACACAACAATACCCAGCAAGAGCTATAGTGGTACTGGTACTCCGACAAGCAGCTTATTAAGACTAACTATTGTTTAGATAATGTGCGTGTCAACGTGTTTCCATGGCTTTATTACAAAACTACCTCGCCGTAAATAATGTTGCCCTGTGAATTATGTCTCAATAGCGAATGTGACGTACATACAATACAAATTCAATTAGTTATTGTTTGACCTAATAGCCACGGATAAAATGGATTAAAATTATTTAGTTTCTCTGGCTTGTATTTGCAAGTTTTCTGATCGTTTCGTAATATTACGAGTATTATACCATGAGATATTCACATTTGGCAGCACTGATTTCAAGCTTCTTGTGTCCGGATAGAACTAACATTTGTTGGATATTGACAAAGAAGAGGTTATTTTATCTGTGTAAAATGTAATTGATATTTGTAGGAAATTCAGAGGTAGGTTAATGAAAATGCCAAATTGAGCAATATGTGGTATATTTTATACTCCCACTTATTTTCTTCTGGAATAATTAATTAAATTAAATTTTAGAGATCTGTCATTAATAGAGGGATGTGCATGCATTGCAGAATGCATTTATTTACATGGTTTTTGAGTAGAATAATGTTTCTTATTACCAAAAAGTAATAAATGTTTGACAAAAATTAATACCGTAACAAATATTCAACGATTGAATTATTTGAAATATTTAAAAATTATGAGTCATCGCAAAACGGACATGACGTAGAAGGGCAGTAAATATTCGCCAAACTGTCAGATGTCACGTCAATTAAAAGTGAAACTGACAAGCACGGTTTGTTTACTGCCAATCTACGTCACAAACGACAGCCATATTGAACACTGCGTTTTTGCGCCGTTAATAATAATTTGAATTTATATATTTTTCATTTCTTAAATGACTTATTTCAGCGAAATAATGTATTTATGTAATTTTATATTTATCATAAAAAAATGTTTCAAAGAAATATGATTTTCCCCTATTGAAGTGACATTTATAAATTCTACTGTCATTAATCGAATTACTAAAAGTCAATGCTGCCAAATGCGAAACTCTATCCAAGGCCTTCTCAAATCATTTTTTAAATGATCTCATGGTCTTAGGATATTAGTTCAATTATAATAAAATCCTGGTTGTAGTGATACCTTGTCAAATATGGATTTTCCTTTAGTTCTAGAGAGATAGCTGTACTTTTTAGATATTTAAAGATCAGACATTTATAAGAGGTACAAATGTTATATGTAGTATACATATATCTGTACCTTTATGAGCTGTATGCAAAATCTTAAGCAGTTTTTAAGGAGTGCCTTGAAAATAAGGTGACGAGCTACTTTTGTTTCTAGTGCACTTCGTTATTGTAATGACGTCATGAGTCCACAGTAAAGTATTATCTTTTTGTATTTTTTTACCTGTTAAAAAAAGCAATTATGAATTATCTACTTAGTAAAGTTTCTAGTGCTTGACTTAAAAAAAACGTCATACTTCATTTTCAATTGTACGCTTTTTTTTGCTTTGCTATTCTTAATATTTCGTTAATATTGTTTATGTGCGAGAAAAAATATGATAGGTACAAAAATTAACGAATATTATATAATTGCACCAACAAGTTTATTATTCAAGTTAAAATGAGCTTAATTTATTTATTGTAAGAAACGTGGGGTATTGTTTAATGGTATTACATTTAGGCTATATTATTAAGAAATCTATATTTCTACTTTCAATTTATTGTGATAAATAGTATCTTTGTGGTTCGTCCAAGAGATACTTATACGCAGTAATATGAGACGATAATTGATTATAATCAATGGCAATAATATGTAATCCTATTGTTTGTAGTGACAATTCTTTTACACGGACAGCCAAATTCACAGTTTATGCTTATTGACTCCCCGAATCATAAATACTAGGGTATGTTCGGGAAATATGGATTTCTATATCATTAAATTGTTTGCTATAATGTAAACTTGTCTCTATTAATATTTCGTTAAATATAAGGGTATACTTTTTTCATTTTTGCTATTTACGCCTTCAAATTTTCTAGTAATAGTGGACTGACTATACTTATTAGGGCTTTGCTTTCTCAAAATCAAAGTTAGGATTTTATCATACAGGGAGAATTTTGTGCCCTTTTTTTGGAGTTTCAACTGGGAAATCATAAAATTAAAGGTAACTTTCAATTCAATAATCATTTTTAGTGCTTGCATTCTCAACTTCTAAAGTTCGAAATTTAATAGTAGCTGGTACAGCAACTCTTGAATAGTTTTCGATACTATTTCTACATAGTTCTCCAAATTAGGAGACTACATAAATGAAAAAGCTAATTTTGCAATTCATTTAATAAATTTATTATAAATCTAAACCTATAAATATATAAATTGCAATATTTTTAGATTTTCATCAAATTCGTATTCGTATCTTCCTTATTTGGATAGGTAAAATGATGAAACTTTGTTTTATCACAACACACTACGCGCAAACATATCAAAAACACCTCGCGTAACTATTCAAAATATTAACGTAGTGATCCAATAAAATTCTATATGTTCATATTTCCAATTATCTTTTGGTTAACTATGTTACTTTTGTATTTATGTAACATTTAAATGGCATGCTCCATGTGAAAAACATTGGATAAAAGATAACATTAAACTTAATACCATCAATGCAATTGATTGGCTACATTCCATAATTAATACTTTATTGTATAGTTTGTTATCGTTAACGGCTTTCAATATCTCCGGTTGTGGCGTAGTACTAATTAGTTGCAGAGCAGGAAGCCTTACTGCAGTTCGTACCAACAAATTCTATAAGATTCTAAATTTGTTCTTATTTGCAAGTGTAATTCTCAGTACAAAACAAAGATGACCAAAATTCTCTTATGAAAACGCAAACGTAGTATAAGATGTAAATTATGTACCTAACTTTAAATGTCATATTCTTTTAGCTTTGTTAGTGGTTTTGTATTTTATTTCACTCTATTAGTATTATGTATCTATAGGTTTGTTTACATACAAGGAAAACGAAATGCACTTCTTATTTTAAATATTCTACCAAGAAAATTACCCTCTCTACCCTTTTTGTAATGCAAATGCAGATTTTAATTTGTAATGTCATTATTTTATAGTTGAAAATAACGCAAAATCTTTAAACACCTTCTCCTTCAAAAAATATATTTAAAAAAAATTCTTATGTTAATTAAAACTACATTTGGTAAGTTTTGTATGTTGAATGTAACCTATAGATATCAAAAGTAAGCTGTCAAGACTGAAAATTATATTCGAGATGGTAATACATCCGTTTACGTACTAAAAGTAGAAAGAATATGATTTTTTTTAATATCATGATGATGTTTTAATGACAATATTCATTTATATAAGCGAAGATTTCTATTAGTTTTATGGCAATTCAATCAACTGTGTTACATTTCAACAAAATTTGACAACAGAATCTAAAATTAAATATTTTTAAGTATTTCTATCCAAAATTAAAATAAATATCGCTCATACAACGTCTTCCTGATTTTTGTTAGGTTTCTGACATTAATAGCGAAGCAGTAAATAAATTCTAGATTTTCGTTTATATTTATGATGTGTCGTAATGTTAAGTATTAGTAATATATTTATTTTAGAAGGCGGAGAATGGATGTTAACACTTTATTTTATATAAACAAATTTTATTACATTATTGTATGTACATATATCTGTTGTAATTGTTTTTAAGTATTATTTTCTCTTATTTATTATTCTCTTGTTTAATTTGACTCGTTGCTTTCCACGTACAGAATTTTATAAAATAAAAATTAAGATATTGCATTTTTCTTTTTATTTCTAATCTTATAAACACAGTATTAGCGAAAATGTGATACTTACTGATATAATTTATTGTTTTTTTTACTGTCCAGTTTTAATATTCATTTCTAGTTATGTCAGTAGTTCATATTGTACTCTTAACGCCTGTTTTGTATATAGGAGGTAATATATTCTATTTATTAGACATATGTATAAAAATATACAAATAATGTTGTATTTAAGAAATAAAAAAGGGTTTATAAGCTTATTAAAATATACACACATATACCTACATATAAAACCTGCAGATTTTAAAATTTCGAATTACATACTTACCGATCTTTACTAATATTACATCTATACCTTTTTGGAAATATGAATTAAGGCAAAATTGTAAATTATTAACCAATATCTAAACTAAAAGTTTATACTGAAATAGAATCATCTCTCTGAACTTTCTTTGATTCCTAAAATCAAGTTTAAGCATGCGTTTCTTAGAATCAGTTTTTTTTCCTGCTGATTTATGCTTTAACAGATATTCTCAACAATTACTCTGCAAACATGTTTGGCACTTCTGACTCGTTGCTAATGTTAGCACTTATCTATGAAAATCGTGAATTGGATAAACTTTTAAAATTAAAAACCAACCATCAAAGTTGAGGAAAACGAATTTATGTTAACAGACATCCTTTGTATTCATAAAACAAATTTCCGTAACCATAATTTGATTTACACGAAGGTTTAGTTACACTAGACACGAAGGAACGAAGAAAGTGTAGTTGCTTTTGTTTTGCTGAAAATATCCAGTTCCTCACATGACCTTAATGTACCTTCGTTATTATTTGCACGTTTCATTTGTTGGTAGCTGTAGCTTACTTCCCGCGTTACTGTTATTGAATGAATCCGTAACGACATTAAGTAGTAAAGACATTTACCTTTGTAATTTTCTTACGGTTACGTTTTATGTTGTTAATATTGGCGTTTTGGATAGTATTATAACATATACTATCCTCTTCGTAAAGAGGCGTGCTTTCATGCACATTGGCATCACAAAGTAACTCAATGCATATGCAGATGTGAAATCTGGATTGCT
Source organism: Holotrichia oblita (assembly GCA_023690525.1). Taxonomy (NCBI): domain Eukaryota; kingdom Metazoa; phylum Arthropoda; class Insecta; order Coleoptera; family Scarabaeidae; genus Holotrichia; species Holotrichia oblita. The sequence goes on along the minus strand of CM043016.1, from coordinate 70,469,977 downwards.
AATTATTTTGTGTCGTGTTATGTCTATGCAGCATATGCTTACCTAACTTATCCTCTTTTTAGTTCATATGCAAATCGGAATCAGCTTTTATTAAAACGATATCACGTGCGTAGTTTAAAATCCGGTGCTGTCATCTCTAAAATGGTGTCAAAATGGAGAAATATGTTGGTTTATCGTTTACTGCGTTTCGTCTATTTAAAACACATGCCAGTAGTAGGTCCTAATTAAAAAAGAAATAAATATAATTTATTTGAATTTACGTTTGTTTGGTACAGTGTAGAAAAGCAAAGTGCCAATGAAATAGCGAGCACTTGCTATTATATCTATAAATTTGCAGTCTGGGGCGCCAATGTTGAATATTTGTGGAAAAATCGACAACAACTTTTGAGCGACCAATCGGCAAAATTGAGGCAATATTTTCTATATTTTTTTTTATTGCTCTCCACCGCGAATTTATTAAAAAATGCTTTGTAATTGATGGAAGTTATGTCGGATAAACTTCTTTAACTTGCCAACATTGCTAATGTCTATTTTTAAGTACAGTATTTTTGTATAATTTTTGAATTTATAAATTTTTTAAACATCCTGTATATCAAAATTTCTACTTAGGTAAAGCTTTGGGTTTTTCGCGATAAACAGAACTTTTTACAAAGAATACATTTTTTATGAAAAATCAGTAGGAAACAAGATTTCTCCTCTGAAAACCTCAAGCGTAGACACGACTTAGAACAGTACAGTACCTAGAGTCTATTCTTTGTGATGTCACCTAAGGCGAATTTTAAATTAGATAATTTAATTTTCCTACTAGAAGCGTTTTCCATCAGCCAAAGCATTATTCTATGAAGTAGTGTCTGCGATAAGTTTTTATTTGTAGAAGAAATTAAGAATTATTGGCAAACGCCTAAATACCTGCATATTAATATACTAGTGGTTTTCTAGGAATAGAACATTTTTATACTGGTTCGATCTTAATAGTCTAGTAAGTAAATAGTCTAGACTTACATTATCCTTCCTAAAAACAACGAGCAAATGCAGTACTCGGAATTACAGTTATATACCAATTTCTTTTGTCCGAGAGAATATTGCTAGTATTTCGTACAGGATTGATTCTATAAACAGCGTAATTAATTTTAAATCCTATTTAACCAAAATTTGAAATTTATTTTCCTAAAAACTATAGGTCAAACCTGGCATACTAAGACGGCAAAAAATCATTTTTAATATAATATTGACATGCCTGGGTATTAGGACTAGGACATGTGATGTTATATGATAAACGGCTCACTAAATTGCAGTTATATAAACGAATACATAAAACTATGTAGTTTTGCTTGCTGGCTGTTATATAAATTTTCCTCGATCAAAAATTATCGTGGACAATTAATATTATTTGACAAATCCAATAGTTTACCTGTTCCACATTTAATTACTCTTAGAAAATTAAGCTATTTGGTTTCTTTTAACTTATTTTAATCAAAATTATATAACATTTCAATTTATAATTAAATAACTGTATGTTTAATAAACTAGCATTTCTTATAAAACTTATTTTAGTATATTGTTAACAGCTTTAATTCATGTTTCCAAAAAAATCCTTTAAGGTCACTTCGATATGAATAACTACCTAAGTGACTAGCTAATGCACTCACTGTTACTACTTTCTATTTTTACCTCAACTAGTTACCTACGTAAACAATTTCTGAAGAATGCTCTCTATAATGATACACAAAAAAATTAAGTGCCGTCTGTGCCAATGCATAATTAAGAATATATGACTAGTATGTACGACAATGCCTTAAACTTGCGTATGTAAAAAAGAAATTATTTATGTACTGTTGAAAGCTTGGAGATATTTTAAAGAAATGTTTCATGTAGTATATATTTTATAGAGCTTACCTTGTATTATATTTTGTATAATAATACCTAGTTACATTTATAAGAACCCAACTAGTATTTTGATGTACTTAGTTGCAGTGTAGTTTTGTATGTGCAAGATTCATTTGTCGTGTTATACGTGTAGAATGTAAGGATATTTTGCTAGTACTGCACTTGTTCTTAGTATCAGAAGAGACACTTTAATTTTTGAAGATGTAGTAAATACAATAGAAATACGTATTCCGGTTACAAAACGAAATATTTATATTGAATTTTATCCCATTTCATTGACAGTCATGTGATAAATTTCAACATAGAACAGTTTATATACATATTGCAATTTTGAAACAAGTTACATATATTGTAAATATACTACCCACGAGTTCTAAACGGTTTGAAAAAACCAACATTTTCAAATAGTGTTTTTAAAATCTAGTGAAACGACTTTTTTTATTTAAAGATATATTACAAGGAGAAGTTATGGACTACTACAGTAGTAATTCTAGTATACAGATATTTTGCTCTAATGGTGAATACAAATACTACAGTTTTATTGCAGAAACAGTCAACAGTATGTGGTTTGATAATCAATATAATTTCATTTCAAAAATCTTCATGCTGTCCTCCACGTATACCGGTTGATTTCAGACATAGGATAAATAACGGCGTGAAGGGGCAAGGGGAACGAAAGTTCGCTAAGAAGTGGGGTCGCGACGTACGTAAATATCGACTGTGATAGAGAGACTCGTACGCGTCCCCACTTCTTAGCGAACTTTCGTACGCCTTGCTCCTTCCCGCCGTTATTTATCATATATCTTAAATCAACCGGTATGTGAAATGTCTGTCGAATTGTTAGTTCATAACCTGATCATCTATGAGCATCTTAAGCTGTTTATGTTTGGTTATACCATACATATATAGCTAACGATGAGTAATGATTTTGCGACGATTCTTATAGCCCACTGGGGATTTTACAGTATAATTGCAAATTCTCTTTTTACCTTTCTTGTCCCTATTATTTATCTCTCTTACAACTGTTCCTATTCCAGAACTTTTTGCTTTTGTAATGACAGGATGACGTTCTTACTATAAGGTACAGTAAGTGATTACAACTTGCTTCCTATCGCCTGGCTATCACCGCTATCATCATGATAATTCATTCACTTATCCCATTTACTTACTACGAGTACTAGCGTATTTTATATATTCTTACATACTACATTTGCTGCAGTACGGTAAACGTTCATTTCATGCAAATTATCATGAAGTTAACGACACTTTTTTTGTAACTTTTCCTTGTAAAATGCACCGTATGAATTTTGTTAAATGTTAGTAGTAAAAACTTCGTTAAAAGAAAGTGCTATCACTATAGTGGTAAAGAAAAACGAGAATGAAATACAATATACATATTTTAACAGAGGCTTTGTAACACAAAAATTTGATGCAAACATTACAATTATACTGGAATAATTGCAAACAAGTTGCTAAAACGGGTGTTTCTAGTTTTGTTTATTATATTACAACAATCGAAACAATATTATATATTGATGAAATTGAATATTTTTCTAATTAAAATGAAGAATTGCCTGCATCATTTAAACGTGTTACTATACTGGGGATCAATGGTGTATTATAGAATTATAATTACATTTTGTATTAATTATTGCATGAATCTATCTTTTATTTTGTTACCGTAGCTATTCTATTGTTATATAACAAACAATATTTATATATTGTTGTAGATGTTGAATTTGATATAAAAATAATAAAAAAAGGTTTTATGAATGAAAAACTTGTGGTAGTTTTATTTTTTCATCGTTGTTTATATTAACGGTTATAAAAATACACAGACAATAAGTTAAAATCGTATTAATACAACATAAAGTAAATAATAATAGTAATAACGATCTATAAACTAGATTAATAATCACGTTAATAAGTGGAAATTATCATTCTGCTTCGCTATTCCCGTTTGACTGTGTTATGAAGACAGGTTGAGCGGTGGTACCTTGTTGGGCAACCTGCATTTATGTATATGTACATACAGCATTACATACATTATTATACAGTACTATATTTTCCATACCTGTATTAGTTGAGGCTGTGAAGCTGTTGGAATAGGTGCTGTTTGTATTATCAATGGCTGAGTAGCATTATTTTGTATTTGCATCCTAATCATCTGTAGTTGTTGTGGGGATAATTGTATCTACAAAATATAATTTCCAAAATTATTTTCAAACGCTGTTACTGGGAACGTTTACGGTTGACAGGCGTGATCTATAGATTTTTCGTGATTTTAATCCACAAAATCATATGCTTAATGATACCTACTGCAATTACGACCGAATCAAAGAATTTTAGCGGATTGCTTCTATGATGAAACAGCGCCGTTAGATCAACAAAGTGAAATTATATCGGCAAATAAAAAATGCTTTTTATATTTAAAGTAGATGTCCAAATACACTTTCGCTAATGTTTCATACCTTCATCCGTGGTCTACATGCTAACTTAAAATTGTTACATACATATTTCACTTACCGGAATTTGTTGTATTTCTCCATTTGGTGTTACTATTTGCTGTACAATTTGAATATTACCCGTTTGATTTTGCGTTGGTGATGATGGTTGTACCGTCGCCTGTTGTATCATGACAGGAGTTTGAGCAGTTGATGTGGCGGTTGATGTTACAGTTGGTGTCTTAAATATAAGTAATTACGTTAGAATTATTATAATTAATTAGACTTAAAATGTCATTCTTAATTCAGTAGTGGTATGTTAGCTTCTAAGTAACCTCAGTGACATGGCAATTGCAATAGTTAGAAATGGTGTACCATTGATAGAAATGTTGAAAAAGCATTATGCAACATTTTTCTTTGTTAATTTGCTGTTAATAAATATAGGTAGGTAATTTTTTTCATTTTGTAGAGTCCAAGTGAATTCTTATCAATGCTTTTCAAAAGATCAAATTATTGCTTTAGAAAGTTGTTGTAGAGTATGGTCTCCATGGTTGGGAAACTTGAAGAAGAGGATAGCGAATTGCTAGTATTTCTTTTTCCATGGACGAAGAACCTAGTCGGCAAGTAGGCCTATATCCTATTGTGTCTCCATGTGATCTTAGTCTCTTGGACTAAGTTTTACATGAGCAGCAAAGTAATCAGGTAGAGAATTAATTTTCTTAATTTGAAATCATCTACCTGATCGACTTTCAAATAGATTCGTTTTTCCCTATCCACTGCTACACAGTCGGTAAGGACATGCGTTGAAATTTCCTAATTTGGATACTTTGAGGATTGTACAAGGTTTCACGGTGGTGCCTGATAGTTCGGATTGTTCGCTAGCGTTTCATACTAAAGAGCTGTTTATCTCAACGTAACATTAGGATGTTTCGTCCTTCGATTTTTCGACGAAGTCGGCAAACTTCACGCAAACGTTATTTCTTTATACAAACAATTCGACCTGAAAAATGATGGGAAGTCACCCAAACTATAGCTTTGCTATCTGTTTGTTCCCTCTTTTTTCACATTGCTTTGTAGGCCGCAGAGGTTGCAATAAGATTAACTGCAGCGAGGGTAGTCAACAAATGGTTTCCACTGCCGTCGTCAGCATTGATGTTATTGTCACTGTGATGTTTAAGGAGGAATCCTATAAATCGTGCAGAGCATCTTTATAGTATAGATTAAATTGGACTTGTCATTAAACTACGGAAGTATAGGTTAAAATAGGTAGTAGAACAGTTCTGTATAGGCATTAATAAGTTTCGTTACATGATACTGTCACTGAGTATTGCAATTCCTACGTCAAATAACACATAATGGCGTCATTATTTCAAATAAGACAATAATTAATGGCATATAAAGTGAAAAGATTCTTGACGTAAGCGATTTAGTTGAATCTACTATTTAGACCTATAATATTTAAGCAACTTTGAAACTAAAATTTACTTGTTCAAGCATTTCTACGCCAAAAACGAAAATTTTTTAATTCACCAAGATTGCTCGAATTCCTAAACACTTTTGCCATGTATTGCGAAGACACTATAAAATCTATTATTATCTATTATTTTTACAATCCATATTGCAATTTTTATATTTTATATTGTTTTCATATACAGCTTTCGAAATTATTTATAATTACTTTAAAAAGAAAAGAAAAAAGAACTACATTTTATGTCACGTAGGTATATCAGATTGATTATCCCACTTTACGTATGTTTTTTAATTTTAGAAAAGTTGTTTTTGTCTTAAGTTTATCATTCATAATTTAAAATTTTACATTACTGTTAAAAAATTTCTTTACTTCCGGTTTATCCAAACGATCTTATTTGTTTACTCTTGTACAGGGATGAATAAATGTTCTAGAACAACTTAATTAATAAAAGAATGAAAACTGATACAGGATTCTGGTTTTCGATAACGTGTGGGATTAAAATTGAAGCATTCTATCATGGTTTCAATGCCAGTGATCTTATCAGCTGTCAAAGTAGTATCACATGTCAACCGTTTTTTATTGGTAAATCATTTTGCTTGCTTAGTAAAAGATAAGATTAAAGTGTATAGATTTTATGGCAGACAGTGTATATTATGAAGCTTTTACAGTGAATTGTAAAATATTCCAGAACAGTTGAATTTAGACATGGATTAGTGTAATAAAAAAAATCGAAGTTAGAATTTAGAATAAGTAATACTTAGACTCGGCAAAGAGCAACAATTTCCGATGCACTGCGGTGAGCAACGTAGAGAGGTGGCACAGAAACTCCAACGTCCGTATCAAAACACACTAGTTGAGCATTATTCCACTGGTCGTTGTGAGTGCTTATCAGTACAAACATACTTAGAAGATATCGCATTTAGAAACTAGAACACGTAATAGCGAGTATGCCGGATATAGAATACGAAGGTGATAGAATAAAATGTCTAAGGTGCGACAACTATTTTCTGCAATCTGTGGCGAACGATATAGCAAACAATTAACATTTGATATAGGTGTTTGTTTTATTCCAATCTACCGTTTACGATCAAGAAGCGTTTGTTTCCTTCTGGAGAACGTAATGATTAACATTACCAAGTCGCAAATAAGAAATGTTCTCCAATCTGATCGTGGCTATGTTGAAAGAAGAATTAATTCTGCTTTAAAGCAGAATTGAAAGATAAAATATTGTGGTTATGTGTTATTTAAAAGTGTTATTAACAAAGATTCAGATTTTCTCATATTAAGATAAATTTGTGAAGGCGCGTTGAAAGATTCATGAAATTGTCGCAAGGATATTTATTCCGTACGCCGTACTCATTTGACTGAAACAACATAACTTTGTCATTATTTTATGTGCAAACATTTATGCTTCCGTATCGCCTACGCTTACCCATGAAAGGCACGAACATAAATGATGCGAGTACGTAAACTCTACTGAACACTCGCCCTGCACGTTGTTCTCCGCACTGCACTGGAACTTGTCCCTCTTTGCCGACTCTAGTAATAATAGGAGTATAGATAAAGGGATTTAATTAAAAGAATGACAAGTGTTGCTACTATGATAGCAGATGACGTGTTTCGCATCTTGAAGGCATACTAACATTTTTAATCCCACAGGTGGTGCCACAGGATTTATTATCACCATCCCCATCTAATATAACAGTGGAATACTCAAACTGGCACATGTGATACATTATGTTACCAACATATGTATGGTTTCTTTTCTTTTTGTGTACCTACACGTACCTGTTCTAATGCACTAACTTGCACAGTTTGTACTGGTTGTGGCTGTACAATTTGTATTGTATTTGCTGCTTGAGCTGTAGTATTTGCAGTATTTGTTTGTGTTGGTGAATTTTGTTGTAAATTTGCATGGTGTTGTTGCGCTAATTGGAAGTAATAATGCACCTGAAATTTTATATATAGGTATAGAGTATTATTTCAAATATGATTAATAAGTTGAGTGCCGTACTGAAACTTGAAAAACCTCACAAAATAAATTCAATTCTACATACATCTAGTTTCGTTTTACATCTCAAAATTCATAATTACAAATGAAAATTGTTTTTGAGTAAGTATTCTTTTTCTTGAAGGATCAATATGGATACGACGATTGATATGACTAGCTTGCTAATATTGAAATTTTGCACAACAGCAGTGACTTCTAGCAGTCATTTTTTAAATCGATTCCATAGAAAAAAAGGGAACGTAAGACTAAGCAAGTGTGCCAGTATTGTTGCGAGCATTACTAAGTTTTCATTGCAATCACAATAAAACATACCATGTATTAAAACACCTGGCAGTAACAGGCATAATAAGTGTGACTCTGATATATATAAGAGATAGCATGAGTTTTATGGCACTCAACTTGTTAAAAAGACTGGAAAATATACCTGGTCTGAATTTACATTTCTATTGCCATCATCTCTAGGTTTATTTGGTTTTATATCTTCTCTTGGAACGATATCAATTAAAAAATCAAATTGGTCAAATTTAGTGATTGCCATAGCTATATCGTTTCTCTGGAAATACTCGTTTATACCTACATGAAACAAACAAACACATTTATGAATACCTGTAATGTTCTCCTTTTGTTATCTTCAGTATGAATCCATGATCTCAACGTCAATTCATGTATAAATATTTCAGCAGCTTTAGCAAATAATAAAGGAGCTTCTGCCGATATCATTTTAACATCCTCATCTAATTTCATAATTTTTTTAATCCGAGCTAATGGTAATACTTGCTGCTTTAAATCCATCTGAAACCAATAAAAAATTAATAAGTGCTTTAGTCTAATATATCCAGCGTATTATATATCTATTACATTGCCAATTGCTTTTATTTCATCCATAATCTTCGGCCAAAATTGTTGAACATGTAATTCGCTTTGGCTTTGACATACTTCCTCGGAATTTGCTGGTTCTTGCTTAGGTTCTACTTCACTGGAATCGCTAAACGAATAACGATAGATTTTACATATTTTAGAGTAAGTTAACCTTTAGAGCTATACACGGATGTTATGCTAATTCAAACGTAATTACTTACGCATTTACAAAGTACACGGACATGCTGTTGAGGCTCTATTGGATTTTATTTTCGATAAATTTGTGGAAAATTTTAAATGTATAAGCAAGAAATTCACAAATCCCAAGAACCAATCATTTATTTTGGCCAACTAGTTCAATCCAATCACCTGTCACAATAACAAAAATAAGTATGGCTTCCTCGGATGTAGTTTAACGTATTAATTATAGATGTCGCTAACAGAATAGCACGAAATACCTGTAATCATTCAATTTTAAGCTAAAAATAGGTGAATTTCCTAAAATTTTTATGGAATAAATGTGTTTGATTAAAAATATTTGTATCTATAAATTTTAGGAGACATTTACATATTTTCATAACAGAAGTTTCACATCGAAATTCGCGGACATGAGAATGCGGTTTTAACTTTTATTAGTATTGGCACAGGTATTGGTTTGCAATTTATTTTAATAATTTACTGTTATCTAATGTAGTAATACTGTTGTCTTTCCTAATTATATTTAAATAAGTAAAAAAAGTCAAATATACACTGCGGTTATTCAATTTTTGCAATAACAACTTCTTTAGTTGATTTTGAAGCAAAACCGCAGAAGTTGTTCTATTCCGCAAATTAGGTGTCACCAAAAATCGGTCATCCGTTAGAGTGGTGACTCTTTTTGCCCGGAATCCCAGTCTTTTACTTATCTGAACAATCTTCTCATAGCGTTGGTACACCATTTGTTGAGTACAAAGATTTTTATTTGCAAGTCTTGAAGATAAATGTTATACTCCGCCATATTGTATTAAGACATCCTACAGTCCTTAGGTGTTTTCTACCGATCAAACCGCTTGAAACGGTTTTATTTGTATTTAAAATATATTATTCTAACGATCTACCGGTGGCGTCATACACGCAATCGGTTGGAAGCGTTTTTAAACAAAGTCGAATGTGCATTTAACACAATGACGTCACCTTCAACCAAGTTTAAATTTCTTTTTAAATGCATTGCGTTGCTAGAAATCACCTCTTGTGTTATAACAAAACGATATAGAGGCAGTTTTAAAAGAGTACCTCGATAGCAAAAATAGTTTGAATTAAGCTGGAATATAAGTTGCCATGACAGCGGTGACAGCTTACTTCCAGCTGTCGCCGAAAGCTGCAAGCTTGTATCCACCTTGAATTAAGTATCCTACTTTACATGTGACAAGCTTAAAGTATACTTGCTTTGCAAGCTTATGGTAAACTTGCGCCGAACGTTTTACGCATTGCCGACTCGAACTTTAAGCTTATATTATACTTGACTCATCTTTGCTGCGTAAGCGATTGCAGTATGCTAGAATTTCAAGCGTAGAGTAAGCTTGATTTAAATTATTGAGCTAGTATACTAAGGAGACATTATGAAGCATATTTCCTGTATGTTCAAAACGGCGCACTGGGCGGGGCTTAAGTGGTTTACCAATATGGCTGCCTTACCAGGTCCGCTTGCGACCCTGCACATTGCTTTTATGACCTATGAAATGTTATTTTCGACGAATTCTTCTTGTTAATGCTGTTTCTACTCTTGCAACTAGGTAGAGCACAAGAAACCATTATTTCTTGTAGTAGTGTGCTATATAATATAACTGTAAGAACTGAAATAATCAAATAATACAACCATACATGACGTATACACTAGAATCTATGTATTTGACGTAAAATGCTGTACCAATATGGCCGACTTGCGCCGTTTTAGCCACGTGATTGGGTCTCCCTACTTATTCTATCTCAATGATTTAAACTAACCACGTTAAGCTGGATAAACAAGTGAAAATCGAATCAAAATGCAGGTTGCTGTAAGCGTACGTGCTATCTGGGTAAATACTATCACAGATACTATGAACATTACACCATGCAACTGATAGATTCTACTAAAAAAAATCAAAGTTAACTAAGCCTAAGTAAGTGAAGATCCCAAAATGTGAATTATTAATTAGAGTAAATTTGCACGCTGTTCCATAGAAGCCGTAATTACGTATGCTGATAATACATGACATAAATTTGTGGAAAAATAGGTAGGTGGAAAAATAGGTATGTGACTAAATGATTTACGATTGGCCGATATAAATGTAAAATAATAAATTCCACAAAGATATCATCTAGAATCGGCAAAGAGGAGTAAGTTTCAGTGCAGTTCGGAGAGCAATGTAGGAAGGTGAAGTGTGTGGCATAGTTGTTCAGTACAATTTGATTATTACTACTTTTTATTGATTATTCCACTAACATGCCTTATATTACAAAAATTACATAGTAACTACTTCTTATAAATTGGTAAAATATTGTCCTAGATTTTAATAATATACTTTGTTGTGTCTCTAATGCATTCATTGAAGTTCTAAATTCTTAAACTCTTTGTATAACGATTTTTAAGTATGGCTACCGTAGTTTCTCTTAAAGCAACACTTTAAAAAATGTTTCTTTTTCTTAATTTATTTATTTGTTCTTATTAGAAGAATTAGTTTATAATGGAGAGCGAAAAATACATTCTCAATCAAACTCAATGAAATCCTAAAAGGTTTTAACAATTTGAATGTATCTTTATTGAAAAAGGAGTCAGTTTTGCAAATTGACGTGTTTTTCTTTAAGCGTGTTTTTCAACAGAAAAACAACAGCCTAAAAGAAGGATAAAAAATTATCATTAATACATTTAATTAGCAATTAAATTTTAACTAGGTAACAATAAGTTAACTATGCAATGACAGTGCAAACGAATATAAAAACTACTCGTAACACTACATTATTATTAAGTAAATTTATAATTAAACAATAACTGTTTTTGTAAACTAAATAATACTAATATATATAGTTTAGTAATCTTGATAATTATTCACAGAACAAAAACAATAGCTAGTTAGGGTGTTCCAGCTGACGTAGTGTTCTTGATAGTTTGTTTATTTTAATTTAGACAAAAGAATTTTAAATAAAAGTTATCTCTACTTAGACAGCACATAGAGAATATTTTTAAATATATAAGGCGTCGCAATTATATGTAGAAGAAACGTATGTGTAAAACTTTATTATTTTAAATGGGTCGCTCTATATAGGGTAGATAGACCGGTTGTGACCAGTTTAAGCAATATGGTAACAATCATTAGGGTTTACTCGATAATTTCAGATCAGATTTTTATACCAACTATGAAAGTAGAAAATATTGATATTATACTATTTCTAGGCAAAAATACAAAATATAAAAATACTATAACTGACAAGGACAAAATAAATAAAATTTCAGTCAAGTACAATTTTGCTAGTTGTAGCCACAAATTTACTCAGTTGTAGCCAGTGAGTGCACTAGTTCTGGCCATATGCGTTAAAATATAGGTAGTTTACGTAATGGAAACATTTTATTAAAAAAATTCAAAAAGAAGGTAGGTATTTTAACATTTAAATATATTTCAAATAAGGCTTCATTTCTGGAACGGCATATATTCCTCTTGTGCTTATAGGTACAGGTTCGTTTATTTGGCACTTAATATCTTCTTTGTGGTACCAGATTAAATCAGGTGGATCTAGCCATTTCCTATTATACTTTTTCTCATTACACAGCAAAAATAATCTCCATTATCTTCATTAACAATTTTGGCGGGGTAAAAATTCTTCTCGTATCTTACAATTACACACCATCCTATTTTAAATCGGTATTCTTTTCCACCTTCGTTTACTTCTTGGATCATATCTTCTGGGATAGCATTGGATGTGGTGTGTTCTTCAAGAGGCTCTTCTTCGGTAGGGATTTGATCATTAATCTTGTCTTTGGCATTCTTTTAGTTAATAGTTTTTTTGAGTCTTCTAGTTTGCTCTTTTTTTGTTTTTTTTTTTTTTTAATCTTTTCGTTGACATTTGCTTCAAAAATCTCTATCTATTTATCCGACGTTACGACTGACGAAAAACGAATATTCTTTCATTTCTTTTTCACAATATTGTCCTCGTTTGGCCATGACCTTACATCTTTCAGCACTTCACTAACCGTTCCTTTTTTAAGGAATCTTACGTCAAAAATAAAGAAATTATCTTCAGTATTTTCAACTGCTTCGGTATCTCGAGACATAGAGGGTACTTTGGTGACAATTTTTTCTTTAATAGATCGCCATAAATTGTACAGTTCCAAAAACCGCTCTTCTCCCTCCCAAAAATATCCTGCGGCGTATATAGTATTAATTGTTTTCAACACCAAAGGAGATATGTGATTCTCGATGAATTTCAAACAAGACAAGGTGACATTTGGTTCTACAGTTAGGTTTTCATTTAAGTCTGTTAGATCCTTGGTAATACATTTGCTGTAGTCGGGGGCATTTCCGTCGAATGGATAAAGTCCACAAGTACGGAATCCAGACACAATTGTTTCGGAAAAGTCCTGTCGTGTCAAAATCGAATTTAATGCAGCTGGAACATTTTTTTTTGAATGCATCTCCCTTCATGATCAAAAAGCCATATTAGTGTAAGCTTTTTCCATTGTTGCTTCAAAGGAAAAAAGAATCCAACATCTAGTGGTTGTAATATGTGTGTAGTATTGGGCGGAAGACAAGCTAAAATAATGCTATTGGAACGGCAAAGGGTGCTAAGATTAAGAGACAAATGTGAACGGTGACCGTCCATGAACACAATAACTGGACGAGGAATTGCGTTAGAGTTCAGAAATTTTATAAAAACGATGGCAAAGTATTCATAGAACTGTTGGCTTTGCATCCAACCGGTAACGGAAACCCCGATAGTCCAGTCTTTAGAAGCTGCTTCTGGATATGTTCTTGGTAGACGTTTAAATTTGAAAATCGTTAGTGGAGGAGCAATCATTCCTTCTGCATTTACCACAATCAAGGTTGTCACATTTTCTTTGTCAGACGTTCCTCTATCATAAACAAGCAAGAAATACAGCTGTCTTATCCATGTTAAATATCTGTTTAGGATGGTTTAAAACTTTGCAATTAGGTCCTAATAGTTCTTTAGTTTCACTAAACTAACGTCTTATTCTGCTCTCTCTAACAGCAGCTCTTGCTTTCTTTATAAATTCGGTGTGTTTTTGACTTACTTCTGGACGTCTTTTCAAAAAAGAATCAAACCATTTGCGCTCTGGGGTGTCTTTGAAAAATTTTGGGTCAATGTTACATTCTTTTACTAGTTTTTGCACTGAGAAGAACAATGCGTCTTTATTGATAGGAAATCCTCTTGCAGCACAATCCATAGTGCAAGCGGCCAATTTTTGTTCTACCTCTGTCCCCAAAGCGCATGCAGGACCAACTCGTCGACAATTATCGGTAGTTTTTCCTTCCAATCTATTTCGAACTGAAACATACCCATACAGCACCATATATTTCAGAAACATTTCCTTTAGGTTTCCAATGTTTCGAAATGATATCATTTCACTGATAGGATTGCAGCAATGTTACATTTATGTTTCAAAGTAACTAAACATCGTGGTTTCTAAGGTTATATTTCAGTATCGCTTCATAAATATTACATATATTTCATTAGCAGACTAAACTATAAAATCGACGAAGTAATCTATAACTTTTGTTCAAAGAATGCATAGTTGGTAATTATATTGTAAATATAACATTTTTAATAGAGACGATAATCTTTTGTAACGGCTGCGTTGCGGAGTCGGTTATAGCTTGCAACTTTGAAGTTCGCGCATGGCGCATGCGGCATGCCCACGATGCCTACCATTCCGCCATATGTTGTTAACGCCGCAGTTTACGCGGATTTTAGTTTGCTGTTGTGTTCAGTGTTGTGTAAGCGAAGTTTGTTTACAATGGTAAGTTTTATTTGGCTATATTTTTTTCTGTAGGTATAGATACAAATAGATTCTTTCTTGCACAACAATTTCATCACGTAGCGACCTAACCTGTACCTGTAGATACATTTGTTTCATTGTTAATAGATACAGTGAGACAGCATCAACCTCAGGGTACAGAAAACGAAATAGCTGTACATGTTGCCCCATGGCTTAGACAAGCAGCATTATGTTTAGCTAAAGAAGAAGGGTACATTCATATTCCGTAGTCTAACCTACAATCTTTTATTAGGAGGAAACATTCGAACATAGAAGACGTCTGAGTTAAGATATGTAATAATTACTTATATATTCACTTAAAGATAAATATATAGTACTTCATCGTTACTTTTTTCCATCTTATATACATATATACTAAGCTATTTTTAAATAAACTGTATTTATATGATATACTTTAGTTTTATTGTTCAACCTTACTCACCAGCAAAGTTTTTCACCTAAGATACTCTTTTAGAACTTCATCAATCTTTTAATTTGCAACATTACAGCCTGTTGGATTGTACTACAGTTACTATCTCAATATTAAGCCGGCTATGCACAGAAACAGTAGCAAGGCAAATTAAATGTACAACTTATTCTTGTGTATTGCTTTGTATATTATAAAACAAGTTAACATATATATACGAGGCTTGTGACTTATACATCCACTTGATTTGAACTTAACTGGCTTCCTGTAGGTATATCGTCGCCTGGATGCAGAAGTGGCCTATCTCTACTTTTGTGCTATTTCGACAATATCTGTTGATTTTATACTACAAGTAATTTTAAATTTGATGCGGAAGGATCGCCATTGTCACAATTACTGCTGATAGCAGTCAAACCCCGCCCTAGCTTGTGTTCAGCATCTAATATAAAAGTTCTTTTGTAGTATTAAATCAACAGATACTGTCAAAATAGCAAAAAATGGGGATAGGATAATTTTACATCCAAGGAACGATATATATATATATATGTATGTACAAATCGATACTTCTGACATATTTCATATATATTCATTGTAACATCAGAGAAATGTTTCACACATTGTTCAGTTCTGTATGAGAAACAATGCAGAAACATTTCGAACTATATTGCAGAAATATTACAGAAACATTACACTTTTTGAAACATTCGCGGACAAATTGATATTTATGACATGTTTCATAAATGTTTCAAATATGTACCGAAAGGTTCCAGAAACATACTGTATGATTCATAGTAACACTAATGAAATGTTTCAGACACTATTTGGTGCTGTATGGGTACATACAACGTATTTTGTTCTTTTCTGCCCCATTGTATTGACTATATTTTAATTAGATCTATCGTGTGACCACAACTAGATTTCATGTTCCATTTGTAGTTTAGTGTTTTCCATGCACTGGCTGCATTTGGCACATTGATGTTTTTCGTGTTCCATTAGTAGCCACGTGTATTTTAATTATTTGTACAATTACATCTATCTTTAAAATGTTGAAATCACATAAGATCTTTTATAAACCTCGTGTTTCTTAAGCAAAATATCAAACAATCAACCATTTCTGTTACCTCGTCAAACTAAAGACTAATTCAAACTAAACTGGAAGTGTTTGTACAAACGAGCGTGTCTAAAAACTATCTGGAAGTGTTTGAAGAAGCGGGATATTCAAATGAAAATGCTTATTTCCAACTTTAAAGCAAATTATTTGACAATGATTTCTTATGTGGTCACAACAAGTGCACTGGCTACAACCGGGCATTTACCCTAAGATATTTTTTCCTAGTTTCGAGTTAGTTTTATTAAGATCTTATAAAGCCCATGTTCTTTTGTTTTCGAGAAAAAAATCTTTTCCATAAAAAATTCTGTTATTGCAGCGTTCTAATGAGCTATGACATCAAAAATCATTATTAATACGTACGGAACCTTTTGCTGACATGCAGTTACTGGTGCCGATATTTGGAAACTTTTAAATACCAATAACTATATAGTGTTGAAGGTAGAGTTAAATTCTCTTTCTTTTGATATTCGAATGTATATATTTCATGAAATTCCTCTTCGGAGGACGCTGAAAGAACGGGAAGGCCATTATCGTCGCTTACGGAGGAAAATATTACTGGTGTGTTGTGTGTTGACAATGCTCAACGAAGACAGGCGAGTGACCTACCAGGAGATAGAGGACACCTTAGGTGTAAATGCGCCGGCAGATCATTTGCATGTGAAGAAGCTTTGTTGTCTTTGGCTGTCGCATAGACTAATTGAAGAACAGATGATACAACGTGTGACTTGGTGCCGGGAGATGCTAAAGTTGTGTGTGTGTCTGAGTGTTTGCTAAGGGACAATCTCGATATGTGAACAACATTGTCACAGATGACGAGACTTCGTTATACTATTATGATGTGTCGACCAAGACTCAAAATAAAGATGATGATCAGGACACTCCTATGGCTGTTAGAAGATCCCGATCTGTAAAGAACAAAATGATTGTATTTTAAAAAAGTCTGAAAGTGTGGAGCGTGTCGTCTTGGGCACACAAAAAGCAGTCACAGCTAAGTGATAAACAGAACAGTGCCTACCTGAAGTCATCAAATCGATGAAGAATGTTTGCTTTGTTTTCCTCTATTTCTTGTAAAATCCTATTTTCTTCTTGTGGCTCATAATTTGCCTTCAAGAAACAATTTTTACTTTCACTATAATTTATATCAATATGTATCGTTTTCTTGCTTCCGAATTCTCTCTCAATTCTGCATCTTGTGCCATATCATTTGTAATCTCGTCCAGATGTGTGTGAGCCGACTGAAGTTTAGCAAAAAGTTGAGTGTGAATTTGTAAAGTAGGTATACTAAATGTATCGGAATTTGTCGGGTACATTTAGTAGTAAATAAACTACCTTCAGTCGTTATAGGTTTATATTATGAAATACTTTTCTTGTTACATTGATAATCGTGAAAAATAAAACCTGAGCCATTGCTTTACCTTATAAAGTACTCGACAGTTGAGAGAAATTCTCAACTTTTACCTTTAAAAATGTTTATGGGAGACTAAAAATTATATGGAACTATAAAAACTGTCACTGTTAAGAATTTTATTAGCTGCAGATTCCCTTTATATAGTAGCGAAAAATATAAAGCAGTTGAATTGGTTTTATTAAAGATTATGTAGTTACATATTTTTTGAAACTTTTAAAGTTAAATTTATTCAATAATAAAAGGTTCTTCAAAGATGTATGCTGTTCTTTAATGACATTGGTATCGAAACTCAAGTTTTTATTATGCGCTATAAGATCTAGTAGGTGTTGACAGAAATCATCGTTATAATTGAAATTCCATACTATTTTATACGCATACTAATATACATACTATTTTGCCGTCCCCACTACCAACGCGTCGGTTTGTAGACGCGCGTATCGTCACCTGAAAAGCGGCGACGTGCGTACTACTACGAAACTTTTATCTCTTCATCGGGCCAATGCTAGGAGGAGCGATCGGCGCTCACTCTTACATCAGAAGTCGTCGTATTTTCGTGCGAAACGCGCTTTCTTGTCAGTTGTAAAGCAACCGTTGGACGAGAAGTACCCGCCAATTCAAAAACAGCAGAATAGTAGATATGATAGCAATACGAAAAATGCGCATCTTCGTATAAAAAAGAATTCCTTTACAAAACTCTAAAGGTGAACTCACTTTGTGTTTTCGTGATTGAGATTTTTCTCAAAACAAAAAACTCATGTAAAATGGACTTGTACATAATTTATTGAGGTAAATTAAATCAGTCTATTATATCAATTTATGAGGTTTTAAAATCGAATCAGAAATGTTTGAGTAAAATTAAATAGAACTATTTTAAAATGGTTCAATAATTTACTACAATAATAATTGACAATAACATGACCGGTATTTATGAGAACCTTCCATTGAAAAATTTATCCGGATCTAAAGAAGAAACCGAAATGTTACCATCGAAGATTAAGACTATTCAGAACACGATTTTCTCCGGCGAGTTCAAACCAAAAAAACGAAAATCTACACCCGAGGCTAGTATTTCACCAAAACCTACAACGATAACGTCATCCTCACATAATAATTCGTTCAAGAGTCGTTCCGCTAAGAGTTCCTTCGAGATTGTCACTAATAATAAAGCTATCATCGAAAGTACTTCGTCAGTTAATGGACAAAATCCTGGCGTTGAAGCGGTCGAAGAATCCATCAGATTAATGGATGAAGAAAGAAATTGCTTGAAGAGGGAAGATCAAGACGATGGCAAAATGACTGTGGTCGAGGAGGGAAAGGTTCAAAAGCTTTCGACAACCACGTTTGATGATGGATATGAATCCTATAATAGTACACCACTACAAGGTTCAGGTAAGTTGAAGTTTGTTAGTATTATTTGTGTATAAAATCATAGGTGTTTCTCCTGTATCAAAAATTATATTAAATCACATAATTACTTTATTAAAATACGGAAACAATAAGAAATGTTTATGAATTTTTCTAAAATATAATTCAAATGTAGTTTAAATATAATCATTATTTTTTAAGATGTGGTTTTAGTGAAACAAACAAAAAATTGCAAGGTTTAAGTCTCTTGTTAGGGAAAGTAAGATTATCTTTTTGTATAATACTTATAAGTGCAAGAAATGGCTTCGATTCACGTTTAACTTAATTTGAACAGGCATATTCATACTTTTAACGTTACAGTAATTAACTGATATAATAAAACAGGATGTCTGTTCAGTAAATAAATTGATAACGGAACATTATTACGACAGAAAAATGCTGTTTCTAAAAGTTATAAACTCATTTGAACATCCACAATGTCATTATCCATATTTCTGGAGGAACAATCGTTCTCCAACCTAAATGTTGTGATATGCGTTTCTGCAATAACCAAAAATTATTAAGTTTTCTTCGCGCTTATAAAATTGACTATACCGGGTGTTTCTGGAAGGTGAGCCACCTTCCAGAAACAGGGGCGAGCCGCCCCTATAATTTCTAAAATAATTGAGATAGAGAAACGAAATTTGGAAATTATGTACGGGGCTTTAATTTACATTTCTTGACATAGTCGATACATTCTTATCACTTCCGCTTTTACTCGAAATGACTTTGATTTTCGATTTTTAAATGGGCCTGAATATTTTTCGATATCTTGATACGGGATAACATTTTGAGTTTTTTTTTCATCGAGAGTGCTTTGAAGTTCTTAATATGCTCAGGTATTACTGTATAAACATGATACGAACAATTTTTTTCATTTTTACTATATGCCTAGTTCTTTTAAGCGCATTTGTAGGTCCAAAATTTAGTTTTTATGCTTTAATATAATTTTTCCAAATGGGAACAGGGTGGCTCACTAAATCATCACGAAAGAGCATTGAAGTACCTTCATTTTGATACCCTACATTAATATGCCGAACGAACCTTTATTACGAATTTTTTGTGGAAAGACAAAAAAAATAGAAAAAAAAATTTATATCAAAAAATATCTTTTGTTGCAGTTGTACTCCAAATGTTATTCCGAATCAAAATATCGAAAAATATTCAGGTAGTCCCATTTAAAAATCGAAAATCAAAGTCATTTCCGGTAAAAGCGGAAGTGATAAGAATGTATCGACTATGTCACGAAATGTAAATTAGAGCCCCGTACATAAGTCCCAAATTTCGTTTCTCTATCTCAAATATTTTAGGAATTATGGCGGCGAGCCACCTCCCAGAAACACCCAGTATATTCAACTTTATGTACTTTTATGTTCACATATTGATAGCTTCCTATGCACGAAGGAAAATTCATATAAGAAGGTGCCTTCCTTTAAGGTGAGTCTAAACCGTTCGTGTTCGATTTGCGATGATTGCCCAACTTGTGGGATTGTTAACTCGTTTGCCTAAAAAATTTCATAAGTTTACCGTAAAGACACTACACCTAGTGTTTAAGGCCATAGATATAGGGTTTAATTTTTTTAGTTATAGCACTATTATGAGTAACGTTTGGAATGTGGTTGGAATTCATCGGTGTTGCTATCTTTTCGATTTTTGAATTCTACGGAATTCTTCAGGTACAAAAAAATTTGGTTTCTATGTTTTCAAAAATTTTAGTTTTTCAATCTAGAATGTTACGATCACGCTACAATTATTCTCGCTAGATTAAGTCTTGTTGCAAAAATACGAATGCTGTTTTTTTTTCTCTGTACCTGCCATATCCCAAAATTTATTTGAAATGGCATAAATAAAAAAAATTAAATCCTACAACATAGTAGATAACATGGACAAGTCCAAATTGACAGTTCGTCAAGATATTTGTTGCTGTTTTGATCTTTTATGGTTTAACATTCTTGACCATTTTTCTCGATTAACTCATTCGAATTTTCATAGCCACCTTTAGCGCTCACACGAAGTTTCTGAATACATTCACATAATAGCGAATACATACATATTCATTTTAGGTACAGGGAAACGTAATATCATTTGATGAAGAATTTAATTTTCTACCGTTTGCGACAAAATATACAGAGTGTTCCATTTAAAATTCCGAAGTTATTAGTGTTTGAAATTTAACATATTAGGTCGGTAAATACTAACACTCTGTATAGTATTTGCACACAAGTGAAAATAATTTTCAATAACCCATCTTGGTAGCTGTCTAACTTCCAATAATCTTTCATGAACCCTTCTGCATACCGAAGAAATATGTCACTAAGTACTACGATGCATTTGATAAAATTTTCATAAAAATCAAGTTAGCTATAAAACGGTAATATTTACACCAGTCGAAATAAATGATATATACGCCAAATTTGTTGCTGAATTCAATTGTTTGAAAAAAATTGGGTAATCCATTAAAAAAATGAAGTTGATTGTGCTTTCGGTGAAACCGGAAATACAAAATATGTACTAATATTTTCTAAAAGTTTGCCCCCATGCCCAAAATAACTCTGCATATTTACAAATATGGAACTTGCTTAATTGCTGAGATACGGCTAACGTAAGCTCGTCCTGTTACACCCTGTATATTTTGGTACATTTGGCATACAAGGCAGCTTCGAAGAAAAAAGAGACAGAGAGAACAAACAATCTCCCAGGAAACAATCAGAAGCAGTGCTAGCAGTAGTGAAAGATAAGCACGGAACATCGCAGTATCGATTAGGTTTTTCAATAGCCACACAATGTACACATCCTTAAAAAAACTTCATTTACATATATTCAAAAGTATATCCTTTTCAAATTAAATTTCAAATATGTTTTTTAAGTTTTAACAGGTCGATAGTCGCAGTGGTTAAGCGGCTGACTATGATTATGGCGGGACGATAGGAGCCGGGTTTCAATTCTCTGGAGGAATGGTGACATTTTTTCAGAGAGTTGTAATTCGGATCGACTTACCATTCGCTGTTGGGAGCAAAGTGATTACCAGCGCGGTATTATAAAAGGCGATATAATGCTGTGATAAAGCTATTTGAAGACAATTTACACACACAAAACTACACCGCGAGAGCTGCATTGATAGCCAGACAAGTAATAATACAGCTTACAGCTAAAGAACAAAAAAGGTGATAAACCACCATTAGGAACTAATAATTTAGGCAAAAACTAGTGTGTAATTATCAAGAATAAGGAAAAGTTTAACTTTAAACTAATATTTCACCTTGGATATTTCATTTTGGATAGGTACTACCGTAAAGTTTAATAATTAAGGGTGTACTGCTGCTCTACTGGAATCTAATCGTAGACTGCGAGACGAAAGGTATGAAAGAGATAGTAAATGCAGGTTTTCAAAGTGGACGTGCGAAAAAAGAATTGTGTTCGCTGACGTGCAGAACATTTTATATAGATTTTATAAAAACTACTGCTTCTTTGTTCACAAATATCTTTCTTATTATTAATGAAAAGAAATAAAACTTTGGCTAGTTATATACACTAATGTTAAGTGGAGGTACCTACAAAATCCATTTTCAAAAGTATATAATGTAGAATTATTTATAATTCCCTCAAGATAGCGTAAAATTTGATATTTTTAAATTTGTGGTAAATATTTCAGGACAAGTATTAGTATAAACGGGCTTCGTAGGTACCTCTGCCTATCTTCTTAGATCGTACTTATTCAATCCTCGATGAAATATTTTATCAAATTTGGAAATAATGTTTAAAATACTTTTACCGTGTTATGAGATAGGAGCAGTACACCCTTAATGAAATTTCGCTGGTTATTGAGACACATTTTCAAATAGAGTTTCTCTAATATATGTATATGTAGTATCGGGATTGCTATGCGTAAAAGTTAAATTTGTTTAGAGTCGAAGCGATAGAATTTTCAAAATTTGATTAAACTATGTAATTTATGAATGCGTTCAAAATAACTATTATTACTTATAGATTTATAATTCTATGAAGTTGTTGATACAGAGTTATTTGTAAAATGTTCGGATTATATACTCTAGACAATATTACATAAGTATATTATTAAATAAAATAATAGAGATGGGTTTATTGGTACTGGATAGTAATGGAAAAACGTACTACTAAGTGGAATTTACTTTCAAAAGAGAATAAAAGTTTATTTTTTATCAAGAGACTACCTACACCTTTCAGGGTCGAAAACAATATTATTTTCCACACACTTGTTCGTATACTTAGTAAGAAAGTTTTCTCTTTTTCGCAAACATGTCGTTTTACTTTTATATACTATTTCTTTCGGTTGGTAGTATACAAATTTAATACGAAACTTGTTTATTTGCTATTTATTTTAAATGCATCAGACATAAAAGATACTCTTTGAATTAATTTTGAAGGATACGTTTTATTAAGCGTAGGATATTAAACCGAGAGTTTTACTTAACCATTTCTTTTATACATGTTGCGAAAGGAATTCATTTGCATTGGGTTTTATATCCTTACACAGGAAGTGAAAGACTATTACAGACACCTGCAAATGCGTGCTTCGCCAATGCATGTAAATGTGAAAAATACGTTTCTTAATTGTTTTCAAAGCTAACTTTGATGGTGGTTACATTTCAACAATTGCTGCTAAGCAGTTTCACTTTAATGGATAAATTTAACAGATACCGCCATCTTTGACAGAAATGTCAAAAGTTGACCTGCACTAGATGGGAAATTTTTAGAGGAAACAGAATATGAACAGAAATAATACACGTTGTATTTAAAAATTCAAAATTAACGTCAGTTCCGGTTTGACCGGAAGTGCTATTGAAAAACTGAGTACACCTGAAGAAGCCCACCAATCGCTCATATATGTATACGGTCCCAATTTCAAAGTTTTATTTTAACTAATAAATAAATGGCGGGCTGATACATGATGTCGTTTACACCCGGTATACTAGGGTCGACAAGAGCAAGAATGTGTATCAACTAATTTAAATTAACTGCTAAGAAATTACTGTTAAATTAAAATGAAATTTGTTGATAAGTAATAACTCTCAAATTAATCAGTAATCCGTAACCATGTTTAGAACGTGCATTGCTGTGTAATAAACTGGCGTACCTACACGTCTTATAGCTAATATTGAGATTATTTTATCTGTTTTAAAACAGCCCGGTTTTCCTGTATTTTAAAGGTTAGATAATTGTTAATACTTAGTCGCTTCATTATTGACATTAGTTGCCAAAATAACTTGTGTGGTAGGTCAAATTGAAGTGTCTAAAGCCTAACTACTTTGTTCATTTATAGTAAATCCGTAACCATGGAAACCAAAAGTCTGACTCATAATATTATATACTGAGCCACAAAATTAATTTTCAGAGTATGCCATGAATGAAACTGAAAAGATTGATTCAGTGATCTATATACATATTTTACTCACACTTGTTAGTAAGACCTTTTTCGTTTTCTAGGATCCAAGATGAATAATTAATTTCTTCAATCTTATTAGTGATTTTTTTTCTCGCAGGTTCTTAAGATCAAAAACAGTAGTTGCTACACAAAATTCTCTAAGGAAAATAATGTTTTCATCAGTAGTATGTACGCGAGGTCCATCTTGTTGAAAGTAGTAACCTTCTTATAATTTATATTTACCAGTGGTGTAAAAATTTCCATTCTGCAATGTTCAGTGTTTATTATAATATTCCTAAAAGGTGCAAGCAGTTATCGGCTATTTAAAATTTGGTAGTTTTGATCAATATACTTTCAAAAATATAGATCCGGTAATCCTTCTTTGATAAACAGCTATTCAAACTTCAATTTCCTATCGATGTGGCGGCGTTTCCATAAGATTGTGTGGATCATTTGCGCTGCACATCCTCATGCTCTGAGAACTTACGTAGCCACAGAGATGAAACCACGATTCATGAATAAATATAACCTTTTCAATATATCTATTATTAACAACAAAATGGCGAAAATTCTTGTCGTTGCGGTTTGTCCACAAGAAGTATTTCATGGGTCACTAGCAAACGATAAAGGTATAAATGTAGATCATACTTAAAGATATGTCTGCAAGTGCCATGAGAACGATTCAATTCTTGATTTAAATATCGCACAGAAAATTGAGGACGTTTTTCTATTTTTTTTTTGTTTTAATGTGGTGGGTGCTTAGTTGCAGTGACTCCGTAAACTGTATTGCTTGTCTGGCTATCACTGCAACTCACGCGGTGTAGTTTTTGTGTGTGTATGTTGTGTTCAATTGGCTTTGTGAGCTTCATAAATGCCGCGCTGTTAATCACTTTGCTCCCAACAGCGAATGGCAAGTCGATCCGGGATTAAACTCTCTGAAAAAATGTCACCGTCTCTCCAGAGAATTGAACCCCGGCGCCTATCGTCCTCTCACAACAATATTCAGCCGCCTAACCACTGCGGCCATCGACCCGTTAATTGCCCTATCGCTTTAACATTTTAGTTGTTAACCGTTGACTTATCACTGCCCTTTCTACCCTCCACGCTTCGTGTTTCTCTGAATAGTTGCATAAAATGGTGTAAAAATGATTGGATGGTAAGCCACTTCTGGTAGACTACATCCACTATCGTTTATAATATCATACTAACACTTCTTCTAAAAGATTCTGCAGATGTTTTTGCATGTTTACATTGAGCTACTTCTTTAATTCATCATTAAGTACCTACATCTACATTTGCGCTCATAAGGAAAATCGATAGATTAACATTAGGTTACAATCTAGGTGATCGACATTTTGTTTTATCAAAAATTTATTTACATTCTAGCGAAATTTTTAATATCAATTGATTGGCATGGATTCATGGATAAATAACCGCTACTAATTTGGCTATGTGGTGATGCATATTTAATAGGCTTGGCAACAATAGTTAGGTGGATCTTAGCTATATCTACATGACCAATGTCTTTGACGTTAGCTATTTAATCAAAAATTCATTGTTTTCATTTCAGAGATATGTTCATAGTTTAATACTTTATGTCCCGTCTGTATATACAATAACGTTATAGTCCTTGTAGGACCCTTTTGTGTCTCTTCGTTCTTTATTTTTTCAGTTTAGTTACTCTTACATCATTTTCGACATCATTCAAACATCTTTGTTCCGTTTTCTGTTTATTATTTATATTACGATGTTCGGTTGCTTAAAGATTTGTTGTAATTATCTATTGATTCTCTTTTCTCCAATGGTAGCTTTCGATTTCAATAATCTACGTACCATACTTTGCTTCTTTTGCATTGTGAAAGCTTGTGTCTTTGATCTATTACAAAATCGTAATTCATATCAGTGCATTGTAAATGTGTACTTTCCAGTTTCTATTGTTTTATAAGCCTTAGTATGTCTCTCTAGGGAGCTTTCAAGGGGTTGGTGTCATATATCGTATTGTTTACTTTTTGCATAATTGCGAACGTCATTATGAATTAATTTGTCAGTTCTTTGTTGCTGTATATGCTGCCATTTCTTGTCTTGTAAAACCTTGTATCTATACGAGAAATAAAGATAAAATACGGAGAGCTATTCATATTGAAAAACACTCACATAAGGGAGCGCGTTGTTAAAGGCACAAGGGGGATCAAGTAATAAAGATATCGTAAAAACATTTTAGGTAAATTGAATTCCATTTCAAATCAGCGAATATTACAAAATTCCTATCTGGTTTCTTGATAAAAAGAATAAGAAATTCCATTGCTTCGACTTAAATTAATGAAAAAAGAAAAAGACATCCTGTTTTCCATATCCATATATAAATCTTGAAGATGACAATATTTACATTGCTTTTGGACAACTTTACTCTTGTATTCCTAGTTTCATCTCAAAAGTAATGAAATGAAAATTCTCGGTATACATTGCGAAGAAATTGCATCAAATACGACATTATTAGTGTTATAACTGAAGTTGAAGAGGATTTATAAACTCACGATATTGTTTCTTGCATTGCGTTGGAGTCGATGAAGGCAGATTTGAAGTTGGATATCTTACCATAATGCAGTAATGCATAATATAATTTTATATTACGTAAAAATTAGTACAATTTGTAAAAATTTAGAGTTAATAAAATATCAATTAGTATGCGGCAAAGAAAGTTAACTGAAATTCGAAATATATTGAGAAAATCAATATGTAATTATAAGATGTAATAATTAACAACGACAACACTTATCTAAATGTGTCGGTACAGCATCTCTTTAAAATGTCCACCCTCACGTGTTATAAATTGCTCCTAAAGGTGCATTAGATTGTTGAATATGTGGATAAAATCAGGCTGTTCCAAGGATACATCTGAGTAGAAAACGTATTCTTTCAGCATGCCCCATATCTAGGCACTTGGGACTGTGAGATTCGCGCAGTATGCGGAAATTTCATTCCTCAGAAAATTATGCGATCTCCAAAGTGCAACACTAAACACTTCTACTTCTGCACCAAGAGATCTAGTGCTGTAGCTTCATCTTGTATCCATTGTCGTCGCAGTAGTAGATTTCTTTCGCGGCAAAAAATGTGCAAATCCTGCACAAAAGGGGCAATAACGTAACGTTTCTGGTTTACTGTTAGCGGGTTCTGTGCATCATCCTCGACTAAATAAGGGCCAATATTCCATGTTCGGATACAGCGCACCAAATCGTAACCCGCGCACTATGCAGTAATTTCTGTATGACAATATCAAACCGTTCAAACCCTAGAAAACCATTGAGGTGAATGTGGCTTTCATCTTAAACCCAGACGTTATCTAAGAAATATGGGTTCGCATAACTTATGGATAACACTCGGCAGCAACACTGCAATCGGGCCCGGTCATACTCTTGAGTCACACGCTAAGCAACTTGAATATGCTAGGCGATTCCGCCTAGCTCACATCCGCCGAACAGACCTATTACTCACCAATTTTGAGTGATGTTCGTCGTAAGTAGTGTACAAAAATGTTAAAAGATGCAAAAGATAAACTTGCACACATACATTAATTTACAAAAGTAATAGCTAACACAACAGACTAATTTACAGTTTCTTCTGCAACAAGTGCTCACAATGTTGAATGTGTGTCTTGGAATCAACGAATAGAATTGTTGACTATTTATGGAGAAATGGTCTGCATTTCAAGATGTATGCGATCTTTTAAATCATTTGAGTTAGTTGTCCGTTAACCTAAATGCGGTTCTTTGCGTAGGCTTACATGAAAAGTTAAGCAGAGTCAAATCGGATGATCTTGGCGGCTACTCAATGGACTAAACCATCTCTGGGTACAAATGATGTCTAAACATTGCCTAACGTCTCTGGTCATACTGCACAGTTGCGCTATCCTGCTAGAAAATACGTTCATATTTGGAAATAGATTTGGTGCTGAGCAAGATCAAAATAGTTTTCACCGGTTAGAGTGCTTTTAATAAAAAATCATCATTAAATGGCTTCTCATAAATGCAGTCCATACATTCACTTTTTGTGGAGTTTATGCATCAGTCACCTCTGCAGTTCTATGTTGTTAGTTTGTCAAAATATTTACTATTTTGAAACGGTATTTTACTCTCACTTGTAGCTTCAGGTTTTGTATGTGTCATTCGTGCGTAACTCTAGGCATATTTTTAAATGTCAATGAAATATTAATAAAAGTCAAATGTCAATAAAATTTTATATGGAAGACATATTTACATAGCCAATTATTTGTGTCTGGAATTCCATCCTACCCACTGTACATGTTAACTGTATTGTCCAAGCAGAATGTGGTCGCCGAATACAACAGAGTCTAGAAAGTTGTTTTGTCCATCAATTTTCTCGAATACATTTTCACAAAACACTAATCTTTGACTAAACTCATTAAAAGGATAGAACTTAGTTTCATGGAAAGTATCTTGTACAGACTTGCTGATATCAAAATTTCTTGATAGTTCGATAATTTTCGATTTATGTACTTCTAAACACCGTAGCTATCAAATACAATTAAGACTAAATCAATTTTGACACTTTATAGACAAACAATATCTATCTCTTATATATATCTCTTATGGCACGTGATACATCGTTGAATTTGTAATAAAAAATGGAATCAGATACCGGGTGTACTTTTTTCGGGCCATATAAAAAATAAAGTTGATGATGGTTTTCTCGAAAACAAAACGTCGTATATAAAATCTAAAAATACCGTCATGTAGTACCTTAAAAGTGCCAACGAGAAAGTGTTATTAGTTTTTTGCTATCTCTTCAAATAAAGTCAGAAAGAAATAAAATCCATATTGTCAAATTCCTGTTTCTCCCAAATATCTCAGCAGCCATGAAAATTTTTCAAGTTTCTAAACGGCATGTAAATAAGCTTCGAAGAACGCAACTTTTTCCTAATTTAACCTAAGCTGTATCTCCTACAGATACTGAGATTCCCATGCTTAGGATCCTTATCTTGGACACAGTGTATATATATTTTTGAAGTGAAATAATGCTGTCGTTCTTTCTTGACTTACTAAATCTTACACCATCCTATACCAACAGAAGGTATATATTTCGATAGCAACTGAATAAAACAGTTGCAAATTTTATGCCTTGTAATTTTTATTAGTATTTACTTCCGATTCGCTGCAATAAATTTTCATTAAGTATTTGTAATTTTGCAGCGTCAAACGTTATAATTAAATACATTGAATTTAACGTATTTTCACATAACTACCTAACAACATACAAAGCAGATTCTCTGGTAAATTTAAATTATACTGCGATTTGATGGAAAATATTTCACAAT